>JAXCMG010000003.1:87861754-87960141 GCA_034642415.1 Podarcis siculus | reverse complement strand
ATTATTATTATTATTATTATTATTATTATTATTATTATTATTATTATTATTATCAAAAATGCAAGCACAGCACTCTAGACTCCCTCCAGGGATGCAAAAGGCATTATCACAATTCCAGAACACATTCTGGCCAGGCAAAAAAATATTTGAGGGTACAGGGCTTGACCAGTGAGGGCTACATTTGGCCCCCAGGCCTGAGATTCCCCAGTCTGGGTTTAGCACTGTGGCCAAACCATAATCTCACTTTCACTAAGCCATCCTCACCTGCTTTGATTTTGTACTGTCTGTGTCCATATACAATATTGGCTTATTTAAAAACTTGGTGTTGAGCTTAATGCATTTTGCGTGTATCGGCTGAGGGTTATTACGGCACTCCAGCTTATACTGCTGTTTCTTTGGCGTATGTACCTCTTCGGTTTTAGCTAGCACCTTATACCTTTCTGGGAACTCGAGGTTAAGTACTCTGTAGGAATCTGGGCTGAAAAAATATGAGAAAGCAGGACAGCATTTACTACCCTGGAAATGTCGCTGATTTTAAAAACACAACACAGAGAAACCACTTCCGAAGGTTCAGCTCTAAAGTGTGGATATCTCCCTCAGGTTAAAACAGCAGGTGTTTGGGTTTTTTTAAGTGCATGGATATTTGGTAAAAAGGCCTCTCCATCACAATATAATTGCAACAACAAATGCAATATGTATTTGAGCAATACGGGCGAGGTAAAACGGAAATAAAATAAGAGTAGGTGGGAAACGTAACGGGAGTTCGGTAACATAGCATAGCATAGCTAGCAAGCAAGAAAACAAGGTTTCTTGGGTTAAATGGTGTACAGTGGTACCTCGGGTTACATACGCTTCAGGTTACATACACTTCAGGTTACAGACTCCGCTAACCCAGAAATAGTACCTTGGGTTAAGAACTTTACCTCAGGATGAGAACAGAAATCGTGCAGCGGCGGCAGCGGGAGGCCCCATTGGCTAAAGTGGTGCTTCAGGTTAAGAACGGACCTCTGGAACGAATTAAGTACTTAACCTGAGGTACCACTGTATATATTGGCATCCAGTATCAGCATTAAGGTGCCTACTTAAAAGTCACCTATCCTCTCAGGCTTTCCCCAAAGGGTGATCCAACTATGTAGATTTCATAAATCTGATCTACCAATTTGTGATGCGTTTAACGTTTGTTTCGCTGCTGTAAATTCATTGTTGATTTTGGGGTATGCAATCAGAAACCAAGCCATACAGATGTGAACTGATGTGAAGTGCATGAGGCAGGGGGAAGGAGCACTTTGCTGGTCTCCAAGACAGAAATGAGAACACATCCTTAACTCCTGCGCTCTTTCCTGCTCTGAGTCTGCTGTGCCTTGTCTGCAGCCTTCCAGCAACTGTGCGTCCGAAATACCTTGTTCTCGATAAGCGGCTGTTCAGGAAGGGCTTGTTCTAAAATTAATGGGCGAGCCTGTCCCCACTCAACATTCCACCTTGCCAGGCTTCGCATTCCTGGTCCTCACCCTTCCCCTCCGACAGCAACAGCCCTTCCTCCCAGATTTATTAACGGATTGCTGGGAAGTCAATCCAAAGACAACCCATCTCCCTTTGAGCTCTGACACTGGAGGGTCGACTCAGCATCTCAAACACCTTGCCTCTAATGGGTTTTTCCTCCTCACCCCTGATAGCATCCTCGAATAATGGCCCATATCTGCTCCTGGTGCCTGCTTCTCAGCTGAAAAGCCCCACCGCTTCCCCACTCCACCGCTCCCTGGCCTGCATTTTATAGGCACTTCGTGATGTCGTCTCCAAAGGGCCCTGCTACAAGGCAGTTTTCAAGAACCATTCAAGGTCAATAAGCTCTCAAGATATTGAACGTATTGCGAGATCTATCTATATATGCCATGTGCTTTGGCATGTGTATGTGCATGCGCAGGACTGTTTTCTACTTCAGGATTTCTGGACTCTTCTAAATGGATAGAACAGACTTTCAGTCAAGGCTGGCCCAAGACATTTTGGCACCTGAGGTGGGCCCCAGATTGCAGTCCCCTCTCCCTGCCAGGGAAGAAGGGGTGAGGGGAGATCTATATCACCAGTGTCGAAGCAATGAGGTGGTTAAACATCTTGGAGGTCCCGGGCCACAGGGAGTTTTGGCTGGCCTCAACCAGAGCCAGGGCTTTTTCGGCTGTGGCCCCACTCTGTCACAAGAGACTAGGGCCCTGTGGAACTTGACATCTTTCCGCAGGGCCTGCAAGACAGAGCTGTTCCACCAGGCCTTTGGCCAAGGCACAGTCCTTTGGTAATCCTCACAGAACTCTAGCCCAATGGTTGCCATTAATTTGATTCTGGATTGATTTTAGAATGAATTGATTTTAGAATGCTGTGTTACTTTTATTTTTGTTAGCTGCTCTGAGCCCGGCTTCGGCTGGGGAGGGTGGGATATAAATAAAACTTTATTATTATTATTATTATTATTATTATTATTATTAACATCAGCTTCGTTGGACTGGTCATGTTGTGCGGATGCTTGATGATCGTCTTCAAAAGCAACTACTCTATTCCGAACTTAAAAATGGAAAGCGTAATGCTGGTGGTCAACAAAAGAGGTTCAAAGACTCTTTCAAGGCAAATGTAAAAAGATGTAGTATAAACACTGACAACCGGGAAACACTGACCTGCGAGCACTCCAGTTGGAGAACAGCCTTTACCAAAGGTGTCATGGACTTTGAAGACACTCAAACTCAGGGCAGAAGGGAGAAACGTGCTAAGAGGAAGGCACGCTTGGCAAATCCACACCGTGATCAACTCCCACCCGGAAACCTATGTTCCCATTGTGGAAGGACATGTGGATCCAGAATTGGCCTCCACAGTCACTTATGGACTCACTGTTAAAACCGTGTTTATGGAAGACAATCTTACTCGGCTACGAGTGATCGCCAAAGAAGAAGAATATCAGGAAGATCTACATCAGGACATTGGGATCTGCTGCCCTGGTGGATCTCTTGCCTCATGGGTAGGCAGGTCCTGCTGCTGCATGAGGACAGAGAGGGGCATTTGTCCGTGCAGGAAAGAGGGAAGCCCCAGTTTTCATTTATCCCCTTGTTTTCAGAGACCACGGGGCAAGAAGCTTGTCCCAAGTCACAAAAGCAATGACTTCAGCCTTTCTGCATGCAGCTCTAAGTGCCCTCTCCTTGAAGAGCCAGAAGCAGCTGCTATTTCTTTTCCTTGCTCGTGTTACCTCTTCTCTTGGCCAGAGGGAGAGAAGAACAGGTAGAGATGGCAAGAAGAGAAGAATTATTCCTGACCCCTGACGCCAACCCAGGCATGCCTCTTTGGAAATATTAAGAGAATTGACTTATGGAGAGATGAAACAGGCAGCCCTTGCTGATGACAAGCAATTCTGCTGCACCTCTGCACCAGATGTGACTGGATTATCCAATCACAGCTGATGCAGAGACACGCTCTGGGACAGAAGAGCATCACTCACTGCGAGCAGGGAGTTTGGGTGGCCAGCAGCGGCCTTTTGACAGTTGCCTATCATGACACGCTGTTTGTTTGGGAACAGCTGCCTGGGTGGACAATGCCAGGGGTTAGATAGCTGCATCATTTTTCATAGCTCTTGTGAGCGAAGAAAATTGGTCTCAAATAACCGAGTGCATCTGTTCTAGCTTACAAACTAGAAGGGTTTGTTTTTATTTTATGTACTGGAAAGCTTTGGGGGCGAGTGGGAGGTATGTGTTTGTTTGTTTGTTTTAGTAAGAAAAATATAAATGGTTTTATGAAATTGGTATCACCTGATGGAGGTTTAATACATTTTGTGAGTTTGGTTAACCACAGAGCCTAGGACTTGCCGATCAGAAGGTCGGCGGTTCAAATGCCTGCGATGGGGTGAGCTCCCGTTGCTCGGTCCCTGCTCCTGCTAACCTAGCATTTCGAAAGCACCTCGAAGGTTGTCAGGGGCCTAGTTGCTGCTGATTTTACTGTTGGGTTGTTTAAGAGGGCATGTAGTTGGTGTTGTGTTAACCAGGGCATTTGGGTGTCTTCTAGTTTGTCTTGTATTTCTTGTCAACAACAAATTGCCACTGTTATTTGTGCTGAGTAGGGACGCGGGTGGTGCTGTGGGTTAAACCACAGAGCCTAGGACTTGCCGATCAGAAGGTCGGTGGTTCAAATCCCCGTGACGGGGTGAGCTGCCGTTGCTCGGTCTCTGCTCCTGCCAACCTAGCAGTTTGAAAGCACGTCAAAGTGCAAGTAGATAAATAGGTACCGCTCCGGCGGGAAGGTAAATGGCGTTTCCGTGCGCTGCTCTGGTTCGCCAGAAGCGGCTTAGTCATGCTGGCCACATGACCCGGAAGCTGTACACCGGCTCCTTGGCCAATAAAGCGAGAAGAGCGCCGCAACCCCAGAGTCGGCCTAATGGTCAGGGGTCCCTTTACCTTTTACAGTCATACCTTGGGTTGAATGTGCTTCAGGTTGAGCGCGTTTGAGTTGTGCTCTGCGGCAACCCGGAAGTAACAGAGCTTGTTACTTCTGGGTTTCGCCACTCGCGCATGCGCTGATGCTCAAAATGACGTCGCATGCATGCGCGGAAGCGGCAAAACACGACCCACGCATGCACCGTCGCTTCTTACGTTGCATTCAGGATGCAAACGGGGCTCTGGAATGGATCCCGTTCGCATCCTGAGGTACCACTGTATATGCTATACAGTGGTACCTGTTAAGTACTTGTGTTAAGTACAGTGGTACCTGTTAAGTAGTTAATTCTTTCCGGAGGTCAGTTCTTAACCTGAAGCACCACTTTAGCTAATGGGGCCTCCTCCTGCTGCCACTGCACCGCCGCTGCACAATTTCTGTTCTCATTCTGAAGCAAAGTTCTTAACCTGAAGCACTATTTCTGGGTTAGTGGAGTCTGTAACCTGAAGTGTATGTAACCTGAAGCGTATGTAACCCAAGGTACCAGGTAATTTATGGACCTAACAGGTATCTAAAGCCATTTGCACATAACAAAACGTGTATTTTATCAAAGTGATTGTTGAACTAAAATACAATTAAGATAAAGTATATTAATACTGAATTTTTCGAGGGGGGCCAAGAGAGTGGAGCCCTAAACTATAGCTTGTTTAGCTTATACAGTATGTAAATCCAGCACTGCCACAGTACCCTTCCTGCAGGGTTTCTTGAAACCAGCCCTGGCACCCTCCTGGCACAAGGGTGGGCTGAATATCTGGTGGCCTTTTAAAATCAATATCTCCTGATTCTGGGTGGGGGATGGAAGGGGGGGCTGCCTCTGCAAAGCCAACTCCCGCAGAGCCCCCTGGCCAGGGATGCTGGAGCAACTTACATGTAGCGCGGGGGGGCCTTTTTCCGCCGCCCCATCTCCAGGATCTCGTACAACATGGTGCTGGCTGGCACCCAAGGGGGAGAGAAGGGGGAGAGGGGCGTGGGAGGGCGCGCAGCTTCGAACGCCGAGACAGGGAGACTTCAGAGGCAGCGCCGCGTTTTGATGCTTTGATGCCGGATGGTTGCTAGGCGACTGCAGCCCGGAGAAAGGCGGGGACAGAAGGCGGAGGGCGGAATGTAGGCGGCCCGCGCTCCCCTTGGCCAATCAGAATCGCCCCTCTGGCCGTCGGTTAGTATGTACCTGCTCATGCTTTAAAGCGGAGAGAGCCAGGGTCAATCTCCTGCGCATTTACTCGGAAGTAAGCCCCGCACCTCGTGCATTGCGACATTGGATCTCAGTTACTAAGTGTGACTAGGATGGAGATATTCCAAGATAAGGGCTGCAATCCTGCCCTGCTGGGAGTAAGTCTCGTGGAATTATTCAATGTGGGCTTGCTTTTGAGTAGCCCTACAGAGGGTTGTGTTGCAAACTGCATCAGACCTAGGTAGCCTGCGCACCATAGATTTAAAGCACATTCCTTGCCCCCGATGCTGGGAAACATAGTTTCTTAAGGGTGCTGGGAATTGTAGCACCGTGAGGGGCAAACTGAAGTTCTCAGGATTCTTTGGTGGGTGACATGTGATATGTGTGTGTGTGTGTGTGTGTGTGTGTGTGTGTGTGTGTAGGCAGCCCGGCCGTCCTTTTTATGTCCCTTGTTTAAATACCTCAAAATTAAGACGTTTAAATTATTAAGGAGACATCTATTAGTTAAGTGACGTTTTCAGCCTTGGCACCTACTTTTGCTCCACCCGTGAGGACTCCAAATATATTTCAAGCACAGAGGCGAGTACCTCAGCTGGTGGGTTTTGGTGCCATGCAGACTGGAAACCGGAGAGGCAGACAGATCTGGCCCGCTGGACACAAGCCATTGTGTTGCACAAGCCCCAGGGAACTTCCCAATGGATTGTGCTTTGAGTTAATTAGTGGGGAAATCCATATTGGATAATATTTATTTCAGGCTGGATGCGCTGTAGTTTGTTAAATGTGTCGGGGAGTGTAACTCTGTGAGGGGTAAACTCCATCTCCCAGGATTCATTGGGGAAGGTTTTTTTCCCCTCTTCATATTTTTTATTAAAGATTTCTTGGTTTACAAAAGTATGTGCAATGTCTCTTTTTTTCAAGTTACATTTTCTACAGATCAGTTTCATTTGTTGAGACGTTAAGTGTTTTAAATGTACAGTATGGTGTTTGCATCCAGATCTCTTGGAGTGTCCCGGAACATGTCTCACCTCAAATCTATATAACTGGACTGACCGAATCAAAATCGTGCGACACATAGTTTAAATTCTTTCTTTCAAATGATGGTTTATTGTTTTATGGTGACAGAACAGCCGAGTCTAACGAAGAATCCCTAATTTGCCTACAGAAATATCTTCATCAAAGCATTGTGGCATAGCACTAATAAATAAACATTAGTTTCCCTAGCATGGAAATGTTGCCTTGCTCCTTTGTTCATCCATAAACTCACTCCGCATGGCAGTCATTAATTGCTGTTTAGTAGCCCCCTAGTTTTATATAATCACAGCATCCGGGAAGACATCCACTAGTGAGTTTGGCAGGACCAGCTTCCTGCTCTAAACTGATTTTTTAACAGATTTCTCACCCAGCCGGTTCCAACGTCCATGTTCTCCAAGGGGTGAAACATCCCTGCAAAGTGGAAGGAACCAAATGATGAGAGTCCATCTGCCTCTGTCCTCAACCACAGCCATTTATTTCAGTGTTTCCACCAATTCACTTCCCCTTGCTTTTATTTGATGCAGGCTATCACTCTGTGCTGCTTTGCTAGAAACAGATTGCCAGAAGACAAAACAGGGATCTTCAGGTGACCAGTGTGGTGTAGTGGTTAAGAGAGGTGGACTTGTAATCTGGTGAACCGGGTTCGCGTCCCCGCTCCTCCACATGCAGCTGCTGGGTGACCTTGGGCTAGTCACACTTCTCTGAAGTCTCTCAGCCCCACTCACCTCACAGAGTGTTTGTTGTGGGGGAGGAAGCGAAAGGAGAATGTTAGCCGCTTTGAGACTCCTTCAGGTAGTGATAAAGCGGGATATCAAATCCAAACTCTTCTCTTCTTCTTCTATGACAATCAAGTGGAACATCTCTGTCCAGAGGCAGTATATCTGTGTATATTAGAAGCTGGAAAACTGGAGAAGGCAGGTGAGTATCCAAAGGAATCTAGTTTAGTCCATACCGTGTCCACTTCTGGGCACCACAAGCTAAGAAGGATATTGACAAGCTGGAAGGTGTGGAGAGGAGGGCGACCAAGATGATCAAGGGTCTGGAAACTAAGCCTTATGAGGAACGGTTGAAGGAGCTGGGTATGTTTACCTTGAAAAAGAGAAGACTAGACTTCTGGAGTATGTATAATGGGACATGAATCCATAGTTCTCTCCATAGTTTTTAATTTGGTAATGAGTTGTAATTCAGCAACTTCTCTTTCAAGTGTATTTCTAAAATTCCTTTGCAATAATACAGCTACTTTAAGATCTTGTACAGAATGTCCTGGAAGATTTAAGTGTTCTATTGGTTTCTCTGTTTTATGATTCCTGATGTCAAATTTGTGCCCATTTATCCTTTGGCATAAAGTTTGTCCTGTTTGTCCCACGATACATACTAAAGCTAATTTTGGTCATCCATCCCTTTAAAAATCCCTTGCCCTTCCCTGTGGAACCAACTGCCATAACAGTCATCAACAGTTATAAGGTTGAAGCAACCTCTGCTTCAGCGTATCTGACGAAGTGTGTATTACACACGAAAGCTCATACCTTGAAAGCTTATACAGTGGTACTTCAGGTTACAGACGCTTCAGGTTACAGACGCCGCTAACCCAGAAATAGTACCTTGGGTTAAGAACTTTGCTTCAGGATGAGTACAGAAATAACGCGGTGGCAATGGGAGGCCCCATAAGCTAAAGTGGTGCTTCAGGTTAAGAACAGTTTCAGGTTAAGAACAGACCTTCGCAACAAATTAAGTACTTAACCCGAGGTACCACTGTATTTAGTTGATCTTAAAGGTGCCACTGGAATGATTAAAAAATGTTTTTTCATCTTGTTATTTATTATGACTATGACAGATCAAAACAGCTATCCACCTGAATCTTTAAAGGCTTGGTACTTGTATCCAGGGTTGCTTGCACCTGAGTTGCTAATGAATAGGCTCACCAGTGTCACATTCAGGTGTGACCAAGAGCCAGCATGGAGGTAAACTGGTGGGGAATGGTTTGCCTGTTACATTTCTGTGGGACACAGGCTACCGTTAAAGTCCTCAGAGCAGACCTGGAAAATTGGCTGAAGGAATCCTAATCCAGAAGTTTAAGCATAGTGGAGCAAATTATTGCGTGTTAAAAAACCTACAAAGGGAACAGGAACGGGCTGACTGCCCAACTATAATGCTTAAGCCAGGGGTCAGCAAACCTTTTCAGCAGGGGGCAGGTCCACCGTCCCTCAGACCATGTGGTGGGCTGGACTATATTTTGGGGGGGAAATAATGAACAAATTCCTATGCCCCACAAATAACTCAGAGATGCATTTTAAATAAAAGCACACATTCTACTCATGTAAAAACACCAGGCAGGCCCCACAAATAATCCAGAGATGCATTTTAAATAAAAAGGACACATTCTACTCATGTAAAAACACACTGATTCCTGGACCATCCGTAGGCAGGATTGAGAAGGCGATTGGGCCGCATCCGGCCCCCGGGCCTTAGGTTGCCTACCCCTAGCTTAAGCAATCGTACTATAAACTGCCTTATTATTACAGCTATATATATTTTTTCATGCTTAAAAAAAATCCCCCCCCCAAACAAAGAAGGCGTTTCATTATAATTTGCACATTTATTTTTCTGTGGAGAACCTCTTGTTCAAAAGAAGGATAGCATCTCGTTCAACAAGCTAAACCCCATTTTCCCCTTCAGTGTGTTCTTGTCCCTCTGCCCCCCCAACCCACCCCCGGCTAGCCAGTCTCTGTTATGCATGCTTGGTTACAGGGATCCCCTGTGGCATTAAGCTGTCAGAGAACATCTTCAACATATACCCAGTGGTGTGTGCTGGAGCGTAAATATATATAAAATCCACAGATAAACCCTTTCGTTGCTGAGGTGTGGCGGTTGTCATGGGTGTAGCCAAGATTTTTGTTGGTGGGGGGCAGGCCTTTTGTTAGGGAGGGACAGAACCTCAGTTTGCTATCTATTTTTATTGAATTTTATCGATGAGGGGCTGCCCTTCCTTGCCCCCCTTGCTACGCACATGGTGGCTGTTAGTTACTATATATATATATATATATATATATATTCCAGCAATAAATAGCGTCACGGCCAGAAGGACGTTATAAAATAAATAACGGCATTTTTCTCTGGGCTGCCTTAAAATGAAATAGTCTGGATCCTTGCTCAGCCTCCTGGAAAACCTGGTGTAAAACTCAGCAGGAAACCCCCCAGAGGCCTCTGCAAAGGGTTCTGGGAGTTTTTCCCGGCTACAAAATGCTTACTGACCTCACACTCAAGAGAAAGATTCATCAGCCTTTGGGGAAAGAGGATGTCATACTTGGCTTAAGATAAGTCTGTATGCAGATCTCTCTTTTTCAAAAATGAAAATAAAATGTGCACGGTTTAGGAATGGTTGCAAAACAATAGATGATTTAGCTCTCGTAATAAGATTAATTGCCATCTTCCTTGGGTCCTCTGAACTAAGCACAGAGTATTGAGTTACGAGCAATTTATTTTATCCTAAATGCTGAGTCGTGAACTCGGGTCACAGGCACGCGATGCATTTAAACTTCCCTCAAAGGATCCTGGGAACTGTGGTTTGTTAAGGGTGCTGGGTAGAGTAAACTACAGTACCCAGAATTCTTTGAGGGAAGCCATGACACTTAAAGTGATCGCCGAAGCCTCCATTCTGGTGTTGCGTGGCAGCAACTTGGGGGTTCTGGCAAAATCTCACAAGAGCTCTGCAAAATCTTGCCAGAATGCAGAAGCCACACCTGCTTTTTCCTTGCTTCTCCAGTGGCAGCAGTGGTTGCCCCACCACCACCACCGTGGGAAAAGCGAGGAGAAGCAGGGGCAGGGGCAATACCTTGTTAGAAGCTGCTGCCACTTCTCCGCTTCTCTGGTGGCAGCATTGCTGCTGTGGGATTCCACCGCCCAAGGCGGTTGCCTCTGACCACCTCATGGGCGGGCCAGCCCTCTTTAAATGGATGGTGTGGATTTAAATGGATGGTGTGGAATGCTTGGGCAAGAGAGAAGAATCTGTCCAGCAGGCTCAGGGGTACCAAAATACTGCAAATATTTTTGGTGGCATGGAACTAAGAGGGGACAAGCCCAAAAACAGCCCGTTGAGGATATGACTTGTTTAGTGGCCATAGAAAGTTGGCTGGTGGTTAGGAAATGAGAGGTGGAAGAGAGAATGAGATGGAATACCTGCATTGCAGTCAAGTTGAATTTCTAATGCTGTGTTTTTAAAAGAACTTCCAAAGTTTAAAGAACTTTGGGAGTGATTTGACACTCTTGACCAGGCATAGGCAAACTCTGGCCCTCCAGATGTTTGGGACTACAACTCCCATCATCCCTAGCTAACAGAACCAGTGGTCAGGGATGATAGGAAGTTGGGGAGTGTAGTCTCAAAACATCTGGAGGGCCGAGTTTGCCTATGCCTGGCTTAGAGAGTCTCGTCCCTACAAAAAGCAGTGTGTACACACACACACACACACACACACACTGCAAAAGAACAACAAATAAATACATAAATAACTGACATAGATTAGGCCTGGGAGAGCAGGATTTCAGCATGGCTATCTAAGTTTGCTGACTCTTCCAAAACAAAATGATGACAGGGTGCAACCAACTCCCAACAATAGGCAGCGGGGCAGGAAGAATAGGCTGCTAGGCACTATTTGTCAGAGTTAAGCTGCAGTTTCAATACAGCAATGCTGATGACCTAAATCCATTATCTGGGCCCTGTAATCTTGCAGTCCCCTAATGGGCTGATGAAAAGGAATGTACCTTTTGTACTCGTCCCTGACAGAAGGAACAGTTTGCGAGCGCAAGATCTGTCCCACGCAGGGTGTGTTGACGAAACATGGTTAGAGGAGAAAAATGCTTCCTTTCCTTTACAAAATGACAACTGGACTTGGGGTTCACCTGACGAAACTGGCTGGCAGCTCAGGGCAAAGCAAAAGGAGCCACCACAGCTACGAGTTTTGATGGTTTTTGAAAGAATCAGACATCCATGAGGTGGTGGTGGTGGTTGTTGTTAGGGCTCATTAGCCATGGAAGCCCAATGGAGCCTCCTTCTGAAGAAGCTCTGCTTGCACAATCTGGCTTGCAATGTTGCTGTTCGAAGGCAACGTGCGCCCTTTTGTGAGTCAGGTCAATGAAAAAATAACGAGAAGCTTATAAATAAATTCATATTTCTCTAAGGAAAAGAAGGAAACCTTCTTGGCTGCTTCTCCTCTCTGGGTTGGAGTCGAAGCAGGTCCACTGACCTAAGGTGTGTCAGATGCCTGTCCTGATACATTATCCATGGGGGCTTCCTTTCCGGAAGCATGTTTTATTTAAGGTTTTTTAGATCCGGGCATTTCAAGTAGCGATGCCAGAGTGGGAGCCTGTTACAGAGCCTTGGTTGACTTAGAAATTATCCCCACCAGGAAAAGCAAAGTGAGTGATTACGGGGAAGTGATTTTGCAGGAGGAGACTTGTTGACGTCACTTTAGAAGATGGCAGGTCTACCACAAAACAGTCCAGTGTGTTGCTCATTTAAGCCACATTCGTGCAATACTTTAAAGTTACCACTTTAAACAGTCACGTTTATGGAATCCTGGGAGGTGTAGTTTGTTAATGGCGCTGAGAGATGTTAGGACCCCCCTATTCTGCTCACAGAGCCAAAGTTCAGACTGGATTAAGAGAATCCCTCTTCCCAGGGAATTCTGGGAATTCCCTGGGAACTCTGGGAATTGTCCTGCAAGATTTGGAGGGCCAGCAGCTCCGAAACTCATCCTTCCCCTCTTTCTTGATGTCCCTTTGTGGCAATGCAAAGGAGCCTGGTGGTCTAGTGAATCTATTTGAAAGACTGTCAAAGGACAGTCCTTTATCTGGTGCAAATCTGGTTTAACGATGATGAACCATAAGATGGTAGATCAGAAGGAGCTCTGAAGTTGCCCATCAACAGCAGAGAAGGAACTCAGATCACCTGAGCGCAGTTTTCTCTGCTGCCGCAGTGTATCTCTGTTTAATTATGGTAATTATTTCTAAATGTGCATCCGTATCTACAAATTAGCACACACAAACGTTGCTTAAATCCCTGTCCTCTTTTTGTTTTGTTAGGGTTTTTTTTACAGTGGACACACTGCAATCAAGAGGAGACGGCAGCCCCATGTTATTAATCAGTAAAGCTCTCCGGACTAATCCCGTTCTTTCTCTCTCTCTTTCTCTCTCGGAGTAAGAGGATTCTGCGAGCAAACATGCACACAGATTTCTAAGAATAAAAGGAGCGCCCGGAAAGGCTCCGGGGGACTTCAGGGAAATGAGAGGCGACAGATTGGTGTCACGTAAGGGAAAGTACAGCAGCAGATCCCCGTCGTGGGGGGACGTGGCTGCAAAAACGTCTGCGTCGCTTTGCGGCGCATCAAATCTGTAGGAATGTCAGAGGCCCAAACAGGTTGAACAGAGGACTTGGTGACCAAAGGCCACCAAACTTGATTATGTGGGCTAATGTTCTGGCACCCAGCTGTCTTCTGAGAGCCAGTGTAGTGTAGTGGTTAAGAGCGGTACAGTGGTACCTCAGGTTACATACGCTTCAGGTTACATATGCTTCAGGTTACAGACTCCACTAACCCAGAAATAGTGCTTCAGGTTAAGAACTTTGCTTCAGGATAAGAACAGAAATCGGGTTCTGGCGATGAGGCAGCAGCTGGAGGCCCCATTAGCTAAAGTGGTGCTTCAGGTTAAGAACAGTTTCAGGTTAAGAACAGACCTCCAGAACGAATTAAGTACTTAACCCGAGGTACCACTGTAGTCTCATAATCTGGTGAACCGGGTTCGCTTCCCCACTCCTCCACATGCAGCTGCTGGGTGACCTTGGGCCAGTCACACTTCTCTGAAGTCTCTCAGCCCCACTCACCTCACAGAGTGTTTGTTGTGGGGGAGGAAGGGAAAGGAGAATGTGAGCCATTTTGAGATGCCTTAGGGTAGTGTTAAAGCGGGATATCAAATCCAAACTCTTCTTCTACCATAGCTGTCAACTTTTCCCTTTTCTTGCGAGGAATGCTATTTGGAATCATCATCATCATTCACCATTTTTAATTTGTATACCACCTTTCTACCTTACAATACTCAAGGCGGTTTACAAGCTGAAGAAACAAAAAATGTACATCTTATAACAATCTATTGCTATACAAAAATGTGATAATAAAACATAACTTTAAAATAGGCAGCCTACCCCAAAATAGTAACATTCAACAATGAATTAGAATAGTATAAAATAATAATAACATATAAAAGTTAAACAGAAATCCACTCAACAGTTACCATAATATCTAAACTATAATCAATAAAACAACGGCAAGCCACAGTACATAAAACAATACAATATACATTGAGAAGCAGAGAGTGGGGCAAGGCAGGTGGAAGGAGCGCTTGCTTGATGGAGTCTCTCCCCTTAAAAAAAGGGAAACGTTGACAGCTATGGTCTTCTACGGCAGAGTGGTGGGGAATCTGTGGTCCTCCAGGTGTTACAGGACTAGAGCTGCCACAACCCCTCACTCCTGGTCATGCTGACTGGGGCTGATGGGAACTGGAATCCAATCACATGTGCAAAGTCACTGGGTCTCCATTCCTATTCTCGGAGGCTTTAAGGACCGCCTCACCCCATACAAACAGATCCAGACCCTGCGCTTTTCGTCTGAGGTTATTTTCTATGTGTTCCACACCCACACACCAGGGAAGTCCGGAGAGTGGCAACACAAAAACAGGCCTTTTCTGTGGTGGCTCCCCGATTGTGGAATACTCTCCCCAGAGCGGCTCGCTTGGCGCCATCACTACATGTCGTCAGGTGCCAGGCGAAAATGTTCCTTTTTACCCAGGCCTATGTCTATTAAAAGGCGCCTGCTTCTTGGGAGAAAAGCAATGACAAACTTAGACAGCATCCTAAAAAGCAGAGACATCACCTTGCCCATGTTGGGTAAAAGATTCCTGCATTGCAGGGGGTTGGACTAGATGGCCCTCACAGAATCTTCCAACTCTACAATTCTATGATTCTATGGTATCAGGATATACAGTGGAACCTCAGGTTGCAAACGTGATCTGCAACCCGCAGCGTTCACAACCTGTAGTGCCACGTCTGCACACGCGCAGGTCGCAATTTGGCGCTTCTGCGCATGCGTGAGCGCCAAAACCTGGAAGTAACCCGTTCTGGTACTTCCGGGTTCGGCACAGTGCACAACCCGAAATCGCGTAACCTGAAGCATCTGTAACCCAAGGTACCACTGTACTAGTAGATCTCTAGATCTCTGGGAGATTTGCAGTGGACCTTGTAGTAAATTTGCAGCTTGTAACTTCCAATTGTTTAACAATAGCAACAAACAAACTACTTCCCCCACCTAAATTAGACTGAGGACATGAAGCAAGCTAACCAGAAGTGGCATTTTTGTAGGACAGAACTGGCTTCAGATCTATTACTGAAAACAAATTCCTCTGCTCACGATGTGGTCAGAAGCACCACATTCTTTCACTGTATGTCTTCTGCACCTGGTTGGTAGGTCTTGAGGTTCTAGTAAAAAAACAAAGTAGATCCACAACGCCTATAGTCTGCCCACCCCGTGTCTTAGACCACAGCACAGTGATAATGAATTGTGGAAATAACACATTGAGCTGTGTGTGTGTGTGTGTCCTGTAACTCAACATCCCCATCGTTTTGGCTCTGGATCACAGTCTCCAGCCGAAGGATATTCCGGCTATTGAACAAGACCTACACTTGATCTTTGCCATTTTGCATTTCGTTTTAACAAGGGTCACCCTCTAGGAACTCAACAAAGGATGCTTGTGGGTGATCACAAAAGCTGTGTGTATCTGGAAGGATAACAACTTATTAGCAACCCAGGCAAGAACTTGAAGGAAATCCCCAGGGCTAGGCATGGACAAAAGACCCAATGAAAATAAATCCAATAGTCAGAAGGAACAGTGCTCTCCACACACATGCTGTTCCGCCACGGCAGACCATTTCTTAGTTATTTTAAAAAAATTGAATTCATGCTTTACGAATGACATCAGTAAAACAGTGCTGGAGAATGACTCCTTTGGTTCTACATGAGAAGATGCCTCCAGACTGTTGCTGTTTTGTAGGAAGAATTCAAGCACGTCCTGGAACTTCGTTTGTGCAATTAAAATGGATGAAAGAGCTCTACCAACCTAGCCCAACAAATCCACTTTAAAAAAGAAACGGACATTTTGCAGTTGGGGAATGCATTGGAAAAGTACAGAATGAGTGAATGATTAAAGAAAAGATATATGAACACCCTGCAAGCAAAGAAAGATGAATGCAGGGAAAATGTTCGTTATCATATAACCACCCTGGATGTTCCATAAAGACTGGAAATAGTCTAACCTCCCTGGTAGTTTTGCACAGGCAAATAAGAACGAATTCTCCATAAACGGGTCATCTGGAGGAGACCCAAGAGCCAGTGTCCTTGCATTCTTGCTACATGCCATTGTCACAAAGGACAGTGGAGATCTCAATGAGCAGCATCTTCCAGTCACACCAGTTTGACTATGGTGCATCAAAAACTCCATCATGTTATCTTTAGTGCTTATTGATACAAGTGCAAAACAACCATCAAAATTTCTGTTCATAATTTTCACGTGGCACGTTCAGCACATTGCTAGGGTCAGTAAGGAATTTGCACAAGGTCTAAACCACAGATCCTAGGGCTTGCCAATCAGAAGGTCGGCGGTTCGAATCCCTGCGATGGGGTGAGCTCCCATTGCTCGGTCCCAGCTCCTGCCAACCTAGCAGTTCGAAAGGTACCGTTCTGGCGGGAAGGTAAATGGCGTTTCCGTGCGCTGCTCTGGTTCGCCAGAAGCAGCTTAGTCATGCTGGCCACATGACCCAAAAGCTGTCTGCAGACAAACGCCCGGCTCCCTCAGCCAGTAAAGTGAGATGAGCACCACAACCCCAGAGTCGTCCACAACTGGACTTAACAGTCCCTTTTACCTTTAAAACAGAGATAAGACTGAAACACCTTTTCTATTTTCGTTTTATTTAATTCATTTCCCACATTTCCATCAGGCAATTGTAAACAGTTTTTGGTTTTTCCTGTTATAGATGGATGAACCCTGGATTCAAGCAATGAAGGTTCGCGAGGAAGAGCAAAACAGGTTTTGCAGTTTGCAGTTCTGATTGGCTAGTGCCACTTTCCTTCCTAGAAAGAACTCTGTTCTTGTTGCCAAATGGCCTGCGGCTACCGCAGAAAAGGAGAACTAAGGGCATTGGGCAGTTTTCATATTGTTTTAACATTGTCTAAGTCACTTGGATCAGAATGCAAGGTAAACATATTGAAAGATAGGCCAGAGAGGGAGAGGGAGACAGAGAAGGTGTTGTAGTTTCTGTGATGTAAAGACAGCCAGATACAGCTGAGGAACCCTATAGTGAAGAACTCGGCACTTACCTGGGAGTAAGCCACAGTGGATGCAGTGGTACTTACTTCCAAGTAAAGATGGTTAGGGTTGCTCTGCAAATAAACACAGCAATAATTGCCAAGGGCACAATCTGATGCAATTATGCTTTGGAGCCCTATTGGAACCAGTGTGCTTAATGCTTTGTTATGAGCTGGGCTGTGGGTCAGACTGGAAGGGATGTTAAATGCATTAATGTGTCATGTTTTCTTCCAAGCAGCAGCCAAGGGTGGTGGCGTGATCAGGATTGGGAGCCTGGTGTGTCAACCCTTCTCGCATTGCTGTATTCCCAGCGAAAATCACCCCCCCCAAACTTCTGTTAGCCTCAGGAGGGACACTTCCATCACAACCTCATTTCCCAACCCAACCCAGCTGCTCTTTAGAAGAAGGAAACAGCCACTGTTAAATGCAATCACACTCGTAGTTGGGCTTGCTAAGAACTTGCCTCGAGAGAGGCTCCTATTTGCCTTTTTGAAATCTGTAGGGACAGCTTCAGCTTGGGGGAGCCAGTGGTTGTAAAGACGCCATTTTTCAAAAAAATGTCTCTCTAAAATTACAGCGCACAGCAGTTCCTACTGAATGCAAACAGGAGAATTGCTAACATTCAGGAAGGTTCCAGAAAGTGGAATCGTGCACTTCAGAGAAGCGTGAAACATTATCATGCAAAAGCAGAAACCTAACAATATAATAATCAATCAATATTATAATTAATATTATTATTACAGTGTTTCAGCAAATAATATAATGATAACATCAACAATAATTTCAATTGATTAATTACTACAAGCAGTACAATAAGCTTGGTGTTGTTCTGTTTGGCTAGTATCTTGTGCTAAAGCCCGTGAACTCAAGTTTAGTGATCTCTTTCTCATTAGCAAAATTAGTCCGGTCGATGCGTGAGCTTGGGCTTCCGACGTTGGTCAGCCAGGCCTTCCTGCAAGGAGAAAGTAAAGGGCAGACCAGTTAGAGCACTGCAAGATTTCCTGTATAATAGTCACTCTGCTTGTGAGTTTAACAGGGTTCCCTATAACGTCGAAAGACTTCCTATCCCTGTATAGACCTGTAAAATTAGTATCTGTCCATTTCAGTTTTTCCAAGTTTCTCACCCTTTACCCCACTCTTAAATCCAGTTCTCCACATTTCTGCCTCAATTTGTGATTTTTTTTTAAAAAGAAAAGAATCCTCATTTTAAAATTTGCATTATTTTAGTTTTTTTACTTATCTTTATGCAAATTTTGACTATTATACATATTTCTGCAAGCTATTTCATGCTAATTTAGCAGGTTCTCCTTTCGACCAAATCAAATTTCTCCCCCATCCCTAAAGATCACTTGGGTCATCTGGGGAAATTTTACTCCTGGCAATTTTTCATCGTTGCACCAGCCCTGTGGCCTTCCCTCCAGTGGCGTAGTGTGGGGGGTGCAAGGGGTGCCAGCCGCACCGGGCGCAACATCTGGGGGGGCGCACTCACCACCTCCAGAGTCGCCGAAGAGCCTCGGGGCTCAGCTCCTTTGGGAGGAGGGGTCGGGCTGGGTGACCAGGGGGAGTAGCAGGCGCTAGCAAGGAGGTCCGGAGCCGGAGCCTGGCCAGGATCGGGCGCGGGATGGGGCGCAAGAGGGAGGGGAGAGTCGAGCCTGTCCGCCCCGCGAGGACTGCTGCGAAGAGGCGGGAGGGAGAGGAGGCCCCTTGGGAGGAGCGGGCAGGTGCTGGGGCGGCAGTGCCGGGCGGGGGCCGAGGGGTGGGCGCCCCCCTGCGCGGGCATCGCCTCGCCGCCGCCGCGGGCTTGGCTGGGCGACCGGCCGAGGGGAAGCGCCAAACAAGGCCAGGATCCAGGCCCGCCCCGCTCTCCTTATTTGGCGCCCATTTCCGGCTCCCGGGTGGCCTCCTCCCACCCGCTCTCGCTACCAGTGGAAAGAGAGACGGAGGAGCAGCGGAACCCGCAGCCTTTGCAGGCGCTGCCGGCCGGGGGAGGGGAGCGCGGAGGAGCCCCGCGGGGCCTGGGCCCGGCCAGCCGAGGGATCTTGTGGCGAGGAAGGAGCCCAGTCTGCGCCCTCCTTCCCCAAAGAGCTGCAGAGGGAAATCAAGGTTCTCCTGCTAGTTTCTCTTCTTCTCTCCCCCCCCCCACTGCGTTACAACCATGCCCCCCCTCTCGGTGCACATAGCACGATTGCAATCTCTCTCTCACCCCCCCCCCCAAGTTAAACTAATGGAGCAAGCCAGCGCCAAAGATTTGTAGAACTGTGAATACCCGGCCCAGGCAGCAGCAAGAAGCTGGCAGCGGCGGCAGGTTAGGGGTTAGGGGCGCAAATTACTTGCCTTGCCCCGGGTTAAAAGGTAAAGGTAAAGGTACCCCTGCCCGTACGGGCCAGTCTTGACAGACTCTGGGGTTGGTGCGCCCATCTCACTCTATAGGCCGGGGGCCAGCGCTGTCCGGAGACACTTCCGGGTCACGTGGCCAGCGTGACATCGCTGCTCTGGCGAGCCAGAGCCGCACACGGAAACGCCGTTTACCTTCCCGCTAGAAAGCGGTCCCTATTTATCTACTTGCACCCGGGGGTGCTTTCGACTGCTAGGTTGGCAGGCGCTGGGACCGAGCAACGGGAGCGCACCCCGCCGCGGGGATTCGAACCGCCGACCTTTCGATCGGCAAGCCCTAGGAGCTGAGGCTTTTACCCACAGCGCCACCCCGGGTTAGGGGGCGCAAATTACTTGCCTTGCCCCGGGTGCTGACAACCCACGCTACGCCGCTGCTTCCCTCCCCTCTTTGTGAAGCATTCCTCCTTCAGCTTCTTCAGCAATCTTGTAAAGACGAATATTCCCCCCCCCCAGGTTTTCCTCAACCCATAAACGAGATCCTATTAGTAATAAATCCCTGTCTACATCTATCATAATGCTACCCGTAAAACTGTTTTCCTGGCTTTCATGATTTAGCTGTTTTTATTTTATTGTTCTTATGTTGTGCTTTACATACCATTTAGAGATTTTTAAAAATAACTAAACAGTTTAGAAATCCTGTGAAATAAAACAAATAAATACTTCATTCCCCTCCTCCCTCAACAATCTTTATTGGGCCATTTGGGGGGCCCAGTCCCTTCGGAATTCCCCCCCCCCTTGGGTGGTACTTCTACCCCAGTGTGCCTCTTCTGTGCAGATGTTGCTGTTTTGTCTGCATGAGGACCAGCGCTTGGAGAACTGAGATCTCTATATGCATGATGTTCTGGTTCTTTTCCTTGCATACGATACGATAATCTTTATTGTCATTGTCCCATACAGAACAACAAAATTGAAAAAATCTACACCAGACATTCAAAAACCAACAAGCCTGCTATCCCAACCTGGTTAACCCCCTAAAAACTCCAATACCCCATAATTAAATACAATATACTCCCACAAAGACTAACTTACTGTTAAGTTGTGGGTGAACATATCAGACGACACAGCGATTCTTCAAACAGCTCTTGTTTATTCACAGGCCTGAACAGAACTGAACTGAAGGGTTCAGTCAGCCTGCTTATATAGAGCTCCAGTACAACGTAACTGTAACAATTTTCTAAAACTATCCAATCACTGAATGTCACTTTCAATCCCTTATTTGCATAACTATCTACAGTATCCCCCTGCTGGCCCAGGGTGAGAACTTCAGTACATAACACTTAAGGTAAAGGTAAAGGTACCCCTGCCCGTACGGGCCAGTCTTGCCAGACTCTAGGGTTGTGTGCCCATCTCACTCAAGAGGCCGGGGGCCAGCGCTGTCCGGAGACACTTCCGGGTCACGTGGCCAGCGTGACATCGCTGCTCTGGCGAGCCAGAGCCGCACACGGAAACGCCGTTTACCTTCCCGCTAGAAAGCGGTCCCTATTTATCTACTTGCACCCGGGGGTGCTTTCGACTGCTAGGTTGGCAGGCGCTGGGACCGAGCAACGGGAGCGCACCCCGCCGCGGGGATTCGAACCGCCGACCTTTCAATCAGCAAGCCCTAGGCACTGAGGCTTTTACCCACAGCGCCACCCGCGTCCCTACATAACACTTACACTGTGTTTAAAACCAAAATCGCATATGGCTAGAAACTGTTTCTCAGGTGGCTAGTCCTAGTCTTTATAACTCTGTACCTTCTTCCAGAAGGCAGAAGCTGAAAGAAATCATTTCCAGGGTGTGTACTATCCTGAACTATCTCTGCAGCTTTCTTATGACACCTGGCAGCATAGATTTGATCCAAGGTGGGAAAAGTGCACCCAATTATTCTTGCCGCAGTCTTTACAACCCTGGACAGCATTGTTTTTTCCCTGACCATGCAGCTCCCAAACCACACACCATAAGTTAATACACTCTCCACAGTACAATGGTAAAATGCCATCAACAGGTCCTTTGAGAGATTATTTTTCCGGAGGATTCTCAGAAAATATAACCTCTGCTGTGCTCTCTTCATCAGGTCTTTATTGTTTTCTCCCCAGGTTAGGTCATTTCAATGGCCTGATCTTATGTGGTTGTGGTATTTAACCTCTTCTTTGTCATGGGCTGGTTGGACACAGAGGAATGGTGGGAGGAACCAGCTGCTGCCCATCAAGAGCAGAGGATACTAGACTTGATGGACTAATGGACTGACTCCATAATACAGCAGTTTCAAAATGGGGGACAGTCCACATCTTATGCATATGTGGGTTCCAGACTCCTGTAAATTCCTGGCTCCAGTAGGTGTTAGAATTTAATCAGTGCTTGGAGGGTTAAAACTGGGTGCTAGACCTGTGTGTTTCAAGCCAGACCTGTGTGCATCAAGCTGTGTGCTAGACACTTTGAATCCCCTGGAATCAGCAAATGTTAAAGGCTAATTAAGCTAGGTTTTGTTTTTTTAAACTGCTTTATTGGGTTTAAAACCGAATAACGTGAATAGTCAATAGATGTTAAAGACAACGTAAAAATAAACAAACATTCATTTCGTAACTGTTACTTATTGTGTACATCAATTTGTGATTAAATTCATCATGACCTCCGATCTCCCCATTGTGTTCCCAAACCACATTCTTTAGTTACACACTTAACTTTATCTTCTCTGAATTATTCTGATTGCTTTAAATTTATAAAGTTGTCCTATTACATGCAGAAACTCAGTCAAGGCCTGCCAACGGATTGATATTTTGGCAATGTTCTTTTAGGTAAACTCTATATATGTCCCACACTCTAATAAATTTTCCATCTGTAACGTCTTGTAACCTTGCTGATATTCTCGCTAGTTCAGCATACTCTCTCAATTTATTTTGCCAGTCTGAATTGGATGGGATAACTTTCCCCTTCCAGCTTTTTGTGATTAGAATTCTGGCAGCTACTGTGGCGTACATGAAAACTCTCCTGAACTTCTTTGGGATTCCGTTACACATAATTCCTAGCAGGAAGGCTTTGGGCTTTTTAGAGAAAATGTTTAAACATTTTCTTAAGTTCGGTATAGATCATTTCCCAAAACTCTCTGATCTTTTTACAGTTCCACCACATGTAGATTAATGTGCTTCCCGCCTCCCTGCATTTCCAACAGGTGTTTGGCCTAGATCTAAACATTTTGGCTAATTTGACAGGTGTTAAATACCACCTGTAAAGCAATTTCATACAGTTTTCTTTTAGATCGTAACATGATGTAAATTTAATATCTTCCCTCCAGAGCCTCTCCCATGCTTCCATTTGAGTGTTATAGCTATAATTAAGCTAGGTTAAGATTCCCATAGGGACGCGGGTGGCGCTGTGTGTTAAATCACAGAGCCTAGGACTTGCAGATCAGAAAGTCGGCGGTTCAAATCCCTGCGACTAGGTGAGCTCCCGTTGCTCAGTCCCTGCTCCTGCCAACCTAGCAGTTCGAAAGCACGTCAAAGTGCAAGTAGATAAATAGGTACCACTCCGGCGGGAAGGTAAATGGCGTTTCCGTGCGCTGCTCTGGTTCGCCAGAAGCGGCTTAGTCATGCTGGCCACATGACCCGGAAGCTGTACGCCGGCTCCCTTGGCCAATAAAGCGAGATGAGCGCCGCAACCCCAGAGTCGGTCACAACTGGACCTAATGGTCAGGGGTCCCTTTACCTTTAAGATTCCCATGCCCAAGAAATTGCCTGGGGTGATGGGCCATTAGGGGAACTAAAGGAAGATGACAGGACATAAGGTAAGCCAAAGAGAGGGGGCTCTGTGTCAGATGGCAAATGGGAAGGGCTCCTCTCTTAACCCAGAGTTAGTTAGAAGATAAAATCAGAGGTTAGAGAGTTCTGTGACTGAGACGCAAAGCAGCAGGCAGAGCAGAGTGGCTGATGGCAGTTTGGATTCAGGGCTGTGCCTATGGACAAAGCAAGGCCCTCTTCGAATGTTTATGCTGTGAACCCCTCCATCGTAGGCTCAGGTTGTATAAATGTGCAAATAAACCATATGTCATGAAAGACACTACACTTTCCACTGTGCCTCATTTCCAAAAGAAAACATGGACCCCAAGTAAGTGTGGCCGAAACCCCTGGGATCTCCCATTGCTTGGAGACTGGGCTGGCCTGCAACATTATTAAAGTCCATGGCAAAATTCCTGCTGATTTTAATGGCGCTGGATCTCAATCAATGTGTATTTTATATAGTGGGTTGTTATGGATTTCATAAAGCCCTCTCTGCAGACACCGATATAGCATATAAACACACACAAATACATTATCATCACTGTGGTCGGAAAGGTCTGGCAGGGTCAACACATTAAGTCTCAACCAGGAAGCGGATAAAATTAAAAAGCATGTTATTAAAATTCAACAATGGGCACCAAAAGGTTAGGAAATGTCAGGATTCTGCCTAGTCTTAATGCAAAGCCTTTGGGGTATATATGCAGCACAATATTTCATCAAAAAAATCAATGCTCTATCCTTCTTTGCTTCCATTACGTGAATTTTCAGCACCGGCTAAGTGAGAAATTTGCAACCTGATTACTCCAGAGAAACCCTATTATTAGTATCTTCCGTCCTGCGGATTGGTGGTTTACTTCTGAGCTCTGAGTCCCCCAAACACCCCGCATATGAAAGCAATGCAAACAAAGTCAGCAATTGATTACAAACCATGAACCATGAGTCTGAGCAGATCTTAGTTCAAAAAAGCTTTCAGCACACAGCAATAGACTAGAAAGAGAAGTTGCTGAATTGCAACTTATTACCAGACTTAAAGCCATGGGTAGGCAAACTAAGGCCCGGGGGCCAGATCCGGTCCAATCACCTTCTCAATCCGGCCCCCGGACGGTCCAGGAATCAGCGTGTTTTTACATGAGTAGAATGTGTCCTTTTATTTAGAATGCATTTCTGGGTTATTTGTGGGGCATAGGAATTTGTTTATTTATTTATTTTTCAAAATATAGTCCGGCCCCCCACAAGGTCTGAGGGACAGTGGACCGGCCCCCTGCTGAAAAAGTTTGCTAACCCCTGCTTAAAACCATGAAGAGACCTGGTCTAAACAGAGACATTGGATTCTTGTCTCATTATACATGCTAAAGCTATTTTTAGCTATCTCACCCCTTGCTTTTTCCTGTAAGACCTATTGCAGTCGTTAACAGTCGTCAGCAGGTTTACCACACCTATCAGCCAATCACCCATTCCCACCACCCTTCTGAGTAATACCCCTCCCCACCCTCCCACTATATATAAGGGTCTGGTGACTTCTGTTTCAGTGTATCTGAAGAAATGTGCATGCACACAAAAGCTTACACCCAGAACAAACTTAATTGGTCTCTAAGGTGCTACTGGAAGGATTTTTTAAAATTTTGTTTCGACTACGGCAGACCAACATGGCTACCTACCTGTAACTAGCACACAGCATGGAACATTCATGGTAAATGTTATTAGGCAGTTTTCAGTCTTGTTCTTAAACCTGCAAACACTAGAGACACAGGTTGCCATGCTAGCTGGGGCTGATGGGAGTTGGAGTCCAACAGCATCTCATGGGCACCGTGTTGGCTGTCCCTGACTTAAGACAATGGGCTGTGTCACAAAATTACTCCGGATCATTATAATGAAGCACTCCCTATTCAGACTAAAACTTTCTGGGGAAGAGCTCAAGTCTTCCGTAGAAATTACCATGAAGGGTGATCCACTTCATGTCGCAAGAACCATGGACTGAAAGGAATTGAATGTGTCGCTCTCAAGACTTGGGGAGCCTTGTCTTCTGAAGCGGAATGCTTTCATCTTTGATGCCCTTAAAGTCAAAATCTGCCTGTCTTTGCTGCCATGGAAACCAAATTCACCCGTTTGGCAAAAATGGGGAGGCTGGTGTTAAGGTTTCCATGCCTCCTCTTTCTAAAGGATCGAGGAAACCCAGGACGCAATGCTGGGCAAATCTTACGAGGCTATTAATCACATGAGATCACAGGGAATACATGACATCTCTCTACAGCGGCGGTGGGCAGAATGCAGAGAGGGGTCTACTAGTACATCTCTGGATGATTTGTAGGAATGGGCAATAATTTGTTTGTTTGTTTGTTTCTTCTTTTTACTACCAACTGTTCAGCAGTAGAAACGACACAAAAAGGTTTCCCCGCTCATGCCTAACTTCACATGGCTGAGAGAAGCAGGGATTTTAGAATCTCTGATATGCAGTAACTCAAATGCACAATTCTATCTGTCTGTCTGTCTGTCTGTCTGTCTGTCTGTCTGTCTATCTAGGACGCCGGTGGCGCTGTGGGTTAAACCACAGAGCCTAGGACTTGCCAATCAGAAGATCGGCAGTTTGAATCCCCGCGATGGGGTGAGCTCCCGTTGCTCGGTCCCTGCTCCTGCCAACCTAGCAGTTCGAAAGCATGTCAAAGTGCAAGTAGATAAATAGGTACCGCTCTGGCGGGAAGGTAAACGGTGTTTCCATGTGCTGCTCTGGTTCGCCAGAAGTGGCTTAGTCATGCTGGCCACATGACCCGGAAGCTGTACGCCGGCTCCCTCGGCCAATAAAGCAAGATGAGCGCTGCAACCCCAGAGTCGGCCACGAATGGACCTAATGGTTAGGGGTCCCTTTACCTTTTTATCTATCTATCTATCTATCTATCTATCTATCTATCTATCATCTATCTATCTATCTATCTATCTATCTCTATATCTATCTATCTATCTATCTATCTATCTATCTATCTATCATCTATCTGTCTATCTATCACATCCCAGAATACGGCTGAATTTTTACATTGCCACAGCAGGCACTGCAACCTTCCAACAGTTTGAACAACAGCGATTGTAAACTGCCCTGTGATCCTTGGAGGCAGGGACAGGACAGAAACTTAAATAAATGAAATAATAATAATAATTTATTATTTATACCCCGCCCATCTGACTGGGTTTCCCCAGCCACCCTGGGTGGCTTACAAACAAAAGATTAAAAATACATTAAAACATCAGTCATTAAAAACTTCCCTAAACAGGGCTGCCTTCAGATGTCTTCTAAATGTCAGATAGTTGTTTATTCCTTTGACATCTGATGGGATGTCCACAGGGCGGGCGCCACTATTGAGAAGGCCCTCTGCCTGGTTCCCTGTAACCTCACATCTCGCAGTGAGGGAACCGCCAGAAGACCATTGGAGGAGGACCTCAGTGCCTGGGCAGAACAATCAGTGTGAAGACGCTCCTTCAGGTATACTGGGCCGAGGCCGTTTAGGGCTTTAAAGGTCAACACCAACACTGAATTGTGCTCAGAAAGGTACTGGGAGCGAAGGCAGGCATTTTCCTAATAGATAAAAGGCAAGGTTAAATAAGAATGTCTTTATTTATCTAGCACGCACATGTCCAGTAGAAACCTTGCTCAGTTTCAATTTGTTTTATATAGTGTCAGGCTGGCTGATCGCTGAAGAACTGATGCTTTTGAATTCTGGTGCTGGAGGAGACTCTTGAGAGTCCCATGGACTGCAAGAAGATCAGACCTATCCATTCTGAAGGAAATCAGCCATGAGTGCTCACTGGAAGGACAGATCATGAAGCTGAGGCTCCAAGTGTTAGGCTTTGGGGACTCGGCTTCCTCCCCCCCCCCCTTTGGCCATAGATAAGCAGGACAAAGCGAAAAGAGTCGCTTACAGTTTAAAGAGTCTTTAATGATCACAGCAAAAGAACAAAGCAGCCATTCTCGGAATGATGGTGTTCACATTTAAAGTTTCCACCCACTCCCCCCCCCCAGTCACTTCTGTGCCTTGCAACCTGATCTCGCAACCACTGTTAGTCTCCCCCTTCCAGTTCTTCTTCACTTCAACTTCCAGTTCTTCTTCACTTCACTTCCAGTTCTTCTTCACTTCAACTTTTGTCTTCAGAACTATGCCCCTCTGCAAACCGCTGTTCCAAATCTATATTGCTCAACTGCTGCTGGGCAGCTTCAGGATCCTGGTCAGGAGCAGAGCGAGGGTGAGCTGTCAACCGTCCCTTATTTGGTGGGAAACTCCCTTATCCCAGCACCGTGTCCTGCTGCTGTCCCGGATTGATGATGTCCCTTAAATTTCCCGGGTTTCAAAGGAAGCAGCTCCTCTCCCTCTCTCCCTGCCGGCCAGGGAGGAGGGAGGCTCCAACTGTGTTGCTTGGCTGCGTTGCTCACCCAATAAGGAGTCTAAGAACGACTGGGGGGTGGAGCCTGCATGTCTTGTGCTGATCAAATCAGCCGCGTTGTCTGGGGACTCGCCTTTGCTCAGCGCTTCCCAGCGGAGAGGTGACAGTGGTTTTCCTTGCTGCATCCCCTTTGCTGGGTTGCTGTGCTGTGGAAACCACCGCCTGCGACTTCGTTTGGCTGCTGGCTGGGCTTTCTGCCTTTGGCTTGGAGGGGCTCAGAAGTTACCTGTGCTCGGAATCGGATGGATACATCATCCACGGCCCACTCACCCTTGCTGGGGAAAAGGTCTGTCTGGAGCGGGGGCACATGGTGTGGGAAAAGGAAATCCCTTATTCTGGCTGCTGATGCCTTATTTTCAAGGCTGCTGGTCCCTTATTTTCAAATCTGTAAGTTGACAGCTATGGTGTACAGGGATGGTCCACAGGTTAGTGGCCGAGCATCTGATTGCATGCAGAAGGTCCTATATTCAATCCCTTTGGCCTCTCCAGGAAGGGCTGGGAAAGAGTCGCTGCCTGAAACGCCAGAGAGCTGCTGTCAATCAGTGTAGACAACACTGAGGTAGATAGACCCA
This sequence comes from Podarcis siculus, assembly GCA_034642415.1. Taxonomy (NCBI): domain Eukaryota; kingdom Metazoa; phylum Chordata; class Lepidosauria; order Squamata; family Lacertidae; genus Podarcis; species Podarcis siculus. The sequence goes on along the minus strand of JAXCMG010000003.1, from coordinate 87,931,930 downwards.
TGGACTGACTTGGTACAAGGCAGCCTCCTAAGTGGTCTACACCTCTGTTCTACACTGGCTGTCTCAAGGTTGTAGAGCTGAGTCTTCCTCAACTCTACGCAGAGGTACCAGGAACTGATCCTGCCACCATTTGCATGCAAGTCATGTGTTCTGCAACTCAGCTGCAGCACATACCGTATTTTTCGCTCTATAGGACGCACCAGACCATAGGAGGGGGAGAACAGGGGGAAAAAATTCTCCCCCTCTCTGCTCAGCGCCCCTTCAGCGAAGCGGCAGGAGAAACGGAGCCCCTTCCATTTCTCCTCCCGCTTCACTGAAGGGGTGCTACGCAGGGAGGGAAAACTGTGCAACGCCTCTCCAGCGAAGCGAAGCCTGGAGGGCAAGAGGGGTCGGTGTGTGCCGATCCCTCTTGTTCTCCTGGCTTCAGGCAGCTATCCACAAGCCTTCGGAGCACAGCGGGAACTCCTGCTGCGCTCCAAAGGCTTGTGGATAGCTGCCTGAAGCCCCCGGAGCGCAGCCTTTGAAGCCACTGCAGAGCAGCGGGGTGAAGGCACCCCACTGCCCTGCAGAGGCTTTGTGCAGCCATCCCCAAGCTGGCTTCTGGGGCAGCCCGTGAAGGCACCCCGCTGCCCTGTGGAGGCTTTGTGCCGCTAACCCCAAGCTAGAACAGCCGCTAACCCCAAGCTAGAACAGTTGCGCAGTGCTCCGTCTCCCTGTTCTGGCTTTGGGCTTAGCCGCGCAGCCTGCATTCGCTCTATAGGACGCACACACATTTCCCCTTAATTTTTTGGAGGGGAAAAAGTGTGTCCTATAGAGCGAAAAATACGGTAGACAGCTTTTCTGTGCATTCAGCAAAGTGTGCATTTTCCTGAAGGTCAACATGCTCACGATCCAGAATTACAAAACAATTTAAGGCAGAAAGGGGGGAATATTTCACATGTATTATGATCCGTTTTGCATCCCACACGCCTTTGTACAAGCTTAAACTGAATGCCGCACTGTGTGATTTACCATTTAAATGAAAGACATCAAACAGCATTTGTTAAAGACCTAGGCTGCCATCCTGCCTACAGTTGTAAGCTGCCAAATCCTACCACAGTTTTCAGCATAAATTATGTGCTTTGCAGGAATGTCGCCCTAAGGGAGAGCCAGTTCCCTATAGAAATATGTAGCATTTTACAGTCTGTAGCAAATATTATTTTAGCAATGCCTAGAAAGAAAAATCAGGATCCCCGCACATGTAAATGAAAAGAGACTCTTTGAATTAATGAATACTTCATTATATCGTTCCCAAAAAAGCCTTACAATTAAATTCAGATTTCACTTGGAGAAAAAAAGCGCTTCATTAATTGTATACGATTATATCAAAACAAACAAACAAAAAACCAGCCCCCAAGCATTGCAACTAGCATGAGTGGAAGCGGAATATTGATTAATTGCGCATTAATGCTCACAAAGAACAAGGCCACTAACGAATCTGATTCATTATCCCTTGTTTGAGTTCTTGGCCAATTATTACTTCCCACAAAACTTCCATTGGCCTGGGGTTTACCATAGCTAAAGCTTATTCTGAATCAGGGATGGGAAACCCAGTCCTGAAAATGTTGGGACTCCAGCTTTCATCAACCCCAGTTAGGACAGTCAGTGGGCAGGGTTAATGGAAGCTGTATTCCAGCAACCATCTGGTCTCCTGTCTTTGGTTTAGAACAAAGTAGGGCCAGTGATATCTGGAGTACCTTATCTGATCGGATAAATAATATCTGATTAACATAGTTGTAAAATGCCATTGATTTCAATGTGGCGTAATGACATGTAAGCGGGTATAGGATATCGTATATCCTAGGGGTCAGCAAACTTTTTCAGCAGGGGGCCGGTCCACTCTGCAGTGAAAGCAGCTATCCCTCTTGCTGTTCAGGCTTCTGGGATAGCTGCACAGCTTGCATTCACTCCATAAGACGCACACACATTTCCCCTTACTTTTTAGGAGGGAAAAAGTGAGTCTTATAGAGCAAAAAATACGGTACTTGCATGGTGGGCAGGAGTCAGATATAGTCGGTTCAATTCCAACGCCTAAACCAACACCACTCACATTCTGTAACCAATAACATTGTGGCCTTAATTATCCCATTAACCCAAAATACTAGTGTCCGTGTGTTTTATTATTCATCAAATAGGAGGGGCTTTGGGCCTTGACGTGGAAATAGGGCATAACACCAGTCCAAATGGCACAGCTGGTTGTCACTTGATGTAGTCCATATAGTAGGAATGTCCAAAGTCCATTTCGGGGGCCTAATCCGGCCCGGCAGTCAGTTTAATCCGACTGTGGCTGTATATTTCCTGGGGTAAAATCCTAAAAAACCCTCAGCAACTTCAACCCTAAAAAAAAGCTCATCAACTTCAATCCTAAAAGAAGGTTAACAACTTTGGTCGACCCTCGCGGTCCTTCACTTCATCAAATCTGGCCCTCTTTGAAAAGTTTGGACACCACTGCGTATGGGAATGAGTCATCACAGATTAGACACTGAGGACCAAGTGGCCGGCAGATGTTGCCAGACTCCAACTTGGATGCTGGCTTGGGCAGAAGGGAGTTGGAGTCCAACAACATCTGGACGGCTGCAGGTTTGCCTATTCCTGCCTTGAGCCAAACTTCTTCTTGTTGTTTAGTCGTTTAGTTGTGTCCGACTCTTTGTGACCCCATGGACCAGAGCATGCCAGGCACTCCTGTCCTCCACTGCCTCCCGCAGTTTCGTCAAACTCATGCTGGTAGCTTCGAGAACACTGTCCAACCATCTCGTCCTCTGTCGTCCCCTTCTCCTTGTGCCCTCCATCTTTCCCAACATCAGGGTCTTTCCCAGGGAGTCTTCTCTTTTCATGAGGTGGCCAAAGTATTGGAGCCTCAGCTTCACGATCTGTCCTTCCAGTGAGCACTCAGGGCTGATTTCCTTCAGAATGGATCGGTTTGATCTTCTTGCAGTCCATGGGACTCTCAAGAGCCAAACTTCTAGATCACTTCAAATGCAATGACTTTCGGTTCAGCTGGCTCCTACATTTAGCCGCAGGAGATACAAGGACAAGAAACATGGGAACTGCCTCGATAGCTGCCTCAGCAATAAAAGATTAACACCGGCTCCACCCAGTTGTTCCAAGAAGCTGTTTGATCACAGTACGAATCGTATAAAACATTTTATTGTGAGCAGCAAAGGAGGGAGGGGAAAGAAGCAGCTTGAACTGGGGGTGGAAAGTCAATTTTTAAATTTGTGTTAAATTTGAATTACGGCAATTTGTTGTTTATCGGTTAAAAATTTGGAAAAGTAATAAAAATTAATTGGTGAAAAGTGTTTTTTTAAAAAAGCATGAATGTGAGTACCATGGATGGAAGAGTGTTATTATACTTCAAGGAGGAGAGGAGTGCAGACTCTGGAATATCAGATCAAAAGCCGGAGGATGAAGGAGGTGCAGATCAGAGAGGAAGGAGGAAGGGGGAGATTGCCCAAGTACGTGGAACGATTGCCTCTCCCTAATTCTTTGTTTTATTTATTTAAATATTATTGGCGCTTCCATGGACTATATAACAAGGTGATATTCAACATGAAGCACAATACAGTGGTACCTCGGGTTACATACGCTTCAGGTTACACCCTCCGCTAACCCAGAAATAGTGCCTCAGGTTAAGAACTTTGCTTCAGGATAAGAACAGAAATCGGGCTCCGGCGGCACAGCGCAAGCGGGAGGCCCCATTAGCTAAAGTGGTGCTTCAGGTTAAGAACAGTTTCAGGTTAAGAACGGACCTCCAGAACGAATTAAGTACTTAACCCGAGGTACCACTGTATTGCAATAATAACATCAGCAAAAACATTAGTCACATGTCAATAAACCATTTCCAAAGATTAATCATTATCTACCATGGAGGAATGGACATTAAAATTATTGGACTTAGCTGGGATGGCAAAGCTGACATCTTTAAGAAAGGGGAAATCAATGTTAATATTTACTAAAGATCGGAAATCCCTTATAGACTTTTTTGTGTGAAAAAGAAAATGAACTTATGATACCTGGGTTTGAGGACTGAAGAAAATACTGGTTTATATATTGGTCTGTATATGGCTGACAGACAAAGAATCAGAAGTTTTCTCTCTCTTTCTCTTTCTCTCGCTCTCTTTTACTCTTTTCTCTCTCCGCCCCCCTTGGGTTTGTATTTTTATTTAGATTGGTTTCCTATGACAAAAAGATATTGGGTATTTAATATTAACCTTTGTATATTTTCTTTCAAACTTTAATAAAATCTATGGGGCGGGGAATAAACCAGGTTCCAAAGGTTTTGTCTAAGAAGTAAAAGTTTGAAAAAGGTGTCTAAAGAAAAGCAGGGATGACTCCCACTGACTTCTATTGGCAAGGAGTTCCACAGAGCAGGGGCCACCACACTAAAAGCTTGGTTGCTGGTAAAGGCCACCCACTGCTATGGGGCATGAGGGAGCCACCAGATGTCACACATCAGGCATGTGCATGTCACATTGCGCATCCACGTAGCAGCAGCGGGCACCCACAATCCTGAGGGCGAGATGGCACTCCTGAATGCATCGATAACCTGTGGCCAGGATTTTCCAGTCCAGGGATGGTGGCAGCTGACAGATGGTAAAAGGTCCTTTCAGCCACCAAATATGGATGCTTAAGTGTCGTAACAGCCAGGTCAGAAAAGCTGCAAAAAAAGAATAAGGAAACTGTCTGGTGGCCCGCGTTTAATCCGCCAGACACATAGCAGCTTCTGCCATTTCCTTGTGCTTTATTTATTTATATGCTAAATAAATGATGAAGGGCTGTTCGCATTATATAAGTGATATCACGTTTGGCTCTTTCATTCTCCGAGCAGGAGGACACGACTATCTACTCCATGCTCGGTTTCCAGGGACGGTTTCCAACAGGGGCTGGAAAGAGGCCCGGAGTATTTCTGTGGCTTTAGAAACTCAGAGGCATCGCCTCCCATCGTCTCTGATCAGGGAGGGGAGGAATATTCACACATGCTGAACCAGTGCGCAAACTGAATCGCAGCTATCCCTTGAAATTTGCACTCTTCTAACCAAATAGGGACGTGAGTGGCACTGTGGGTTAAACCACAGAGCCTAGGACTTGCAGATCAGAAGGTTGGTGGTTCGAATCCCCGTGACGGGGTGAGCTCCCGTTGCTCGGTCCCTGCTCCTGCCAACCTAGCAGTTTGAAAGCACGTCAAAGTGCAAGTAGATAAATAGGTACCGCTCTGGCGAGAAGGTAAATGGCGTTTCCGTGTGCTGCTCTGGTTCACCAGAAGCGGCTTAGTCATGCTGGCCACATGACCCGGAAGCTGCACGCCGGCTCCCTCGGCCAATAAAGCGAGATGAGTGCCGCAACCCCAGAGTCGTCCACGACTGGACCTAATGGTCAGGGGTCCCTTTACCTTTAACCAAATAAATGGGTGCAGGAAAAGTGTGCATTGGGGGGAAGTGTGCACAATAATTCTTATATTAGTGAAGGCAGTGTACATAAAGGCATTATATTATGCAAAATTGCATACAATGATGCATATACCAGACCAGTTGGCTTAAGGGACCGCCTTGCCCCATTCGTGCCTATCGGATCTATGGAACTTCCACTTCTACAAGTGCCACACATTGTTTTCCACATTTGTATGGAAACATTCCTTTGCTGTGGCATTCCTTTACCTTTGGAACTCCCTGCCTATTGATACTAGACAGACACCATCACTTAACTCTTTTAGCCACCTGCTGAAAACCTTTATGTTTCAGGGACCTGTCCAGACACGTCATTTGGTGACACCTCTTTTTTAAATTTGCTTTAAACGCTTGATTCCAATTGTTTTCAGGTGTCTTTAATGGGTTTTAATTGCGTTTCTTATTTCCATAATTGCATTTTTAAAATCACAGATGGGTTTTGCTGCCCTGGGCTTATTTGGGAGGACGGGTGGAATATGATCATACATACATATATGTTAACTCATATGTGCTGGCAGGAATGTGAGTTTAAAGATGTAAGGGAAGACCTATAGCTCCGTGTTAGACAGAATGTCTCAGCTTCAAACTTCGGCATCTCCAAGCGGATCTGGGCAAGATTCTGTGTCTGAAATCCTGAAGAATAGCTGCTGGTTAGAGGACACAATGCTGAGCAAGATATACAGTGGTACCTTGGTTCTCAAACTTCTGGAAGTCCGTTCCAAAACCAAAGCATTCCAAAACCAAGGCGTGCTTTCCCATAGAAAGTAATGCAAAATGGATTAATCCACTGCAGGCTTTTAAAAACAACCCCTAAAACAGCAATTTAACATGAATTTTACTATCTAACAAGACCATTGAGCCATAAAATGAAAGCAATCAACAATGTACTGCAGCCACACAACCAATCAATCAGTAGCTGAACTGGGGTCCACACAGTCACACACAAAAAGAGCCTCAAAAACAAAAGCCCAAAATAAATAGCAAAAACAGACAGACCTCAGCGTAACACTCAAAACGGAAGCGTGGCACTCAAAACAGAGCATGTTCGGCTTCCAAAAAAAGTTCACAAACCGGAACACTTACTTCCGGGTTTGCAGCGTTTGGGTTCCAAGTTGTTCAAGTACCAATGTTAGGTACTGAGTTGAATAGGATCCAAAATGCAGCAGTCTGATTGGTCCTAGAACAATAGGATTCAGAATGCAGCAGTCTGATTGGCCCTAGAACAATAGGATTCAGAATGCAGCAGTCTGATTGGCCCTAGAACAATAGGGTCCAGAATGCAGCAGTCTGCTTGGTCCACAGGAGCCACCCAATCCAGCTCCAGGTGGAAGTGAATCCGCAACCTGATTGGCCTACAGGTGAATCCCGGAATTAGCCAATCACGTGGGGCCCATTGTGTAAATAATGTATATAAAGCAGATATTCTGGGGAAACTTTCATTCCTCCTCACCACTATGAGCTGAATAAAGAGCACGAAATCCACTCTCGACTCCGAGTATATTTCAACCAAGGTGTTTGAGAACCAAGGTACCACTGTACTGTCCTTCTCACTCAACACAAGGCCACACCCTATGTCCCAGGAAGCCTACGGATATGAGACAAGAGCCCAGGACATTTCAACAAAGTCCTGTAATCCATCATCACTGAGCAGGAATATGCATATTGTAATTTCACCCCGATACGTTTGAAAGTATAAGACATGCATTCAAGCATTTTGTTTCAAATCTACTGCAGGAAAGGGGTCCTCCATCTCCCCCCCTCCCACTAAATGGCCAGGATCCAATTTCAGCGTTTTTGTTTGTTGTTTGTTGTTCTCTTTGTGAAGGGAAGCAATTTATTTTTTTAAAAAAAAACACACAAAAAAATGATTCGGACTTAATTCAAAAAAGAAATCTTTTCAGGCTTGGAGCCCAGCACAGGAAGTTACAATCCAGCCCAAATATTTTTGAGCTTAGCTGTAAACCCCTGAAAAGTAAGAGTTTATAGGAGTGAGTGCTGACAGATCCTCTGCTATTGTGGTACAAATGGTTCTGCTCCGATTACATCATTTTCCTTTGTACTCATGTGGGAGAAACGGCCCTTTATTTATGCAGCTTCCAGCTGAAATTGTGGCAGAGAAATTGCATCGAACTCCACCCTGAATCTGATACGAATTATTGCACTTGAGCAAGAAGCCAGAAGGGGTGGGCAGGCGTTTTGGATTTCACCAACTTGCAGATATTTGGTCTCTCCTATTTATTTTCTTTAAGCTTCTGTGCACTCGTCTAGCAATGTCTTATGTACCCTGCAGAGACCCCAGTAGACATGGGACTCGCCCACCCAGAAAAGGCTCCTTGAGAGATTTCGGTGGAGGCGACAACTTCACACAAACACTTTCGCCCAGGTGGAGCTGCCCTAAAGTCTCTCTTAAAATGAACGGGGAAGTTAAATGGGATGGTTATAGAAGATATGTTCAAAAATACAATAATAGTTTTGACTCCGTGCTAGCATTCGAGTGATAAAGGAACTAAAAGGAGGTGGACAACAATTAAGGATTTATTATGTTTTCAGAATGTATTAGAAAAATTATATAGAAAGGTCTATTGTTTTGTGTACATTCAAATGTAAGATAAAATATATGCAAAGGGACTTGACAGGAAGTCAAAGTTGAAGAAAAGATTTTGGAAGATAAAAGGGGGGGGAATATTTACTTTCATTATTATAATTTTGTGTGGGTGTCTGCACATATGTGTGTTGTTGTATGAAATGTTTGGGAGGAAATAAGACGGTAAATAACAAATAACAAACTAAATATTGATGTATGTAATTTTTACTTCTTAATTATATTTAGTGGTAGTATGGCTGCATTGTTTTTTGTAACAAAATCATTCAATAAAAAAATTTTTAAAAAAATAAACGGGGAAGTTGAGGGTCTGGGTTGGAGAAGGGCTTGAATCCAACATTATGGGAGAGCTGTGCTTGCCATTTCCCCCGCAGTGGCTCATGTGGAAATGTCCTGTATCAGTGGAGCACCTGCTTGGAGGCCAGCATGTAAGATGCTGTAGGTCTTGAACTCTGGACTGTGCAAGCAGGACCCATATGCCTTGAACTCTGTACCACTATGGTTGCCGGTCAGGACTGCACTTTGCTGTGCTCCAGTGTCACCACTGCAAATTGCCAGAATGTGTTATTGTAGGAAGAGAAACCGTCCACGTGTCCCTATTTTCCAGGGACAATCCCAGATTTACAGTTTCTGATTTAATTCTGGAATGTCCCGCTTTTCCTTAAAGGTAAAGGGACCCCTGACCATTAGGTCCAGTCGTGGCCGACTCTGGGGTTGTGGCGCTCATCTCACTTTATTGGCTGAGGGAGCCGGCGTACAGCTTCCGGGTCATGTGGCCAGCATGACTAAGCTGCTTCTGGCGAACCAGAGCAGCGCACGGAAGTGCCGTTTACCTTCCCGCCAGAGTGGTACCTATTTATCTACTTGCACTTTGACATGCTTTCGAACTGCTAGATTGGCAGGAGCAGGGACCGAGCAACGGGAGCTCACCCCGTCGCTGGGATTCGAACCACCGACCTTCTGATCGCAAAGTCCTAGGCTCTGTGGTTTAACCCACAGCACCACCGGATGTCCCTATTTTCACAGAATAAATGTTGGAGGTAGCACAAGGGGCTTCTGACTCTACCTGCAGAAGGATAACCTGCCAGCGTTGCGGCTTGGCTGCCAATCTGGTTGATATTTGATTGCCTCCGTACTGCCAGATCGGTGTTGTTCTTATGGTCCATCATATGTCCCTGCTGGAGGAGATGCATCATTTCCTGGGGTTCCTCTTATGCATCTGCAGCTAGAGCTGAGATCAGAAACCGACATGTGCTTGGGCTCATACTTCAAAACAGACACACACCACACAATGACCCACTGCAATGTGCATATCCTGATGGGTACAGAGAGCTCATGTGAGCATGCATTTCGTCATTCATTACAATGGGCAGACCTGATTTGAATGTTCAGAAGATCAATGGGCTCCACTGGGATGAATGGGGAAACTATGTTCTGCAGACAAGATGTATGGAGAGAAGTTTCTCTCTCTTGAAACGAGAGCCTGTGGTCGTCTAATGCAGCTGACGAGGACAGGCAAAAGGAAGTCCTCCACACAGCATGGGGGCGCCATCTCTAGGGGGCCCCAAGCACCCACAAAAGTTTTGTTGTGGGTGCTCAGCACCCACACTGCAGGGCCTGTACGCAACTTGTGATGCCTCGCGAAGCACCAGAAGTCACGTCCGAGGCCTTGCGAGACCTCGGAACCTGACTTACGGTGCCACCGGGTTCTGAGGCCACGTGATGTCATGATGTCACACCACACATCTCATGACGTCATGTTGCGCTGGGCACCCATAACCTGGGGCCCAAGTTGGCACCCCTGGATAGTGAAAGTAAAAAAAAAATGCTGTCAAAAGGTGTGGTGACAGCCACCGACACAGGTTGTTTTAAATGGGGACCGGACAGATTCATGCAGAATGAGGCTATTTATTTTTTTTATTTTTTTAATTAAAGATTTCCTTGATTTACAAAAGTGTGTGCAATGTCTCTCTCTCGTATATACAGTGGTACCTCAGGTTAAGTACTTAATTCGTTCAGGAGGTCCGTTCTTAACCTGAAACTGTTCATAACCTGAAGCACCACTTTAGCTAATGGGGCCTCCTGCTGCTGCCGCACCGCCGGAGCACAATTTCTGTTCTCATCCTGAAGCAAAGTTCTTAACCTGAGGTACTATTTCTGGGTTAGCGGAGTCTGTAACTTGAAGCGTATGTAACCCGAAGTACCACTGTATATATTTTTCCATTTTTGCAAATCAGTTTCATTTGTTGAGACATTGGGAAGAAAATGGAGAAAGAGGTGGAGAGGGGGGGAAGATGGGTGGGGTCGGGTGGCGATGTTTCTATTTTACTAACTATATGCAGGGTTTGGTGTCAGTGTCGCTTGTGCAGGTTCTTTGCTGTTCACCTGTGTTCCTTTGGTGATGAGAGAGGTTGGGGTTGGCCTTGGGTGTGGTTGTTCATTTGTGGTTGGCTGTGGTGGTCTTTGTTTTCATGCGTGAGTCGGGTGGGTGGGTGTTTTGGATCAGGGAATGAGGCTATTTATGGCTTATAGTAATCATAGCTGTATTTTACCTCCAGATGGTGGGACGTGGGTGGTGCTGTGGGTTAAACCACAGAGCCTAGGACTTGCCAATCAGAAGGTCGGTGGTTCGAATCCCCGCAACGGGGTGAGCTCCCATTGCTTGGTCCCTGCTCCTGCCCACCTAGCAGTTCGAAAGCACGTCAAAGTACAAGTAGATAAATAGGTACCGCTCTGGCGGGAAGGTAAACGGCGTTTCCGTGCGCTGCTCTGGTTCGCCAGAAGCGGCTTAGTCATGCTGGCCACATGACCCGGAAGCTGTACGCCCGCTCCCTCGGCCAGTAAAGCGAGATGAGCGCCACAACCCTAGAGTCGGTCACGACTGGACCTAATGGTCAGGGGTCCCTTTACCTTTACCTATTACCTCCAGAAAGAACAAGCCTGAATACCAGGTGCTGAGGAACAACAATGGGAGAGGGAGACTGATGTGGTGTCCTGGTTGTGGGCTTCCCAGAATCATCTGCTTGGCCATAACAGGGAACATGCTCAGTTGGTAGAGCATGAGACTCTTAATCCCGGGGTTGTGGGTTCGAGCCCCATGCTGGGCAAATAATCCCTGCATTGCAGGGGGTTGGACTAGATGACCCTCATGATCCCTTCCAACTCTACAGTTCCACGATTCCATGATGCTGGACCACATAGGCCTTTCGTCTGACCCAGCAGGGATCTACCTCTGTCCCACTGAGTGTTCGGGAGCTCCTTGCGCCTATCAAAGCTCTCTTGGCAATAAGCAAATTCATACGCATGATCCTGATTAATGGATGATGGTGTGTTCCCCTCCCTCTCAGTCAATGTTTAAATAATACATAGCTGCCTCAGCTGTCCTGGCTGGTAGCACTTTACCTAGGAAATGTGCAAGCGATCAGATCATAGGATTTGCTAGCGCGCCCTTGGAGAGTTAATTTATAGACATTTCCGATCCTAGGGAGTGGATTCCTGACATTCGTAAACCACACATGGGGAGGGACCTCTAAGGTTCCTCATACGCAGTTGAAGTAAGGCAACTGTACAGGGCTTAGATCTAGCTATGTGCACAAAGAAATCAAATATGTATATGGCGGCGAAAAGGAAGCACTCTTCTTTATCAAGACAAAGGCAAATCACGTGGTTGCAGCAGGGAGTTGGAAGGATCTGATTCAATTAAATATTAATAGATACTACTTTCCTAGTTTTCTCTACAGCGGTTAGAAGTAATATATTTTTAAATGCACCAGGAAGTAGAGAGAGATTTAAAGCAAAGATTTTTTTTTTTACTTTTAACTGCATGCATCTATAGTTTTTACTGAATCAAGGCAAGCCCAGGTTTATTAAAATATATATATCACTTTGCAGCTCTTGGGACAGAAAACTATGAAAAATTGGAAATATTTAGGACTTGTGGAATGTAGCAAAAGAGGAGGCTCTCCAACCCCGCCTTTATCACTCTGTTTGTCTGTTTCTGCCTTTCCCCGGTTGTCTGCTTCTTCCTGCAGTCTTTCCATTTGAAAACTGAAGTGTGGAATCAAAGGTTACTCTGGCTGTCCTGCAATTTAAAAGGAGAAGCTTCGGATCTGGCTTTTAAAGCTAGACCTTTGAATGAATGAAAGGCTGTATGCTCACCAGGCAGGGAAGGAAAAAGGGCAGGCAGCAGCAGGAGAAGGAATGCATGTCAGAATGCGGCCGGCTGATCTTTGGTCTCCATAAAAACAGCAACTACATAATCCGTGCATAAGGTGACCCCTTGCACAGTACAGTGCCTTAAATCAGACATGTGACTATTATTTGCATCTATGGAATGACAACACAAGTCCGGCATCGGGTAAACAGTGCAGAATTTGGCAGCCTTAGGATCCCAGTTTTCTGTTTTGTTGAAAAAGACACAAGTTTCCAGATCTTAAGGTTGTAGAGAAAAAAGCTTGGAAGTACGCCTGATCAAATCTCCTTTCTAAATGATCATTTTTACAGTGCAAAGAATGTCCTTTATAAATTATTTACTACATTTGTTTTCGGGACGTGGGTGGTGCTGTGGGTTAAACCACAGAGCCTAGGACTTGCAGATCAGAAGGTCGGTGGTTCGAATCCCCGCGACGGGGTGAGCTCCCTTTGCTTGGTCCCAGCTCCTGCCAAACTAGCAGTCTGAAAGCACGTCAAAGTGCAAGTAGATAAATAGGTACCACTCTGGCGAGAAGGTAAACGACGTTTCTGTGTGCTGCTCTGGTTCACCAGAAGCGGCTTAGTCATGCTGGCCACATGACCCGGAAGCTGTACACCGGCTCCCTCAGCCAATAAAGCGAGATGAGTGCCGCAACCCCAGAGTCGGCCACGACTGGACCTAATGGTCAGGGGTCCCTTTACCTTTACATTTGTTTTCATTTCAGCTGAACGTTAGGAGAAACCTCTTGACAGTAACAGCAGTTTGACCTTGGGTCCAGTTAGCTAAAGGAATGATAGGCTCTTGCACAATGGAGGTCTTCAAACAGAAGACAGACAACTTTGCCCAATATAAATCATTTCTGCATGTTATTTTCACAAATATATTATCATACACATTCCCCCAAGATATGTGTTTTTCTACACGTTGGGAAGAGCGAAATAGATGGATCCACCTTCAGTTGTGGACTGAACAGAGCTTCTACTCTGTTCCTGGAGCGAGACCCCTCGTCTCACTTCTAAAGTAACATGGGATGCCCAAGGAAACGAAGAACTGAATGTGGAAGTGGACTGTTGCACTCAATCGGTTGTGCCACACCTGCTCCAGTTGGGACACATGATGCTCCAATGGGCACATGCAGCTGCTATATGAACAGGCTTTCCCATTTATTCCCATGGCCAGGGCAGCTCTGAACATTTTTCTCATTGGATAAGCAGACCTCTCCTCGCACTCCCAGTTCAATTTACTTACTTTGCACGTGAGGGGACCTTGCACCCTCATTCGCCCTCCCGCGCCTGATAGAAGAAACGGCCGCTGGAAGCCGGAAAGGAATAGGCAGAGCATACTTAAGAGGATTCTCTGGAGGTCCTCTTAGTGCTATTGTTTCATGCTGGTGCTCCTCCGAACAGCACTCAAGGTGGCAGGGAGGAAGGGGGACGCATCTCGGACTGAAAGCCCTCATTCATCTAAAACTGTCAAGGCAAAAAGCTTTCCATTCTGACCCTTTTTACACGCGCATCTGCCTTCCCCCGACGCCTTTGCAAGGTTAGCTCAGGGCACCCATAAGACTGTCAAGAGCAGCGTCCCCTGGGCTCTCTTAAGTGTTTGGATTCGTTAGGTCTGAAACTTGTTAAGTACTCCGAAGGCATCACTTTGCCCAGAGCTATTGGTCCTTGGGCCGGAAGCGCCGAGCGATTACGTAAAAAGATATTCCAGGAAGGAGAGATACATCTTGCAGAGGAAAGGAACACACGTACGCACCGCAATCCATCCATGCGCTCCGCAAGCAAAATAAGCGCATGTGAATCTGGGGCCAGAACTATGTGGCAAGCTGATGAACATTTGGATGAAAATCCATGGCTTGCAGCTAGGGAGGCGGGTGGGAACTCGGGTCAATTCACATTTTTATGTGAACCTACCTGATTTGCAGGGACGCGGGTGGCACTGTGGGCTAAACCACAGAACCTAGGACTTGCCGATCAGGTCGGCGGTTCAAATCCCATTGCTCGGTCCTTGCTCCTGCCAACCTAGCAGTTCGAAAGCACGTCAAAGTGCAAGTAGATAAATAGGTTTCACTCCAGTGGGAAGGTAAACGGTGTTTCCGTGTGGTGCTCTGGTTCGCCAAAAGTGGCTTAGTCATGCTGGCCACATGACCCGGAAGCTGTAAAGTGAGATGAGCGCTGCAACCCCAGAGTCGGCCATGACTGGACCTAATGGTCAGGGGTCATTGAAAAAAATCTGGTAACCTTAGCTTAGACCCCAGAGCAAAGGAAAGGATCAGCAGCAGGCCCACCACAGTACAAAAAGCCAAAACAAGGAATTATCTCCCTATGGGGTAATGACGCAGACACTGTTTGCACACGAGGTTGCCTGCCGAATACTGAACACTGAGCCATGCAACAAAAATATCAGGAATTAGCAACTCACTTGTCACTAGTATTTAAATAGCACTCATTCCTGGCTTCATGGCATGAATCCCTAGGGTAACAGAACACAACTGGAAGTCAACTAAATTTGAGAAGCAAGTAAAGTAAGGCCAACTGTGGTGAAGGGCTTGTGGAGTCCAGCGATGGATTCCAGGCATTCCAGTGCCCACAGATAATGGAAAACCTTGATAAGGTGATTGCTAGAGGCTGCTAATGTTTTGGAATTAAAAAAAAAACACAGAGAAAAGGTAGGAGGAGAAAACTGGCAGGTGGCTGAGTGGCAAGTCCTTGAAAGACTCAAGAGACGCTCTGGAAACTATCATGCCTCTTTCAACCTGTCATTTGGACAAAAAATAAAAATAAATTGAAATATGATCCCACAGTTTAGGCATAAAAGGTTCCTATGTTAGGGTTGCCGTACGTCCAGATTTTCCCAGACACGTCTGGGAATCGGACAGAATTTTGGCATGCACAAAAAGATGTGGCAAATCACATTCTCCTCTCTTCCACCAAAAGTCTTTACACATGTGCCAAGAGATACAGAGGAAAAGAGGTAGTTGTTACAGCATAGAGCTGTAGTCTGTCACTCTCCTTTTTGCACATATGCAAAGATTGTGCAGGAGCAGAGAACTGTACAAGTTTAGAGTGCAAAAGCTGCTCTCAAAATGGAGAGATGGGTTTTTTTCTCTAGGAGGGAAGGTGAGTGGAGATATTTGATTAAGTTTGCATTGAAAGGCAAGCCTGCCTAATTTGCACTCTGAAACAATACGGAACCTGAAACCCATCCAGCTACCTGTCAAAATTTGCACTGCTCCAGATTTCGCAAGGCTGTTCTCCAGCCACGCATTGTGTACAATAAAAGAAGCATATCCTAGAGTCAATTTCAGATTTGAAAAATGAAAAGGCCCTATAGACAAGGCATTCATCTCCATAGTCAAGTACATAGCAAAGCCTGGTGATTGACGGGGATGGCCAAAACCAATGAATATGCCATTGTTCAGCACCTGGATAACCGAATCAGAGTTTCCCAACCTTTGGTCTCCAGCTGTTTTAGAACTATAATTCCCATCATCCCTGACCACTGGTCTTGTTAACTAGGGATGATTGGAGTTGTAGTCCAAAAACAGCTGGAGACCCAAGGCTGGGAAACACCTAAATCACTTAGAACAGGGGTGGGGATGCAAGGAAGTTCAGGCCAAGGAATACACTTAATGGACCATCAACAGCTTGAGAGAACTGCTGGGGTAGCCCCTCTTCCGCCTTCCCCAGAGCTACATGTGCAGAATCCTTTGGCTTTTGCAAGGCTAGAATATGCCTACCGTACAAAGAGGAGGCTCTCATCTGTTGCCCTGCCCACTTTTGCCTCTGCCCCCAGAAGTGGCCTCTGGAAGGTTGCCCATGAGCTCATTTGACCTGTAGACTATCCAAGTTCCCCCACCATTGACCATTACTAACTTGAAACAATGCACCCTGCTTCAGGGAGTCTGTATCAGGTGTAGGGATCCAGCCCTCCAAATATTGCCAAATTGTTGCCCTCTAGGGGTTGCCATTGGCCATGCTTGCTGGGGCTGATGGGAGTTGTAGTTCAGCAACATCTGGAGGACCAAAGGTTCCCTACACCTAGACTATGTAGCCCAGGCATTCCCCAACTCAGCCCTCCAGCTGTTTTGGGACTACAATTCCCATCATCCCTAACCACTGGTCCTGTTAACTAGGGATGATGGGAATTGTAGTCCCAAAACAGCTGGCGGACCGAGTTTGGGGATGCCTGGGGATGCAATAAGCACCATTGCACATTTGTTGGGTTTCAATAAAAGTGGTTGCTTGACAATCTGGGTGTGTTCCATGCCATTCTTTCCCTTTTAATTAATGCCTCCATCCCCTTAACATATGTGCGAATAAGAATCCTCTGTATGTTCAGGTGAAAGTAGGAATGGACCGTTCAGTCTATTTTCTGTCCGCACCAGCTGTACATGTGTTCATCCCTAAATCTAATCTGTCTTGTTTCCACATTGATCCGTGATATATTCTTTTAATGTGCCATAGAGCCTGTTGGATATTCAATCAGCCGCTCAACGACTGTAGTGGTGAGGGCCCCATCTCTGCTTTGTAGCCGGTGCTACAGCCAGAAGACGTACATTGGCTGGAGGTGCAGAGGTCACAAGACTACTGCTGCTCTCAGCTGCTGGGTCTGGCTTGCCTAGTGGTGAGAGGCTCCGCAGGTGCAAGGCTAGCAGGAGGAAGGGGGTAGCTGTAGATGGTGAGAAGTCTCTCCTATGACCTCCTCTCTCCTGTTTGCCTCCTTGCTGCAAACAGAAGTCCCTCGGTTCATGGACTTAAAGGGGTTTTCTTCTTCAAGGACATATTCCAGCCAAACAAACAGGCCTGAGGAGGACAAAGGGCAGGGCTAGAGAGAGGCATGATTTGGAAGAGGTATTATGGCCTTGAGTTGTGAAAGGCTGGGCTGGATGAATCCCAAGCCGGAATTAAGATCACCGGAAGAAATATCAACAACCTCAGATATGCAGATGACACAACCTTGATGGCAGAAAGTGAGGAGGGATTAAAGAACCTTTTAGTGGGGGTGAAAGAGGAGAGCGCAAAATATGGTCTGAAGCTCAACATCAAAAAAACGAAGATCATGGCCACTGGTCCCACCTCCTGGCAAATAGAAGGGGAAGAAATGGAGACAGTGAGAGATTTTACTTCCTTGGGCTCCATGATCACTGCAGAAGGTGACAGGAGTCACGAAATTAAAAGACGCCTGCTTCTTGGGAGGAAAGCAATGACAAACCTAGACAGCATCTTAAAAAGCAGAGACATCGCCTTGCTAACAAAGATCCGTATAGTAAAAGCTATAGTTTTCCCAGTAGTGATGTATGGAAGTGAGAGCTGGACCATGAAGAAGGCTGATCGTCGAAGAATTGATGCTTTTGAATTCTGGTGCTGGAGGAGACTCTTGAGAGTCCCATGGACTGCAAGAAGATCAAACCTATCCATTCTTAAGGAAATCAGCCCTGAGTGCTCACTGGAAGGACAGATCCTGAAGCTGAGGCTCCAATACTTTGGCCACCTCATGAGAAGAGAAGACTCCCTGGAAAAGACCCTGATGCTGGGAAAGATTGAGGGCACAAGGAGAAGGGAACGACAGAGGATGAGATGGTTGGATAGTGTTCTCGAAGCTACCAGCATGAGTTTGACCAAACTGCAGGAGGCAGTGGAAGACAGGAGTGCCTGGCGTGCTCTGGTCCATGGGATCACAAAGAGTCAGACACGACTAAATGACTAAACAACAATAACAAATTATGACCTGGGGAGAGTGCTCGGGGCCGGATAAAGGCCAGAGGGGGGCACATTCAGCCCCTGTTTGAAATAGAATGATGCGCCGTCCCATTCACTCGGTCCAAGCACACTGTAAGTCCACACAGGGAAAGAGGCACTTTCCAGATCCCTCAAGAACAACCTGAAACTTGAAGCACTCGATTGCAGGTGGCCCAGGCAAGTAATGTGCAGAAAATGGTGACGTTGGTCACAGATGAGCTTCAAATCAAAGACTCATGCTTGGTCTTCACTCCACAAGGCTCTTCAGAAGCCCCAAACCAATATGAAGGGGAGGAACCGAGAATCAACCCAAAGGACGAAAGAAGGATCTAGAATATGAAGTCTGTTATCATCCAGCAGTCTATGCTGGTACAGTGACATCTAGTGTAGGAATATAGAACTATCAAGTTTTATATGATACATACTAGAACACCCGCCCTTTTTAATGTAAAAAGAAAATAGTTCAGAAGCACAGATCAAGGCAAACACTTCTGCTTTATATTATCAGAGGCAGCTTCAAGCTCCTAGTATTTTCTATCCTATGTTTACTTATAGCATTTAACCTTCCCTTTCCCTCTCCTGGGAGAGAAAGGATCCAAGCTGGTTACCCTCCCCTTTCCCTTTCCACTGTCTCCATACCTCAGAGCCTGGGAGAAACAGCTTGGATCCACCCCACTGGTACAGCCATTCAGTGGCTGGTTGACTATCCAACAGGCTCTTTGGCACATTAAAAGCAGCTGCTTCTTGCTGCAGTTTTCTTGTGTAGCGGAGGGAGGTTTGTTGGTAGCAGCTGAGGTCAATGAACTGATTGTAGCCTACCTGCTAACCTCAGGTGCAATGGAGAACCTGAACTGCCTATTGGATCAGGTCAAAGGCCCTTCTGGTCCAGCATCCTGCGGCCAACCAGATGTCCATGGGAAACCAGCAAAGCAGGATTCAGGCACAAGAACACTCTTGCCTCCTGGGGTTTCCAGTACCTGCTATTTGGAAGCAATGCTGTTGACCCCCAGTCAGCACTCATTCCCAGCCTCTCTCTGTACTTACAACCAGCCTAGAGGTGGAGCACTGCCTGTTAGCCTCCTCCATGTTGACTTTGTAGAACTCATCAGGGAGGAGTTGGCAAACACTCTTTGGAGGGAAGGCAGACCCCCAGTACCTCCGAGCGTCTCCCAGTAGGCTCGTCTCTGGAATGGCAATGTCCTTTCACTCCAGAGTGCCCCTCTGAGATACTTCTCATATGAAAAGTGCACACAAGTCTTCTGGCATCACACAGAAAGAAGCTAGAGACATCCATAGATCTAAACTACGTTTTACAGTGGTACCTCTGGTTACGAACTTAATTCGTTCTGGAGGTCTGTTCCTAACCTGAAACTGTTCTTAACCTGAAGCACCACTTTAGCTAATGGGGCCTCCTGCTGCTGCCGTGCCAACACTGCGCGATTTCTGTTCTCATCCTGAAGCAAAGTTCTTAACCTGAGGTACTATTTCTGGGTTAGCGGAGTCTGTAACCTGAAGCGTCTGTAACCTGAAGCATATGTAACCTGAGGTACCACTGTATTCACAATATATACAGAGAGTCCATAATCACGTCTGTGTTCTCCAAACTCTGGCAGAAACAGAAAGCACACAGCAAAAGCGAAAGTACAGTCCAATAACACTCTCAGACAGAAGAGATAAGACAAGTCTTCTGTTCCCACGCTCTTCTCAGACATCTCATGTGATTTATACTAATCACACTAACCAGCATCAGTTACAGTATTTTTCGCTCCATAAGACACACTTTTTTCCTCCTAAAAAGTAAGGGGAAATGTGTGTGCGTCTTATGGAGTGAATGGCGCTGCAAAGAGAGGGAGAGCTGCACAGCGCCTCTTCCGCGAAGTGGGAGGAGAAACGGAAGGGGCTCCGTTCCTCCTCCCGCTTCACTGGAGAGGCGCTGCGCAGAGATGGAGAGATTTTTTTTTCTTGTTTTCCTCCTCTAAAAACTAGGTGCGTCTTATGGTCGGGTGCGTCTTATAGAGCAAAAATACAGTGCGTGAAATCCTAACAGGAGGATGGGGAGGAAACCAGAAATAGTTGGCTCCACCTGCAATTGACCTCTTTGACTTCTCCCCTACCAATGCCAATGAGCACCAGCCTCCACTGAGTCACCTGCAAGTTTAGTTAGCCTTTGAACATGGACTTTAGGGGAGCATCAACTTCTCCTTTGCCCCAGGTGGCCAAATGTCTTGGACTGACCCTGCTCAATGGAAGATTACTCAAAGCAGGAATTTCATTCTGGGCTTGCTACATGCAAGCAAAGAACTTGTTCCCTACAATGCACTGGCTTTTATGGCCAGGGAGAACTATAAGAGACCTTGAACTTTCCTCAGTTATGACCTGCTGAGATAGCATTGGGTGTCATAGCCCCGCCACACGCATTTGATATGTATATCGGGTGCTTTATTTACATCTGATTCCATCAGTGGATCAAATCCTGGGGATGTGGAAATCTCCAAGATTACTTCTGCTCAGGTGACCGTGACGCAACACAACAAGAACCGTTTCAAAATACAAGTTTGCTCCTGTGGATTCACATGAAGTCGGGGGCTGCTGCTTGATAAAATTAGCTACACCTTTACCATCATCATTTGTGCTTCCATACTGAAGAATCTGAACCCTGATTAACAGCAACCAATATCTGGGTTGGCGTTTTTTTGGATAACTTTTATAGGCAGACTTCCTATGCATTTTTATGGCCCTTACCAACATTGTTTAATGCATTTATGCTGCTGCCTTAAAAAGCAAACGGGGGGAAATCTACTCATAGACCTGTCAGCTCTGACTCTCTTTATGCTGCCTGCTATTGTGGGTAGGGCTGTTGGAGAATTCTGATGAGAATGGAAATAGGAGCAGAGATTGCCACTGTTTGTTTATTTGGCCCATGTCTGGAATGGAACTCAATCCAGTGAGTAGATTATTATTTTCCTTGTGGCCCCTTCCAACTCTACAATTCTGTGATCCTTCTGCAACAAATGCATTCACTGGTACAGTGGAAACTCAGTTGTTGAACGCTTTGGAAGCCGAACAATTTGGAACCCGAATGCCAACAACCGGAAGTGAATGCCTCCGTTTTCGTACAATCTTCAGAAATAAAACGGCTTCTGAGAACAGTTTCTCAATTTTTTCAAAGGCTTTTGTCAACCAGCAACTGCACCTCGGTTGTCTAACCTTTTGGAAGTTGAACGGTCTTCTGGAACGGATCACATTCGACAACTGAGGTTCCACTGTAGTCTAAATGTGCAAAGAGAGGGGCTTGAAGGATCAATCTGGGTGAAGAATTCCACAACTGTGGTGCCACCAACAAAATAAATCCTGGGCCTAGTACCCTTGCTAGTGATGGGCCACGAAACAGGAAGCTCTGGAGCTGATCTCAGAGTTTGGGTAGGTTTGGATGTGTGCAGATGTCTAATTGCATGTCTTTTGTGCCTGGCTGTTTGGCGGCTCTTGTGGCTTGAGAAAACAACAGCAACAAAGTAGACCTCACAAGGCTGAAGTCTTCCTGGCCTAGGTGGGGTGGGTGAAGCAATGCTTCACATCCACTGGCCCCACCCTGGCTACAAGCCCTGTAGAGCCTGTTGATGCCTGGCTGCATGCAGCCAATTATCACACACTCCTCCCTTTGCCCACCCTTGCAATGGCCAGATAACATCTATTTGTTAAATAGCCCGTGCTCTCTTTGTCTCTTGAATCACGCGCCAAGCTGCCACTTAACGCCTGATCAATAACGATTAATAATTTGGCGCCTTCCATTTGTTGTGTGTTCCTTTCTTCTTTCACGCCATTACTCCAGAGCCTTCCCCAAGAATCTTCCCTCCGAACACACTGTCCCTTTTCTTTGCAATGAAGCTACAAGCCATTTATTATCTAAATAACTCCCATGCACTCTTGAGTGCCTTTGTGTCGGAGGGGCAGTGGAAGGGGGGGAGTGGGGCGGGTAGAGGCTCTGGCAGCTTTAAGTGAGCCTCTTTGTTAGCGATTCCCCAGCAGACATTTAAGCTGGTAGGACTGGAGTGTCCTAAGGGGAACTGAGTGAGAGCACTGTCTCGAGCCCATAAATCTGCATTAGCTATGGTAGTTCTGGCAGTGACTTGTGTCACTGCATCCAAAGTGGTGTTGTAAAGGCTATATCCATCACCAAAGGAAGCCTAACAGAAAACGTAAGAGGAGGTCTGCTTTATCACGCCAAAATGCCCGTTTAGTTTGCAGTGGCCAACTAGATGCCAATGGTAAGCCTGCAAAGCAGAACCTAACTGAAACAACAAATGACATTTCCAACATCTGATATTCAGAGGTGCCTACAGCAATGGAGGTAGAACAGAGCCCTTAAGGCTGCAGTCCATGGACAGCCTTTTCTTCTATTAATTTGTCCAATCCTCATTTAAAGCCATGCGAGTTGATGGCTGTCGCAGCTTCCTCTGGCAGCGAAGTCTGTAATTTACCGTATTTTTTGCTCTATAAGGCTCACTTTTTCCCTCCTAAAAAGTAAGGGGAAATGTGTGTGCGTCTTGCGTATTGCAGAGGGTTCTACTAGATGACCCTTGATGTCCTTTCCAACTCTAAAATTCTATTATTTGTATGGCAGGAGTTATTATACTAATCAGGAGTTACAGATCTGCAGGGGTTGACTTTTCGTTTCTCGGGACCACGTTGTATGTTACATCGTGTTCTGTAGATGTCCATCCCATATAATGAAGTCCCCCAAATGTGACAACATCTAAATACATTAACTGGCTCACATTCATCCTTCGTTATCATTGCCCTTCCTATTCCCAGGCCAGAAAGGAAGGCTGGAGTTTGGAGTCAGGAAGAGAACTATTGTTTCAGCAATGGTAGAAGTTCAGGCAGGGAACCAATATAGGACCAGGAGGCCCCAACGCTTCCAGGCTCTCAGTCAGGTCAGGGCCCATGCAGATTTTTCCATGTGCTTTGTTCCATGTAACTATTGGGGCTAATAACTATTGGCGATGGGGAAGAATTTGATTCAGTTGACGAATAAGGCAAATCTACCTAATTCACACTTTCTGGAACAGCAGAAGAACAAAAACACAGCCATACTTTGAAATTCACAGTTCTCTGAATATTGTAATGCAGTTCTTCGGCCAAGTTATGTGTACCAAAACACAAATGCTAGAATAAAGCATGCACAAAAAGGCATATATTAGTGAAAACGTACAAAAAAACTCATTATATTAGGGGGGATTAAGGGAAGCGGCATACGAATGTGCACAGTAGGAGAAATTAGTACTAAAATGTTGATGAATTTTCATAAGGACTTGGGGGAGGGGACTCATGTAAAATCTGGATTTTAGATTGAAAAAATGAGGAACTGACTGAAACCAAAATCGGCAAATTTGCCTGTTCCTAATACCTTTTGGAATCATCCATAAATCTGTCTCACCCTTAAATAGAGAGAGAAACTATCTATATAAGAATGATCCTCAGCCTTAAGAGCCATGAAATTACAGGAACTGGCTGTGTGATTTTAAAAGGATGTTTACTACAGCGTGTGGCTTTCATTCCCACAGCTAAATGTGAAATTGACAATAGTAATGGGAAACAGGAGGCCTGTGGGCGGACTAAGATGGAGACCAAGGCCTGAGAGAAAAAAATATTTCAGCGTTCTGAGGACAAGCAATTAATTTTACTGCTGTTTCCAAGCTATGTTTGCCTAGCTCCAGCTATGAGCATCAGATTGTACACCATGTTTTTCCTCCCATAAGCATAAGAATGCATGAAGAACCCACCTGAATTAGGTTGAAGACTCACCTTGTCCAGTACTCTACTCTCACAGTGACTAACCAGCTGGAAAGCTTATATCTGAGCATGAGATCCCTCTCAACTTGTGATCCCCAACAACTTGCATACATAGACATACTGTCTCTGACAGAGGAGGTAACACACAGCTTTTGAGGTGAGTAGCTCTCCACTTATTGCATCTCCCATCAAGCTACCTATTGGTTCTGACTGCTAAGAACACCAATTATGACACTTGGTTTGATGCTGCCTTTGTGTAACGTCAACCGTCCTTGCACGAACTTCTCTCTGCTGCTGGGATTATGCTTGCTTTTGAAGCAAAAGCTGAATGATATAATATTTGCATTATCAGCAGGCTAAGACAGCATCTTAAAAAGCAGAGACATCACCTTGCCAACAAAGGTCCGTATAGTTACAAGCTATGGTTTTCCCAGTAGTGATGTAGGGAAGTGAGAGCTGGACCATCAAGAAGGCTGATCGCCGAAGAATTGATGCTTTTGAATTATGGTGCTGGAGGAGACTCTTGGGAGTCAAATGGACTGGAAGAAGATCAAACCGATCCATTCTGAAGGAAATCAGCCCTGAGTGCTCACTGGAAGGACAGATCCTGAAGCTGAGGCTCCAATACTTTGGCCACCTCATGAGAAGAGAAGACTCCCTGGAAAAGACCCTGATGTTGGGAATGATTGAGGGCACAAGGAGAAGGGGACAACAGAGGACGAGATGGTTGGACAGTGTTCTCGAAGCTACCAGCATGAGTTTGACCAAACTGCGGGAGGCAGTGAAGACAGGAGTGCCTGGCATGCTCTGGTCCATGGGGTCACGAAGAGTCGGACACAACTAAACGACTAAACAACAAGACTTGTGAACCGACAGAATGAGGAACCAGTGAAAAACCAGGAATCCCCCAAGATTATGTGTTGCAAGCATGCAAAAAAGAGATATGCATTCTCCTAGGGAGGGCAGATGTCAAACACTTCTTCAAATGCTAGAGGAAAGAATAAGCATGATCTGAGAAAGGAAGCTGCTTGCAGCTGACGCTTTCACGGATGGGTTTGGGAGTTCCCTGGTATGGATGAGTAACATGCCCACCCACTGAAGACCGAGCTGCTATTTACAGCCGTGCCCTTTAAATGCTAACTTCCGTGAGAAGTTGTTAACTCAGAATGTCAGAGATAACACATTGGAAGCGGAAGGATAAATGTCCTAGCCACAATGCTACGCCGGCTCCCTCTCCCCAGCAAAGTCAGGTCAACAGCCCATCTGCTTCGCCTTCCTTTTCACACAGTGGCCAATCAGATGTCCGTGGGAAGCCCACAAGCACCATAGTACTCTTCCCAGCTACGCCCCCCAGCAGCTGGTTTTCAGAACCACACTGACTCCAACAGAAGAGGGAGAACACAGTCGTGGTGGCTGGTAGCCCTATCCGCAAGAAGAAGAAGAGGAGTTTGGATTTGATATCCTGCTTTACCACTACCCTAAGGAGTCCCAAAGTGGCTAACATTCTCCTTTCCCTTCCTCCCCCACAACAAACACTCTGTGAGGTGAGTGGGGCTGAGAGACTTCAGAGAAGTGTGACTAGCCCAAGGTCACCCAGCAGCTGCATGTGGAGGAGCGGAGACGCAAACCCGGTTCCCCAGATTACGAGACTACCGCTCTTAACCACTACACCACACTAATCCTTTTTGAAAGCCATCCCAAGATGGTGGCCATCACTACTTCTGGTGTGATAATATATATCCAAACTTTGCCAACCTAGCGCCCTCCAGATGTTTTGAATGACAGCCCCAGCCAAGGTAGATGTTTATCTAATGGTGGACGATTACAAGTACCTAGCGATGGCATTCCTCTCCCTTTATATCTGGGGACATGGTTGCTGTTCACTGACCATCTTTAAACAGTGTGAACCTGGAAGATCTGCTAGCAAACAGTAAAAAGGTAAAGGTAAAGGACCCCAGACAGTTAAGTCCAGTCGCGAACGACTTTGGGATTGCGGCACTTATCTCGCTTTACTGGCCGAGGGAGCCGACGTTTGTCCGCAGACAGTTTTTCCGGGTCATGTGGCCAGCATGACTAAGCCGCTTCTGGTGAAACCAGAGCAGCACACAGAAACGCCGTTTACCTTCCCGCCAGAGCGGTACTTATTTATCTACTTGCACTTTGACGTGCTTTCGAACTGGTAGGTTGGCAGGAGCTGGGACCGAGCAACGGGAGCTCACCCCGTCACGGGGATTCGAACCACTGACCTTCTGATCAGCAAGCCCTAGGCTCAGTGGTTTAGACCATAGCGCCACCCACCACAAACAGTAGTGGCTAATAAATAGAGCTGTGCACCAGAAAGTCCCTAATTCAAATCACATCTTCTCCAAGATCTCACTTTGGCAAGCCTGTCACAGTCCAAGCCTCCTCCTTGGCCACTATATTAATTTTATGGTTGCCCAGCTTGCTTGCTTGCTTGCTTCCTTCTTTCCTTCCTTGAAATTCATCTCCCTCCCTCAAAGGCAGATGTGAACAGAGAGCTGATGTCATTACACTTAAATTTCATGTTTTATGTTAGGTTCTGTGTTGTTGTTATTGTTGTTATTTGTTGCACTAATAAAGTTTTAATGATTGGATTGGATTGGATTTGCCTGTTTAATTGATTGTTGCAGACCGTTCAGGGAACTTGGTTGATGGGCATCTAGAAACATAGCAAATGCAATATGGAGATCAATAACACCTGCTGATCTAGCACAGAAGAAATGCTAGATTTTATTACTGTGGCGCAGCAGTTGGGGTGTTGGGCCAGGATGTGGAAGACCTGGGGAGGCGAGTGTTCAAATCCCCACTCAGCCTACTGAGTGACCTTGAGCCATTTGGTATCTCTCCGCCTAACCTACCTCACAGGGTTGGCGTGAGGATAAAATGGAGAAAGCAAAGCACAATGGATTCTTATGCCATTCTTTTATCATTTGGCAGAAGCCACAAATAGCACTGTTAACAGTGCTAAATATTTATTATGAAAGATTAGGCCTTGGCTGTCATCTTTATCTGCAACATCACACGTGCAAACTTTCATATACAAGTTGGGCAGGAATACAAAGGATTTGGTCCTGCTCCTACCTGCATCCCCAGAAGGAACCTCACAGAAAAGAATCTGTATCTTTTTAGATAGTGTGACATGTTTTATGGTGCCCTAAAGGCCAGTGTTATTCACACTGACAGTAGCTTTTATTGGAAAGGTTGATTTATAGGGCATGTGAGCAGTTGTAGTCTGAGGTGAAAAGAACTGGATCCCCTTCAGTCAAAGCAATTAGCGTGTGCAAATCATGTAAGTAATCCTCTGATGAATGATTCTACAATTCTATTTATGGGGCCGGCCCTAGCACCAGGCAAAGTGAGGCAACTGCCTCAGGCGGCAAATGCTGGGAGGCAGCAGGGATAGTCTCCCTGGTGTTCCTACTTAACAACAACAATCTTAATAATAATAATAGTAATAATTTTCTTATTTATACCCCACCCATCTGGCTGGGTTTCCCCAGCTACTCTGGGCGGCTCTCAGAAGAATAGTAAAAACATGATCAAACATTAAAAACTTCCCTAAACAGGGCTGCTTTCAGATATCTTAACCACTTAAGTCATGCTCTGTTGTTCAACAGAGATGTGTTTATGCTACATGGTCTTGTCCTGCACCCCTCATTCATTCATTCATTCATTTAATATACTACCTTTCATCTGAAGATCACCAGACAGTTTAAAACATAAAAATGCAGAATAAAAACAAAATACCGTACATAACATATTAGCAAAAAAACAATACCTCCCTTAATCCACCCATCCTAAGCTGTTGCCCTCAGGTTTGGCTATCCTATTGCCATTACTGAAGTAAGATTCCAATATCAGTCCAATATTTTTTCTGGACTGGAGGGGGGCACCAACTTGCCCTTTCCCTCAAGCAGAAATATATCTTGTGCTGACCCTAGCTTCTTTTGAAGAGCTAGGGACTGAACTGCAATCTTTAAATCAATGAGCTGTACTAAAAATAAATAAAATATGGATGTATAGTAGGGATGGATGATTCTGTCAATTTTGGCTCCTTTTCCCACACTTAAGTTCAGTTCTCCACATCAATTTGCTTTTTCTTAATTACTCGTGGAAATTCATCAGTTAACTGCATTTTCTCCCCTTATGTACACATTTTTGTATGCAATTTAGCCTAATGTGGTTTTTTTTTTTTTTTGCAAAACAGTTCTCCCCAGGGCTTTTTTATTCAGCTGGAACTCATTGGAACTCAGTTCCGGTACCTGTCAGGTGGGTGCTACTATAGCACTGGTTCTCCCTAATATATAATGTACTTTTCTACATTATTTTCACTAAGGTGTGCTTTTTTCCAGACGCTTTACCCCGGTATATTCATTTTTGTACCCCTGATTTGGCTGGAGAACGACATTGCAAAATTCTGAAAAGTGTGAATTTCAAAGGCTGGCTGTGTTTTGGTTCTCATATTGTTTTGGGAAGAACAAACTGAGCATCAGGAAGAACTTTTTTGATGGCAAGAGCTGTTTGACAGTGGAGCAGACTTTCCCCGGAAGGTGGTGGACTGACCCTCATTGGAGGTTTTTAAGCAGAGGCTGGATAGCCGTCTGTCATGGATGCTTTAGTTGAGATTCCTGCAACATACAGGATTGGACTAGATGACCCCTAGGTCCCTTCCAACTCTATGATTCTATGAAATTAGGTTAGGTTCATGTTTCACTGCAAACTGAAATGAATTTCTCCTCCAACCCTACCATGGTCTCTCACACATCTATGCACCTTGTTAATGCCACCCCTAAATTCACTTTTATGTCACCCCCACTTCCCACTAATATAACAGGCACAGTATTTAACAGCATGCACAGACATCATTACAGTGGTACCTCTGGTTGCATACTTAATTCGTTCCGAAGGTCTGTTCTTAACCTGAAACTGTTCTTAACCTGAAGCACCACTTTAGCTAATGGGGCCTCCCACTGCTGCCACGCCGCCGCGTGATTTCTGTTCTCATCCTGAAGCAAAGTTCTTAACCCAAGGTAATATTTTTGGGTCAGCGGAGTCTGTAACCTGAAGCGTATGTAACCTGAAGCATCTGTAACCCGAGGTACCACTGTAATGCCATAGATGGTGCATTATTGCCATTATGTTCTATGTATCAAGTATCTATGTACACCGTTCCTGCTGGCTATATTGGGTAGTTATCGGGGTGCTGTATTGCTTTTTGGATATAGAAGACTTGCTGTGAAAATAATAAGCATTGGAAAATGACCTATTGGTTATGGTGGTTTTTTAACTCATTTAGATTTCTGATATGTTTTCAAACAACATTATTGGATTGCCACTGTTATGTTGTTAGTGACATTATGATTTCATTATGCATTGTGATTATATTATTCTTGCATTCAGACATTGGCTTGTACTCAGTACAGTGGTACCTCGGGTTACAGACACTTCGGGTTACAGACACTTCAGGCCAGGTAGATAATGTGCCCCCCGCTTTTTTAGCCTGGGGATAACTGAAGCCTTATAAATAAGTAAGTACAGTGGTACCTCAGGTTACATACGCTTCAGGTTACAGACTCTGATAACCCAGAAATAGTACCTCGGGTTAAGAACTTTGGTTCAGGATGAGAACAGAAATCGCGTGGCGGCAGTACGGCAGCAGCAGGAGGCGCCATTAGTTAAAGTGGTACCTCAGGTTAAGAACAGTTTCAGGTTAAGAACGGACCTCCAGAACGAATTAAGTTCTTAACCCAAGGTACCACTGTATAGTGCAAAGTAAGCTTCCCATCAGTGGAAGGATTTATGTACAGTGGTGCCCCGCAAGACGAAAATAATCCGTTCTGCGGGAGCCTTCGTCTTGCAGGGATTTTCGTCTTGTGGAGCTCCGCTATCAGCCGATCAGCTGATAAGCGGTAAAACAGCTGATAAGCGGCTTTTAGGGCTTTTAGCGGCTTTTAGCGCTTAGGGGATTAGCGGATAAGCGGCAATTTAGAGATAAGGAGCTTAGCGCCTTTCAGAAAAGGCAAAAAAAAAAAGAGACCACGGAAAAAAATTCGTTTTGCGAGTAAGCCCCATAGAAAAAAACGTCTTGCGAAGCAGAAAAATGTCGGAAAGCCCTTTCGTCTTGCGCGTTTTTCGTTTAACGGGGCATTCGTCTAGCGGGGTACCACTGTACCACAATGGGTCTTTCTTCCCTCTTTTCCTACTGCATACCCCTTGTTATGTATTGAGTTGAATAGGATCCAAAATGCAGCAGTATGATTGGTCCTAGAACAATAGGATTCAGAATGCAGCAGTCTGATTGGTCCTAGAACAATGCAGCAATATGATTGGTCCGCAGGAGCCACCCAATCCAGCTCCAGGTGGAAGTGAATCTGCAACCTGATTGGCCTACAGGAGAATCCCGGAATTAGCCAATCACGTGGGGCCCATTGTGTAAATAATGTATATAAAGCAGATATTTTGGGGGAACTTTCATTCCTCGCTACTATGAGCTGAATAAAGAGCATGAAATCCACACTCGGCTCTGAGTATATTTCACCCCTTAAATCTGTTTGGGAGATTACCCCGACCCCCCAGAGCAGATTTGGAAAAGGCACAGTGCATGCACACAAAGAGGAGAGGGGAGGAAGTCTTATTGCACAGGCAAAATTCCTTGCACGGACAGTACGGGGGAGTTGGACGCCATCTTTTATTTTCTGCAAGCAGCTCTGAGTACAAATATTATTTGTGGAAGATTTGGTACATACATAAGCCTGACTTTGACTCTAAGAGGAAGAATGGACAATGAAGCAATAATACGAAGGACTTCATTGCATTGAGTGAATTGTTTCAGGATTTCTTCCAGAAATTTTAAGTCCAAAAACTCATTGTTTCTTTCTTTCTTTTTTAGGGTAGAACAGACAGCTAGAGGCCCACCCTGTTCAAGGAGTGGACCCTTACTGATAGGAACTCCACCTCACGCTGTAAATTATCCAGACCATTGATCTCAGTTGGCAGAACTTGAAGCCCCTAAGAGTTTCACTTTCTTAGAAGAGGACATTTGAAAAGAATTTGCTCCACCCTGCATCGCTTGCCAATCTAAGGAAGGCTCTGTTTCATTTCCCAGAGGTAACGATTCTAGGAAAATTGTCCTGGTGGCTTGGAAAGCAGAGAGCACAGGAAGTAAGGATTTTGAGACCTGCCTGAGAAATGAAGCCAACTCACTGGAAAGAAGCCATTGGACACATGTAAGATAAAACATTCGCTTCCTCTTCATCAAGGATGACTGCTTAGGGAACAAAAGAAATTAACGAGCGAACATTCCCCACATATGAAATCAAGGTTTTATCATGGTTTGTCCTTTTCAGTACGAATTGTGAACTTGGGAGTGGGAGACCTTTCTTTCTCACTCGTCCAGGGCAGCCTTCCCTCGGGGAGATAATTTGTTGAGTGCTCCATGATGGAAGTGGGTGAGCTGGATTTCCCCACTCTTGGAATACTGGCAAACGTTGAAAAATGGTACACCCTTTGTTCATGGAGGAACTTGGACTTCAGTTTTTGGAAGAAGCAGCTTTCCTCACAAACCACTGTTGGGGAGTTGCGGTTGAGGAGATGTTAGTAATGTTCTTTCCAGCACAGTGCAATAGCATCCACAAGAGCTGACATTGATGCCGAAATCCAGCATCGCCTGAGCTCTGCGTGCGGCTTTCTACCAACTGAAGTACAGCGTGTTTGAGGACCAGGGCATTAGCTGGGAAACCAAAATGCTTGTTTACAAAGTTATTGTACTACCAACCTTACTTTATGCTTGTGAAACATGGACCACTTATAAACGCCATCTCCAACTCCTTGAAAGATTCCATCAATGGTGTCTCCGATAAATTTTACACATCACTTGGGAAGACAGGTGAATTAATACCAGTGTACTGGAAGAAGCAAAGACTACCAGTGTCAAAACAATGATTCTTCAACATCAGCTTCATTGGACTGGTCATGTTGTCCAGATGCCTGATTATTGTCTTCCAAAGCAACTACTCTAATCTGAACTTAAAAATGGAAAGAGGTTTAAAGACTGTCTCAAGGCAAATCTAAAAAAAAAAGTAGTATAAACACCAACAATTGGGAAACACTTGCCTGTGAGCACTACAATTGGAGAACAGCCTTTACCAAAGGTGTCATGGGCTTTGAAGACGCTCAAACTCAGGACACAAGGGAGAAACGTGCTATGAGGAAGGCACTCTTGGCAAATCTACACCGTGATGAACTCCCACCCAGAAACCAATGGGAAGGATGTGTGGATCCAGAATTGGCCTTCACAGTCACTTACGGACTCACTGTTAAAACCGTGTTTATGGAAGACAATCTTACTCGGCTACGAGTGATTGCCAAAGAAGAATAAGAAGATTGTTGGGGAAATTTGAAAAAGCATATGATGTTGTAGTCTTTCCCAATCAAAAATTTTAAAAAAATCACACTCAGTAAGCCTAAGTCCATAAATTTGTCTAATGTAGATCTTTGGATCTTGGTAACTGCAGAAACAGAGTATAGTCTGAAAACACGCGAGGCCATCACTTTCCTGAAGCTAAGCAGGTCAGGATCTGGTCAGTGCCTGGACAGGAGACTACCTGGCAAGCACAGGCATACCGACTTGGGTTCCATGCCACGTGGGATATAAATGTTAGAAAATAATTAAATTAATTAAATAATAAATAATTAAATTCACAGTCTTGTGAATCAGTTTCCTAATTAGTTTCCCGGTCATCTGATCATTCATTCATTCTTTTTTCAGTAAATGTTTTGTTAATGATTTGTTGTGCAGCTTCCGGGTGTCTCCTCTACAGGAAGTGCCCATGGTGCAAGGAGAACAGCATTTCCGCTGGATGCAATGACTTTGCTGCTGGGGAAATGCAATTCTTCCCCTAAGTAGCATGTCCGTTTCTGTTGAGAGCGCTGCATCAGCTTATGATCAGACATACGATATTCAACTTACGTGGGAGGGAAGGAGTAAAGGGGAGGGAGCGAGGGAATGTTGCAAACTGAATTTAAGGCGGGAATAATGAGCCACTTAAGCAAAACAAAAATTGATAGGATTCGTCCATGCCCTAAACAAGACCACAGGTTCAAATGGCTTCAGTTCTCCTTGCAACTGCACAGACAGCCTTTGCAACCCGGCTATCCAAAATACCACTTCATCTGGAGAGGACAGGGATTAAACCAGGGCTTTCTGTATGCAAAGCAGCTGCCATGGATGTATTGGGGCCCCTTTCATGTTCTTCCCTTTAAAGGGCAGCTTCTATAGCTCAGCTAAAGAACAAAAAGGCACTCCAAGCTGGGGAAAGTGCTGACACAGGGAGCAAACTGACTAACGCACGAGTGCATTGAAGAGCCTTCGACTACAGTGGGCTTTAATTCATGCCCTGACACTGCCAGCGCGCTCTGCATGCCAAGCGGCTCGGGCTCTTGACTCCTGAGTGCTTCTCCCTGGCCTCCTTCGTGCTCTTGCCATCAGTCTCCTCCTTTCCTCTTTTCTCCTTCGCGCTTTCTCAAAGGGAGTGGGACGGAGAGCCTGGAGCCAAAAACAACTGATGGAATAATAATAATGGGGGGGGGAGTTCATTGCCAGGGCAGCCTGCGCCTGATCCTCCCAGCAACGAGGGGGTGGGGGTGGAAAGATTGCAACGGAGGCCTTCTGAGGGCACAGGGGTGGAAATGAATAGAGAGGTGAAATATACTCGGAGTCGAGTGTGGATTTCATGCTCTTTATTCAGCTCATAGTAGTGAGGAATGCAAGTTCCCCCGAAATGTCTGCTTTATATACGTTATTTACACAATGGGCCCCACGTGATTGGCTAATTCCGGGATTCTCCTGTTGGCCAATCAGGTTGTGGCTTCACTTCCACCTGAAGTTGGATTGGGTGGCTCCTGTGGACCAATCAGACTACTGCATTCTGGATCCTATTGTTCTAGGACCAATCAGACTGCTGCATTCTGGATCCTATTGTTCTAGGACCAATCAGACTGCTGCATTCTGAATCCTATTGTTCTAGGACCAATCAGACTGCTGTAATTTGGATCCTATTCAACTCAGTACATAACAGAAGGATAGGCGAGCATTCCATAGGAGCCTGCGGGGAATCTGGGAAACACAACACACACACACATATAGATAAAGATAGTGTTCTATAGTGGTTAGAGCACAGCTTTCCAAACTGTGTGTCGGATGCAGGGTGTAGGCGTGTCACGTGAACACTCCCCATGAGCCTCCCGGGGCTAGAAAGGGGCTAGTTGGACCTCCGGTTTGCTAGTACAACGGAATTACTGTGTTGCGAAATGATGCATGTCTAAAAAGTATGTCACCAACATGAAAAGTTTGGAAAGCTCTGGGTTAGAAGGTTCGACTTAGGACCTGGGAGACCAGGGTTCAAATTTCCACTCAGTCCTGAAGCTCACTGGGTGAGCTTTGACCTGTCACTGACTCCCAGTCGAACCTACCTCACAGGATGGGCAAGGTTATAGCACAGACATGGTGGCTCTCGCCTCTCTAAGGATGCTGCCCACATTCTCAGGCTCTGCAAACTGAAATGCTTTCATTGCCACAGGACAAGCAACAGCCAGATACATCCACAGGACCTGATTCAACTACAGCACTCAAGTCAGAGCGGATCCGAGCAACTTTGTCTGCAAAGTGTGCTGCAAATTTTTCACAGTGAGCTGTCGAGTGGGCTTCTTGTGGGCCAGGGTGCATAGAAGTAACTCCTGTTGAGCTCTCTAAGGCTTACACCAAGGTACCTGGGTACAGGGACTGCAGCCTTAAAACAGTTGCTTAATTCTCCCATGGAAATTAATGAGACATATCTCTTTGGGCTAGCTTGGGCTGTTTGTTGCAAGTATTAATATGGACATGCTCTTTGAAGAAGTGTATGTCCAAAATTGGGTGTGAGATGCTGTAGAAAATATGGAAGATGAGTTGGAAGTAACATTTGTTAAACTTGTGGAAGTTAATTACAGATTTTGAAATAGTTAATAATGGCTTTTGGGATGCACTTAAGAGCATAAACTCCACAACTCTGCTGTGAATGCATTAGAAAGGGGGGGTGGACTAATATACAATTGCTAGCTAGCTAGCAAAGCTTGTGGCATTTCCATGCAAAATGACCTTTAAGAGCCAAGAAAATGTCATGATTCAGCTTCTGCAAGGAGACGTTCTGCAAAATCCTAATTAAGAGATTGTATTAAGCCTTCAGCTGGCAGAAAGAATTTTGTCACATTCATACAAATGAGGGACAGCAGCTCCGTGGGAATTTGGTTTCCATGAGTTTGGAGAGAATCGTTAATATATGTTGATTATTTTCATTGCCAGCAATTAAAATGGGTACACAGGCCTTCAAATTGGGTGCAAACAATATCAGACAAAGTTTAAGAAAATGGGAACATAGAAAGATGACTTTTGCCTGGGGGTACTATTTGTCTTCTAGCCCAAGGGTCAGCAAACTTTTCCAGCAGGGGGCCAGTCTACTATCCCTCAGACCTTGTGGGGGGCCAGACTATATTTTGAAAGGGGGGGGGAATAACGAATTCCTATGCCCCACAAATAACCCAGAGATGCATTTAAAATAAAAGCACACATTCTACTCATGTAAAAACACGCTGATTCCCAGACCATCCATGTACCAGATTTAGAAGGTGATTGGGCTGGATCTGGCCCCCGGGCCTTAGTTTGCCTACCCATGATCTAGCCTAGCATTGTCTACTCTGGCTGGTAGCAGTTCTTTAAGGGTCAGTCTTAGGAAGAAGTCTTTCATCATTGACCGCTGCTTGATCCAAGAGATTCCGGGGGCTGGTGAACCTATGGAAGCCTTCCCAACTTGGTACCCTCCAAATGTTTTGCACCATAACTTCCATCAACCCTAACACAGCTTGAGCTGATGGGATATGTAGTCCAAAACACCTGGAGGGCACCCAGTTGGGGATAGCTGACCTAGGCCCTTCTGCAAGCAATGCACATGATCAACCAGGGCTTGCAAAAATTCTAACAGAAATTGGGGGGGGGGGGTGCAGGTTTGTATGAAACTCTGGAGAAGTACTCAAAATTGTCAGCTTTGCTTTCCTGCACTGTACAGGTTAAGGCAAGCATAGGCAAACTCCGCCGCCCCCAGATGTTTGGGACTACAATTCCCATCATCCCTGGCCACTGGTCCTGTTAGCTAGGGGTGGTGGGAATTGTAGTCACAAACATCTGGAGGGCCGGAGTTTGCCTATGACTGTGTTAAGAGCATGCAGCCACTGTGGGAGGAGGGCATTGATCCAAACCACACTTGCAATTTTCTTTAAAGCAAAACTCCCGGAAAACCTCCATTCATCCAATTTCTTCTTGCATTCTAATGTCATTTACAGTCCTCAGGACACACAACAGTGCTTTCCCAGCAGATCTTACAAGTGTGCATAGGATCATAGGGAAGGAGACGGTCATTTGGATAAGGTAAAGGTAAAGGGACCCCTGACCATTAGGTCCAGTCGTGGCCGACTCTGGGGTTGCGGCACTCATCTCGCTTTATTGGCCGAGGGAGCCGGCGTACAGCTTCCGAGTCATGTGGCCAGCATGACTAAGCCGCTTCTGGCAAACCAGAGCAGCACACGGAAACGCTGTTTACCTTCCTGCTGGAGCGGTACCTATTTATCTATTTGTACTTTGTGCTTTCAAACTGCTAGGTTGGCAGGAGCTGGGACCAAGCAACGGGAGCTCACCCCGTCGTGGGGATTCGAACTGCCGACCTTCTGATCGGCAAGTCCTAGGCTCTGTGGTTTAACCCACAGTGCCACCTGCGTCCCCGGTCATTTGGATAGCCTGATCCAAATCTATTCAGGGCTATCAGGGTCCTTGAACTAAACCTGGAAACAGATCAGTAGTCAGTTTAACTCAAGCAACATATGAAGCAATAAGGATAAGCATCACCAGAACATTTGCTGCATCAAATTACTGGAATTTGGAATCAGCCTATGGAATGGTTGAACAGTAGATTCAGGGCAAGACATGCTGCTTGGCTGCCTTGGGACAGTAATTGTCAACGTGGTGCCCACTGGTGCCAGTGTGCCTGCCAGTATCTCCTATGGCGCCCACATAAAGTCTCCATATATATTCCCCCCTTGAATACACAGTGCATAAGTCTTCTTGCCCAGGGCGCACTGCCTCAGTGTCTCCCACAGTGAACACAGCCCCTTCAACACGTGCATATTTCAATGGATGTCAGGATTGGACACCCAGCCTCCCAGTTTCTCCGTGGGAGTGAGGCACTGGTGGCTGAAGTGGGTGCTTTTCTGCCTCACTGATGGGGCAACTGATGGAAGGGCATGCCTGTGGCCTTGTCAGCAGATAATTTCCCACAAAACATCTGGCTGGCCCCAACTGGACACAAGATGCTTGATGAGATGGGCCTATAGTTCGACTGAGCTTGAATATTCTCTTCTGTCTTTAACAATGGCTTAATCCACATACATCACAAGGTGAACCTTGTCATGGCTTGCAGATAAGCATCGTAACTTTCCCGTATCTGCGGATCAAGTTGCTGTTAAAGGCACAATAACGGGACAGACATTTAGCAGCTGATTTGGTTTCTTAAGCCTCCTCTTTCCAAGGCTCTGGTACAGTGGGACATGACCAAAACAGAAATCTAGAATTTCCAACTTTTTCCCCCTGGATGCTGTTCCTGTACCTTTAGCAGCAGCTTGCTCCACAGACTTCAGAACAGGCTTCCTCAACCTCGGCCCTCCATATGTTTTTGGCCTACAACTCCCATGATCCCTAGCTAGCAGAACCAGTGATGCTTTTCTGCATGCATGCTTCAACTGATTTTTTTCAGATCAAGGTACTAAGAGAGTGCAGACAAAGCACAGGCCAGGCCATTTCTATCCTGGTCAGTTTGCAACCCTGCTGGAATTATTATTGAAAATCCCAATGGTGTTAATTCAGCTAAGGTGCAATATTCATCAATTGCCAGCCCTCTCTTCAAATTTTCCATCAGGCATGATACCCCTTAGGAACATGGTTACTACTTATAGCCTCTGGCAGGAACAAAGAACAGCCTTTTTCAATCGCTTCTAAATTTACATTTTGTCCTCGCTCTGGAAAATAAATTTACCTCCACCTCCAGCAAGCTTCCTACCTCCTGCTCTGGAAATGAGAATTATGCTGCAACGTAAACGTGGAACAAGCTCCGCACCAAAAAAGGAAGGCCTGTCGTATCATGGCAGGTTACTATAGCAACAGTTGGAACAGCTTCATTTTTGGACTACAGATCAAAAAGCACAGCTACGAACGCCTCACCATTTGTGCCTCTCCAAAACAAAAAGCAAAAATCAACCAAACAGGAGTCTTCTCAGTTTTTGCCCTGAAATATTTTGAAGTAGTTAAATGAACAATGATAAAATCGGTTTCGTCAACCACAGGTCCCATGGTGTTGTTGGACTACAAACCCCATCATCCTTAACCAGTCTAGCCAATAGTCGAGGATAATGGGAGTTGTAGTCCAGCAGTGTCCGGGCACCCAAGACTGCAAAGCACTTGAATTGACTTTTAAAACTTCATGCAAGGGATGTCTCAAAGTCTAATAGCTAAAGAGGTTTCCTTAGTGAGCTCTAATACCTTGGAAAGGATCATAGAATCATAGAACTGTAGAGTTGAAGGGGACCCCAGGGTCATCTAGTCCAACCCCTTGCAATGCAGGAATCCTGCCCACAGCCATCCCTGGTGGGCTCGAACCACCAACCTTCTGGTTTAACAGCCAGATGCACTGAATCATTGTGCCACAGAGAACGATTATTCAACGACTTTGATGGCTGGTGCCTACCAGCAGCTGAGCATCTCTCTCTACCTCCCTGTGTGAGGGCTGAGCTCAAAGAGAATGAGGGTATATATAAGTAAGCACTGTGGCGATCACACAGGGTCCCCGGACGTTTCACTGTCGAATACACATCCCTGTGCCACCACTTTATTTCTCGTTGCCACCACCCAGGCCCTACCTGGGACAATGCTGAGTCCAGTCAGGGTTAAATTGGAATGTAAACTTCTGTTTATTTATTGCAGTTTAACAAGCGTCTGGTTTCATAAACGGTATCGGTCAATTACAGTCATGGGGTGTCTATCCAGACCTATAACTTCCGCTACCTGCTCTCACTCACTAAACCACCTCTCAGATATTTACTTGTCTTCCTAGCCCCTAACTGTTCCTGACTTAGCTTATTTCGCTACACTAACTCAACCTACCCACAGACTCTCATCCATTCACTCCCACTCCAACCAACCACCCAACTCCCAACAAACTCCCTTCGCCCCTCCCATAACTGGTTTTATAGTCCCTCTGACTCCACCCCCCTGGGTTCTGATTGGGTAACTTGTTTAACTAATTCACCTCCAGCACTCTCGTATGTTAACGTCACAAGCACCTCTTCCACTATTTGCCAAGCCATTCCTTGAGATCTGCTGGACAGGCCCTACTGATGGTTCCACCTGCAGCCATGACCTTTTCAACATTCACTGCAGATGCGCTTGTTCAATTTAGCCTTTGGGGACTGTGGATACGGATGGGGAACCTCAGGCCTGGGGACCAAACAGGGAATCTCCCCAGGCCACACACTCTCCGGAGCCATACCCCTTCCTATAGCTGTCAACTTACAGGTTTGAAAATAAGGGACCAGCAGCCTCGAAAATAAGGGATCAGCAGCCAAAATAAGGGATTTTCAGAGCACAGGTTCAACTTCTGAGCCCCTCCGAGCCAAAGGCAGAAAGCCCAGCCAGCAACCAAACAAAGCCTCAAGCAGTGGTTCCCACAGCGAAACCAAGCAAAGGGGATGCAGCAAGGAAAACCACCGTCACCTCTCCGCTGGGAAGCGCTGAGCAAAGCCCAGGCAACGCGGCCAATTTGATCGGCACAAGGCATGCAAGTGCCACCCCCCCAGTCGTTCTTAGACTCCTTATTGGGTGAGCAACGCAGCCAAGCAACACAGTTGGAGCCTCCCTCCTCCCTGGCCAGCAGGGAGGGAGGGAGAGGAGCTGCTTCCTTTGAAACCCGGGAAATTTAAGGGACATCATCAATAAGGGACAGCAGCAGGATACGGCGCTGGGATAAGGGACTTTCCCGCCAAATAAGGGACGGTTGACAGCTATGCCCCTTCCCCACCCCTGCTTTGCATCCTCCTTGAGTACTTTTGCCAGGCTGGAATGTATCCTTGAGCTCATTTCATGCCTCTTTATTCCCTGGATGGAGGACAGAGAAGAATGGGTGGATGTCAAAACAAACCTAATGTACCAAAGTGAAGTTCGCATTTGATGCCCCACCCATTTTTGCCCCTGGCCCTCACGGGCATGTGGCCCTCGGAATGTTGCCCATAAAAGAATGTGGCCCTCGGGACGAAGACATTTCCTCACCCCTTTTCTAAGGACAAGCCATTGGCATTTGGATGCATTAATGTGGGCTGTGCTTTAAAGAACAGCCATGTCTTTCTGTGTGCTGGCTTGACGTGCACTCTTAAAAATAGAAATAATAAAGGACATGAAACAGGTGGCATTTTGGTGATGCAAGAGTCCAGTATCCTCTCCTCGCTCTATAAAGGACATCCCTCCTGAAATGCCCTGTCCCTAAGAAAAAGGAGGAGCAGAAAGATGCACATTGTATTGCTTGTGACAGCATTCTGCTATGATGATATATTTACCATGATTATCTCCCCATAATCAATGAAAATAAAATGGGCGCTAATAACTGCTGCTTCTCTTAGGAAGCTGCTTGGTCAGACCATTGGTCCATCTAGCTCAGTACTGCCTACACCGAGTGGCAGAGCTTCTCCAGGATTTGAGGCCTGGTTCTCTCCTACTCCCACCTGGAAATAAGGGGACGCGGGTGGCGCTGTGGTCTAAACCACTGAGCCTCTTGGGCTTGCCCATCAGGAGGTTGGCGGTTCAAATCCCCACAACAGAGTGAGCTACCATTGCCCTGTCCCAGCTCCTGCCAACCTAGCAATTCGAAAGCATACCAGTGCAAGTAGATAAATAGGTACCACTGTGGCGGGAACGTAAATGGTGTTTCCGTGCGCTCTGGTTTCTGTCACAGTGTTCCATTGTTTAGTCATGCTGGCCACATGACCTGGAAAACTGTCTGTGGACAAATATCGGCTCCCTTGGCCTGAAAGCAAGATGAGCGCCGCAACCCCATAGTCGCCTTCGACTGGACTTAACCATCCAGGGGTCCTTTACCTTTACCTTTTTTTAACCCGGAGATTGAAACTGGCAACTCCTGCAAGCAAAGCAGATGCTCCACCACTGAGCTATGGCCCTTTTTGATTGGCAACACAGGGACTATTAAGACGCAGTAGGAGGAAAGATCCCATGTTGCAGGGAAAGAAGATATTGTCTCAGGAGGCAGCTAAAAATAGGTGAACATCAATGAGAAGTGTACTGCATGTTACCATTACCCATCAAACAGCTCCACCTAGAGCTCAGAAAGTTAGGTCCTTTGAGAATCCATGCTAGTTCAGCTTCAGCAAAACTTGTTTATCCATAAGCTTTCTAATTTTATGTTTGATAATACTTCCCATCAGTTTTCCTAAAACAGGTGTTACGCTAAACAAACTATAAGTTCCTGGATCCCCCAAATCACTTTCCAGTCCTCAGAGGCTGATCTTTGAGACAAGGTACGTATTTTTGTTAGAACATCAACATTCTTGCATTTTCTCGGCAACTGTCCATTTACATCCCTGCATTGCAGAGGGTTAAACTAGATGTCCCTTCCAACTCTACAGTTACAATTCTATACATATCCATTAAATCAGATACAGCTGTGCTCAATATCAGTTTAACAACACCTACAGCTTGCATCAGCTCCTGGGTGCCACTTAAGTCCAGGGTTGCTGAGGGGAACTGAAGTTCAACCATTACTCCAACATTTCCTCTTTAGGATGCTTCTTTGTTTTCATTTTCCATCTCGAGGTGACCCTGAGCGTTTCAGCCAGGACAACATGCTTCCTCCAGTACTCAATTATTCTTGGATCCTGGTATCACCACCCACAGCGATTCTGTGGGGTTTCAAACTTCCTCTTTGACATACAGAGCAACAGCACCTCCAGAATGCCCTTCTCTGTCCCTTACTATGCAGTTTATATTCAGAGATAACTGTGTCCTACTGGTGGGGCTGTGGGTAAAACCGCAGCTCCTAGGACTTGCCAATCGCATGGTCGGAGGTTCGAATCCCCGCGGTGGGGTGCGCTCCCGTCGTTCGGTCCCAGCGCCTGCCAACCTAGCAGTTCAAAAGCACCCCCGGGTGCAAGTAGATAAATAGGGACCGCTTACCAGCGGGAAGGTAAACGGCGTTCCGTGTGCTGCGCTGGCTCGCCAGATGCAGCTTGTCACGCTGGCCTTGTGACCCAGAAGTGTCTGCGGACAGCGCTGGCTCCCGGCCTCTAGAGTGAGATGAGCGCACAACCCTAGAGTCTGTCAAGACTGGCCCGTACGGGCAGGGGTACCTTTACCTTTTTACTGGTTCTCTACAATCCACCAAGTTTCCTTTATGCCCACTGTATCTAAGTCTTCTCTTAAGACCCAACCCTCCAACTCACGCATCTTGGCTTGGAAGTTTCAAGCATTAGCGCATCAACACATAAACAGGGCCTTTCTCCAAATGTGTTTGATGCACACATTTTACCCTACAGAGCTTTGGCTCTCTGAATTGCTACTGTGTGCTCCTGCCCTCTAAGTGTCTAGTTCTACCTCACCCACACCTGAACAATCATAAATATTTCCCCCCTCAACTGATGATTTGTTCTGAATCAGCTCCTCTCCACTTCCCCCATGCAATCAGTTTAAAAGCTGCTCCGCCACCTTTTTTAAAACACTGTATCCCTGGCTCTATATCTGCGTCCCCAGACCAAAAAAAATATGACATTCCAATCTTGAAATCAAAACAACACATAAATTAACGTCCCCATCACGTATTATGCGAAACGATCAGCAATCTTGGCAGAAACACAGCATTTCTACCAAACTAATTGCCTCTAATCAGCCTTACACAACAGAATTAGAATGCCTTTGATTTATTGCATTCCGTTTCCCCAGCATTACTCAGTACTCTTGCCTTCTTCCTTCCAAGTTCTAGACTTGTTAGTCTCCACCCTCTGCCCTCACCCTTTTTGTCTTGGCACCTGGCCACGTTTGGAGTTCTGTTTTTACACCGTTATAAGAGGAACCTGCAACAAAAGGGACTGCACCCTCACCTCCCAGCAGGACTGCTCAAGTAATTCAGGATCCATCCCAGGACATCCAGGATGTTCTCTGGGGATAGCCAATATGGAACCATCTTGATGTTGTTGGACTACAACTCCCACCACTCCTGGCCATGCTGGCTGCGGATGATGGGAGTTGGGAGTCAAATATTTTCTTGAGGACACCATATTGACTATGCCTGCTATATAATGAATGCATGTATGCCATGAATGTGCAGAAATTCAGAATGTGGTTTGGGGTGCAACTTAAACCCACCAAGTTTCTATCCCTCATTTTCTGAAGATTTGTTCAAAAGCGTGTGAGCAGCAGCTGATGAATGAGGTCAGAGGGGTGTGTGAACACAATTGTCAGTGTCTGGGGCTGGAACTTCTGTGCCAAGCACAGTTCCTTGACCCACTAGATTAATTATCACAACCAAAGTAAACAATGATCCATAGTAAAAACAGCAGGACAAATCATGCAAAATAATCACACAGATGTGTATCGATCTCGGCTGATGGGAGTTGCAGTCTAAATAAATGGAAAGCATCAGGCTATTTGCAAAAACAACTCTATGGAACTCAGAACTCTATGGAGCCCCTGCTCTCCCTATGGTGCAGATTCAGTTCAATCTTCAAACAGCTCTGTAATATTTTCCAATGAAAAAGCTCCGCACGTTGTTTCTTCTGACTCCTATAGCTTAGGCTTGACCCATAGGCACGACTGGGGCTACTGATGATGTATGGCCAAATGGGTGTGTGTGGAGCTGATTGCATCCAAGCTTCTCATCAAAGATCACATGTGCTTGCCTACGATGTCATCAGCAAGCTCCCAAACCAAAAGGGATCTCAGCGGACCCCAACTCCACCTTGAATGCCATCCTTTGCTTGGGGCCAAGAGACATGGGCTGGTTGTCCGCAGATCCCCATCTCCTGGGCTTTAGAAAGCTGGAAACAGCTATATAACAAAGGAAAAGGTAAAGGGACCCCTGACCATTAGGTCCAGTCGTGACCGACTCTGGGGTTGCGGCGCTCATTTCGCTTTATTGGCCGAGGGAGCCGGCGTACAGCTTCCAGGTCATGTGGCCAGCATGACTAAGCCGCTTCTGGCGAACCAGAGCAGCGCACGGAAACACCTTTTACCTTCCCGCCGGAGCGGTACCTATTTATCTACTTGCACTTTGATGTGCTTTTGAACTGCTAGGTTTGCAGGAGCAGGGACCGAGCAACGGGAGCGGATTCGAACCACCGACCTTCTGATCGGCAAGTCCTAGGCTCTGTGGTTTAACCCACAGCGCCACCCGCGTCCCATATA
This sequence comes from Podarcis siculus, assembly GCA_034642415.1. Taxonomy (NCBI): domain Eukaryota; kingdom Metazoa; phylum Chordata; class Lepidosauria; order Squamata; family Lacertidae; genus Podarcis; species Podarcis siculus. The sequence continues at coordinate 87,887,559 of JAXCMG010000003.1, read as the reverse complement.
ACAAAGGAAGGAGGACTTTTAATAGGAATCCTTAACAGTGCCTAGCAAATGGAACCCCTAAGGTGGTCTTCTATCAACAGCTCCTGCTTCTGGAGGGCTTGGGCAGACTACAGATGGTTTAGGAAGGTGGGCGTCCTCAGAAGTCACATGTCACCTCCATAAACGGAAGCCACAGCTGCAGCAATTATGCTGGTTCCCTTAATAGGAAACCATTTGGCGAGAGACCGTTCTGTCTCTGGGCGCTTGCAAGCCATTGCTATTTTCAGGTGGGATTCAGTCATATGCCAGCAAATCCAGGTGGTACAATTAAAGCAGATATGGAGCTCTTGCACAACACTGGGCGAGCAGGCTTCAAATCCCCACTCGGCCATGAAGCAAATGACCCAGTCACCATCTCTTAGCCTAACCTACCTCACAGGGCTGTTGTGAGGATGAAATGGGGAGGAGAATCAAGTGCACCGCCCTGAGATTTTTGGAAGATAAAAGTGGTATATAAATGTGATAAATAATCAAATCAAATCAGACATTTGCAATAAGAAGTGTGACAGGGAAATGCACTGAAAAGTATGGGGTAATAATTATTTGACGCAATGCTGGAAAACCTCCCCAAGAAACACATCAGAATGAATGCTCGATAAACAGCCGATGTTGTCTAACTTCCTCTACACACTTTGTGCAAATGAATTAGGGTGAATAAGCTGGTCATCCGGAAGTGACAACAGAGCCAATCTCTCTAATTTACACATCTAGGGCAGTATCCAAGGTAATAGTTTCATGTGTGCAGATTACCACTAGCATAATGGGAATATTCTCCCTCTTCTTGCCATCCCCAAATCTGATCCAGAGGGTTGAGAGGATCCCTAGAGGAGATACAGGGGGTGCCATGGACTGGGGAGCTCCACTGTGCTAACAGACATCTTTGGCTTGACCGAACTACTTACTTAATGCAAGGTTGATTTTAAGTCCAAGTGAGCAAATTATTTCATTTAAGACCTGGAGGAAGTCCAGTTTAGAGCTTCAGTATCATTTCCCCAAACTATTTTGTTAATCGGCAGAAGCGTTTTAACCAATCCTGCAAGTTAGTGAAGCCAGCACAGCACACATTTCAGGAAACGCTGTACTTACATCTCCTGTACTTTATCTTCTGGACCCTGTACCTGGCCAGTAACCGTCCCTTGTCTGGTATTTTTAACCCAGCCAACTACTCCCATTTTCCTAGCTTTATCTTCTGTATACTGGTTGAGGGTTGCGGGTAACGGGGGGGTGGAAAGAAGAAGAAGATACACAGATTTTATGCAGTATCTGAAATCATATAATGCAGCTCAGCCTTAAAACACGACATTTCTTTCTGCACAATTTCTTTCCCAAGGATTCAAGAGGACCAACAGACATGGACTTGCAGCCCGCAAAAGTCGTATCTCATTTTGCAGAATGTCTGAATGCCGTGTGGAAATTTCAAGAGTTTCCTGTTTCATCCAAACCAAGAAATTATGGTTACTGGCTGTGAAACAAGCCATGATTCAAAAACCAACTTTTTAAATGATGTTTTAGGTTCCTGGCTTGTGTAGAAACTGCCCACCATAGTTTCCTGGTTCAGCAAAACAGGAAACTATGGTGAGCTAGCAATCTTTGCTTTGCATCCATGTGTGCAACCAAGAGAGCAAAGGAGTTGTGTCCAAAACCAAAAGGCTGCTTCGTATCTGGCTTATTAAACACAGATGTAAGATCAGGCACAGGCAAACTCGGCCCTCCAGATGTTTTGGGACTACAATTCCCATCATCCCTGACCACTGGTCCTGTTAGCTAGGGATGATGGGAGTTGTAGTCCCAAAACATCTGGAGGGCCGAGTTTGCCTATGCCTGTGTAAGATCATCCAAGTGTTGACATGGGTGCTTAACAACTGCAGTTAGAACTTTATGATGGGGCATTTCTTGGAAGAGTGAATTTGAGGTTACATTCTCCCACTGCTGTTTATTAAATTTTACATACTTTTACAGTACGCTGCTTGCATTTCTATTATGTTCCCGTTAACGTAATTTGCAAGGCATCTTAAGTTTAAAAGGACAAAGTTGGACTACTAAGGGAAAAAAGACAAGTTGCATGCTGCAATAAGCCAAGAAGTCTTCATTTAACTTTCATTCACTGTTAGCGTTCAAACTGGGAAACCGTGGTTACCAAGTTCAGAACAAACCAGAATCTAACTGTGATTTGAAGTTCGTGTAAAAACTTGGCTTGTTCCAAACTTGCTCGCCACAGTTTGCTAGTTTGGACAAAACTGGAAAATATGGTTAATTGAAGACTTCTGGGTTTGATAGCGGGACACAGAGAAGGAGAAGGTGCTGCATGTGGCAGAACAAAGCTCATTAGTATCTGAATAGTTATTAACTTGGTTTGGGCACACAGAACATGTTGCATAGTTCATTGGAATCTACTAAAAAGGAAAAACTGAATTAACATTAGCTCAGTTGTACATGGTTTCCGACTTCCCATCTTGAAAGCATGTATCATTTTGTGTCCAAAAGTGGCAAAAGAGAATGGGTGGGATCTTAGCTGCAAAGAGCCCAGCTATTAAGAAAGAAATTAAACCATTAAGGTCCATTTCTTAAATCACTTGCAAATCTCTGGAGCTCTACTTTCATTTCCAACACCAGCATATAAATAAAATCATTTGCTCAGACCCAGACTCAAAGGCTAACATTTTCCAAAGAAATTATCAAGCTATCTACAAGCTCTCAGTAACACCATTTAAAATCATCAGATGGACCACTGGCCCAGAGAGAGACCCATCACAAGCTTTGAATAGAGGCAATAGAGGAATAGAGCCTTGTATAGTTTTCAAGGGCATTGTATTTTAACAGGAACATGTGTCCACATTTACAGTATTTACAGTAGAACCTGATTTTATGAACTAATTGAGGAGATAGGAGTTCATAAAATAAAGTTCAGAAAACTGTGCTTTTGAGCATTACAGCAGCTACAGTGCTTTGAGTGAGAAAGACAAACTGAAATGCTTACTGATTTATTTTTCAGTCATACAGTGCATTATCAACAGCAACAGATCTATCATTGGACTATGTCAAGAATCAAGTTTTTATTATTGTCTTTTCTTGCGGCCAAAAGTTCTGATCTTATTTTTGTTTGAGAGAATTCGCTATCTTCTTTGCAGCCAAATCTCTCAGGCTTTTCAAAAACAGGAGCTGTACCACATCACTCTCTTCTTGATCTTCCAGCCACTGCAGAGCTATTTCTAATGCGTTGTAAGCTTCCGAATGTGAGGGTCCAGGAACGACAACGGTGTTGTAAATGCTCTCGGCGTCAGAGTCCTCCTCTGTTTTGAAATCTGTAAATTCTTTTTTGAGGCATTGAGTGGCTGGCTGATCAGCAGAAAGCTTCTCATGATGAACACCGAGATGGTGAATCCCGTGGCGAGACTTGAAGCGCGCCAGCCATCCTGAGCTAGCCTTGAAGTCAGGGTTGCCGTTCAATTTCCTGTTCATTTCTAAGGCCTTTTCACATAGAAGTGGGCCTGAGACTGGCTCGCCAATATTTCTCATGTGGGAAAACCAAGAATAGAGGGCATCTTCCAACGTCGAGTTCTTTGCGCATTTCATCGTCTTCCGCTTCTTTTTGCCGTTTTCGCTCCCCATCGTTGAGACAAAATGCAGGAGTGTGTCTTTGTTTTTCTTGAGTTGCGAAATCGTGGACTTCCCAATTCCAAACTCCTCCGCCAACACTGTTGCTGTTTCGCCTTTCTCCAACCTTTCCACAATCTCTATTTTGCTTTGGAAAGTGAGCACAGTTCGCTTGCGTTTCTTGGTCACTGTGAAAAACGGCGTGTTGCTCATACGTAATCTTTCCATGCTGTATGTTTGGGAGGATGGGCCACGGGAAGATCAAGGGGCAAAACCTTTTAAGTCTATGAGACCTTCGCACGAAGTTAAAGTTCATGCACACGTACCATGGTGCTTCTTTCTCATCTGGTTGAGTAAGATGGCTCATAAATGTATTGTTCATACAACTAGTTTTCATAAAATCAGGGTTCTACTGCATTTTATAAAAAAGGATCTCCGTTAAAACACATACCACAGACACACAATACTTAACTGTTCAGATTAGCTTTGAAAACTTGGCATTATAGACTCTTGGGGTCTCTGTACAGGCCACAGGCCTTATTTTTATTCTTAGAAATATGATACAGCAGCGATGAAAGATTGATGTACTTCATGTTGTCTTACCATTCTGAAACAGACACCTAGGAAAGAATAAAAAGAACATTAAAATGAATAAATGTTTTTATTCAAACTAGTACAGCAACATTTTAGTATGTTCAGGAAACAGGATGCCAGAAACATTGATAGTAAGTGGTGCATGTTTGCCACAAAGTTTTGTTGTGTTCAATATAACTATTTGCAAATTATCAGATGATTATGAATAACTCCTATGTCCTCTGATGTAGCAAGCGAGATATAGATTTGCTGTAGAAATGGGTGTGTGTTTCCATCATGAAGCTCAGCTGTGTGCCACTGATCTTTATGAATGTGTCTGAATTTCATGGAGATACACAGCCGTATGCAGGGGGAATTTTTATCTACTTCTATAGGTTTTGTTGCAGTTGTTTTATATTATTTAAAAGTTTGCTGGTTATTTTACTTGCTGGGTTGGTAAGAATTAATGAGCTTGCTTGTTGAAGTTGTTTGTGTGACATGTATGTAAATCTAAAATGAAATAAGTAAATAAATGTTTATTTTTACAAGACTCTTATAGAATTTATTTTTGTCAGCATTAGTGTGGATTTGTGTATATGTGTGTGTGTGTATCAGCTGCCCTGAAAGTCTCATTGAGCCAGGATATATAAAATAAACATAATTGAATAGTTATATGCAACAAGAGCTGAACTGAGACCAGAGAATGTCATTTTTAAAGCTTTTCTTTTGACTAGCCTGATTTCTGCAGCTGGGGGAAAAGGATGAAGTCAGTACCATGAAGGAAACATAACAGCCACAATTATTTTTGTCCACTACCTGGTGCTGTTGCATTTGCTTTTTCCATTCTCCTCCTTGATTATCCTGCTTCCTACTGCCAATTAGCAGGAGTGAACAGACAGCCCCATTACTTTAAATGGTATATGCTTTGTTTCCCAGTGAAATCAATGGGATTAAATATCTCTTTAGATGTATCTTGCCCAGTGAATGAAACTGGTTACAATTCCTTGTATCTTACACCATATTAACTTTGATTGAGGACCTGTGGATGAAAGCTGCAAATTTAAGGATACTTGCAATGCAGGAAACTCTGTTGAATGTAACAGGATGAATTGTGTCACAGTAAACTTGTTTAGGATTGGGTTTCCAGCTCATATATACAGTATGAGCTGAATTATGTAAGCAAATAAATTTAACAATGAAGTTGCAACATCTTATAATATAAAGTTACAGTATTTGTTTTCCTGAAGATAGGTCAATGAAGTTCATAAATGGGGTACAGGGGGATCCCTATACAACATATAATTTAAACATGGTGGATCCAAAGTCATTGTACATACATTCTTAACTTCTATGTTACGGATTCTCTTCACATCTAGTCACACACTCTCTATCCTGGCCACCTTTTAGCTATGGATCCTATATACAGAAGATAATTTTTTTCATGTCTTCCCACTGTATAATCTCCACCACTTTGCTGAAGCAAAGTACCGTAGGTTCTGATCTGTTCTGTCCCTGGAGGGGAGGCTGCCTGAGAACCACATACCTTGGGAGGTCCCATGATGGAAGAAAGGCAGAATTTAAATGTAAGAAACATAAAATTAAATAAATAGGATTTGCTTGTGAGTAAATGTGTCTTTAACCTACAGGCACAACAGCTCCTGTTTACACGTCTTTAATCTCTCCCCCCCCCCGCTTGCTCCATTTTGTTACTCTGCTTCTCCCTTATTCATTATCAATGTTAATAATAATTTATTATTTATACCTCACCCATCTGGCTGGGCTTCCCCAGCCACTCTGGGCAGCTTCCAACAAAATATTAAAGAACAGTAATGCATCAAACATTAAAAGCTTCCCTAAACAGGGCTGCCTTCAGATGTCTTCTAAAAGTCTGGTAGTTGTTGTTCTCTTTGACATCTTGTGGGAGGGCGTTCCACAGGGCGGGTGCCACTACCGAGAAGGCCCTCTGCCTGGTTCCCTGTAACTTGCCTTCTCACAATGAGGGAACCGCCAGAAGGCCCTCAGCACTGGACCTCAGTGTCCAGGTAGAATGAAGGGGGTGGAGACGCTCCTTCAGATATACTGGACTGAGGCTTTAAAGGTCAGCACCAACACTTTAAATTGTGTTTAGCCAACCAGGCAGTGTGCAACATTATTTGGTTACTTGGTAGTGGCGCCCGCCCTGTGGAACACCCTCCCACCAGTTGTCAAAGAGAAAAATAACTACCAAACTTTTAGAAGACATCTAAAGGCAGCCCTGTTTAGGGAAGCTTTTAATGTTTAATAGGTTATTGTATTTTAGTGTTTTGTTGGAAGCCGCCCAGAGTAACTGGGGGACCCAGCCAGATGGGCGGGGTATAAATAATAAATTATTATTATTAACTGATGAAATACGCGCTGAAAGGTTCTTTCTGGCAGAGGTTCTTGCATTTCCTCTCCTTAATAACAGCAATAACAACAGCAACCCTATTAAGCCATTTGAAATAATAACAGTTGCAGTCTTAGACTGGGGGGGGGGGAAATGCTCCTCCTGAAACCAGTAAACGAAGCACGAGAAAGAAATAAAGTGTGTGCGCGTGCGTGGTGGTGGGGGGGAATTCTTACAATCGAAGCGACGAAATCAATAGGAGTTAAGATACCCAAAGGTATCTTAAACCACCTTGCACGTTTTCGCTTTCTCTGCACGTCGCGCATGCGCAGCAGAGTCCCTGCGTAGCCGGGAGAGGGGGAAGCTCCACTTCTGGCTCGCAGAGGAACTCCGAACGTTGCCCGTAACCGCACATGTGCCTCAGGCGACGGTACTCGCGCATGCGAATTCTCTCCCTTTCTTGCGCCCCCTCTCGGCCAGCTTCCACAGCCTGAGGGAACCTCGCGCATGCGCCCTCTCTCCCTTTCCCCTCTCTTCTCCTGGTAATTCGAATACACTCCCCCTCCCCCTCCTTTATTATTATTAATAATAACAGTAATAATCACAATAATAATCACCCTGCACCCGGCCGAACACTTCGTAATCCACCGACTTGAGGACCCGAGACATGGTGAGGGAAGCGTCCAACCGCCAGACCAACCCGCCGCCCCCCCGCCGCGCAGCGTCACCGGTGGGGAAAGGGCAGCGAGGAGAAGACGCGAGAGCGGCTCGAGCAGCCTCAGCTGGCGGAGGTCGCGACGGAAAGTCGGGAGGCTCAAGCTTCGCAGGATAGCGACCGCCCGCCTAGTCCGGGAGCGCAGCAGCCACCGGCATCCCTTTCTCTCTCCGAGGAAAAAGGAAGTTGGGAGAGCCTTCACTTCTCCCTAAGCTCTCTGCTGGAGGGATGGGAGGTGGCCGAGGGGGGGAAGGGATACAGGCTGGCCACTTACGACAGGGATACCGCGTTCACTCCCGCATTCTGCTAAAGGACCCGGTCGCCTGGCTTAGCGTTGCCGGCGCCTGCCCTTTGGAACTCCCTGCCACTTGATGTAGAGCAGTGCCCTTTCCGGCCCCTGCTTTGAAAACCTTTCCTGTACCAAGCATATAAGTTCATTTCCCAGGCATGGGCGTAGCCCGTGGGGGCAGGGGTTTTTATTGATAAGAATAAATAAAAATACTTAACTAATTGAGGTTCTGGGGCGCGGGTGACGCTGTGGGTTAAACCACAGAGCCTAGGACTTGCCGATCAGAAGGTTGGCGGTTTGAATCCCCGCGACGGGGTGAGCTCCCATTGCTCGGTCCCTGCTCCTGCCAACCTAGCAGTTCGAAAGCACGTCAAATTGCAAGTAGATAAATAGGTACCGCTCCGGTGGGAAGGTAAACAGTGTTTCCGTGCGCTGCTCTGGTTCGCCAGAAGCGGCTTAGTCATGCTGGCCACATGACTGTATGCTGGCTCCCTTGGCCAATAAAGCAAGATGAGCACCGCAACCCCAGAGTCGGTCACGACTGGACCTAATGGTCAGGGGTCCCTTTACCTTTAACTGAGGTTCTGCACACCCACCCACCCCGGCAAACAAACATAAAGTTTGCCCTCCCCAACAAAAATCCTGGCCACACCCATGTTCCCAGGGCAGCTTTTACTGACACCACCTCTGTTATTTTCAGTGCCAGGTTATTCTTTTTAATAATAATAATAATAATAATAATGGTGGGACTATGGAACTCACTCCCACAGGAGGCAGGGATGGCCAGCAACTTGGATGGCGTTAAAAGAGGGTTGGGGAAAATCGTGGAGAAGGCTATACAGAATAAACCGCTATGGAACCTGGGAAGAGGGCCTTGGATACTGGGTAAGGAAGTGGTAAGGAAGTAATGGATGAATAATCCAATTAACCAGAATAGCACCCAACTAATTTGGCAGCTGTTCCTTTTTTAAAATAAGAACTTACGGTAAAAGAAGTATACACAATATGGGAGACTTGCCCTTCTCTCTCATATGCAGTAGAAAATGCTTTGATACATACCGTAATTCCCAGCATTTAAAAAAGGATGTGTTTTCCTTAATTCTGAAAATGTCATACACACACACAAATGTATGCAGATTTAATTGGCTAATTTAAGAAAAGCATATGATTAGTTGACATTATTTAATCAGGTACTAGCCGAAGATAAAATTAGGGTATGTTTCTAGCAGAAATCAGAGCTGAGTTGAGAGGAAGCGGAGGACATCAGATAAATTTAGAAGCAATACCAAAGAAATAACCTTAACTAACACCCAAAGAGTATTCCAGGCATCCTGGAGACTCAAAGGTCGCACTTTGCATACTGTACTAAATTCCCAACCAACAAAGGTCAGTTTTCTTCCTGAAGCACATGCAGGGTAAACTCCCAGTTTGTTTTTTGTGTGAGTACAAAATAATATTATGCAGATATGGCTGGTGTAGGACGGTTGGAAAATGCTTTGTTGGTTGCTGCCCCCTGCCAGGAATGCATTGCAAGTCAAACCATGAACAAATTTTAGAGGAGCAACTGACAGCTTTAAATAAACAGCAACTATCCCCTTCAGCTCAACAGGTACATGGGACCCATTTTTTCAAAGGTAATTTTGATTTTGAGTTGGACACAGAGGAGGAATTAAAGGCAGGCATAGGCAAACTCAGCTTCCTCTTTAGCCGCGCGCAACCTCTCCAGCTGGGAGAGGCTGCGCACGGCTTTGGCAGAAGCCAAGACACCAAGCGGGATGGATCCCACTCGCTCCCCCGACCCCAGCCCCCAAAACAGGTCCAGGAGCGGCTGCCAGATTGCGCGCAACCTCGCCGCCGCTCCCAGAGCTTGCGGGGCTGGGGGCGGTGGAAGCCCGAGCTTCCCCCGACCCCAGCCCCCAGAACAGGCAGCTATCCGCAAGCCTTCCGGATTGCGAGGTTGCGCGCAATCTGGCCGCTGCTCCTGGACCTGTTTTGGGGGCTGGGGTCGGGGGAAGCTTGGGAACTCCTGCCGAGCTCCGAAGGCTTGCGGATAGCTGCCCGAAGCCTGGGGAGCGAGAGGGGTCGGTGCACACTCTCGCGCTCCAGGATTCAGCGAAAGCCTGCATTCGCTCCATAGGACGCACACACATTTCCCCTTCATTTTTGGAGGGGGAAAAGTGCGTCCTATTGAGCGAAAAATACGGTACATAGATATTCAATTAGCATAATAATAATTGGCCATTTGAGCCTAACCTAATTTCATAGAATCATGGAATTGAAGTTGGAAGGGACCATGGGAATAATCTAGTTCAGGCTTCCTCAAACTTGGCCCTCCGGAAGTTTTTGGCCTACAACTCCCATGTTCCCTAGCTAGCAGGACTAGCGGTCAGGGATGATGGGAATTGTAGTTTCAAAACATCTGGAGGGCCAAGTTTTAGGAAGCCTGATCTAGTCCAACCCCCTTCAGTGCAGGAATCCCAAGTACAGCATCCAAGACAGATGGCCATCCAACCTCTGCTTTAAAAACCTCCGAAGAAGGAGAGTCCACAACCTCCTGAGGGAGTTCATCAAACAGCTCTTACTGTCAGAAAGTTCTTCCTGATATTCAGATGGAATGGGCTCCTCCTGGGTTTTTCTATCATTGGAAGGTGGTAAGCAGAGTTTCCATCATCAGAGACCAAGACAGACTTTGTCCATCAACATCCTGTTTGTCCGAGGTGACTCTTGGGAGAAAGGTACGCCTGGGTTCTGTCACGGTATCCGAATCAGATAAAGTTATCATTGTCTCAGGCTTTGTACGGGTTCACATATCTAGCACATTGCTGGGAAGCAACTCTAAAAGGTGTAAAGATTAAATGGCTCTGTTTCTCCACCTTGACACACCATGTGGAATCAGGCAACTACCGTATTTTTCGCCCTATAGGGCGCACTTTTCCCCCTCCAAAAATGAAGAGGAAATGTGTGTGCGTCCTATGGGGCGAATGCAGGCTTTCGCTGAAGCCTGGAGAGCGAGAGGGGTCGGTGCGCACCAACCCCTCTCACTCTCCAGGCTTCAGGAAGCTATCCGCAAGCCTGGGGAGCCCGGTGGGAACTCCCACAGATAGCAGGCTTGCGGATAGCAGCCTGTTCTGGGGGCTGGGGTCGAGGGAAGCTTGGGCTTCCCCCGCCCCAGCCCCGTGCCTGGGGGAGAAAAATAATTTTTTTCTCTTTATTCCCCCCCCAAAAAACTAGGTGCACCCAATGGCCAGTGCGCCCAATAGAGTGAAAAATACGGTATGTTCCTGAATGGCTTCCTTGTAGGGTATCACAGTCAACAGGAGCCTTTGAGAAGAGATGTTGACTTCTGATGTTATGAGAAGGGGCTTTTTGTTAAAGTGATCAACCTTTTTTTTTAAAAAAAGCATCTTTTAAAATCCTAACTAAAAAGTCATGAATTCCACACTCCAATCTGGATCATAAATCCAGAAAGGAACTAAAACTTTTGTAAAGTTTGCAGTTCTGCTGCAGATTGGATTCCCAAAAAACTCAACTTTTGGGGTTATTTAAAGCCATCAGAATTGGTACTTGGTAGAACTGTTGTTTCCTAGGAAATGGGGGGGGGTTAATTGTTGCTCTTTTCACACTGTGATGGCAAACCAGGTGGGAAACATGGGACTCATGAAAGAACTAAAGCAACAGGAAAGTGTGTGGGTTGCCCCAGTCGTGGCTTTCAGTAGTGGTGGGTTGCCAGTGCAAAAGACTGACGCTATTTAATGCGTTTTCATTAACGACATGAGCCCTGTGTTTCTTCCCAGAAGCAACAAAAGAAACTCTCATTAGCAGCTCAAGATTGTGAGGCATTAGCACTCTTCCCAGCAGGCATTTCAACCAAATCTTGCTGAGTGGATTCTGTGATTGACAGAAAACTTCAGACCACAACTTGTGTTTCACGTAATGCATTCACTTCCATAGGACAGCAGCTCCAAAAGTTGAAATATTGTGTGTCTGACACCAATGGAACAAATGACATTTTATTTAGGTGTTATTGGCATTTAAGTGAACCTTTATTTTACTTTAGCTCCAACCGCATTTTCAGGGCAAACCCTCACAGTGCAGCTTACCATAGAAATGTGAAATGCAACACAATCAAAGGACATTGCTTGTCAATCCTTTTCACTTCCAGGTCTTTAGATCATATGGTCACTGTCTGCAGGCTTTCCAGAGTTTTGTTTTCTTTTTGTAACCATGAGGACTAGAATCACATTTCTGTGCATTGACTGGCATGTAGCTGAATTAGTCCCCATTCAGCCACAGTGTTGTTGACCACATGCTTGCATTCCAGAGATAATAGAATTGTAGAGTTGGAAGGGCAGTGAGAGATTTTACTTTCTTGGGCTCCATGATCACTGCAGATGGTGACAGCAGTCACAAAATTAAAAAACGCCTGCTTCTTGGGAGAAAAGCAACGACAAACCTAGACAGCATCCTAAAAAGCAGAGACATCACCTTGCCAACAAAGGTCCGTATAGTAAAAGCTATGGTTTTCCCAGTAGTGATGTATAGAAGTGAGAGCTGGACCATAAAGAAGGCTGATGGCCGAAGAATTGATGCTTTTGAATTATGGTGCTGGAGGAGACTCTTGAGAGTCCCATGGACTGCAAGAAGATCAAACGTATCCATTCTTAAGGAAATCAGCTCTGAGTGCTCACTGGAAGGACAGATCCTGAAGCTGAGGCTCCAATACTTTGGCCACCTCATGAGAAGAGAAGACCCCCTGGAAAAGAGCCTGATGTTGGGAAAGATGGAGGGCACAAGGAGAAGGGGACGGCAGAGGACGAGATGGTTGGATACTGTTCTCAAAGCTACCAGCAATGAGTTTGACCAAACTGCGGGAGGCAGTGGAAGACAGGAGTGCCTGGCGTGCTCTGGTCCAGGCGGTCACGAAGAGTCGGACACGACTAAACGACTAAACAACAACAGAGTTGGAAGGGACCATGAGGGTCATCATCTAGTCCAGGCATGACCAGCTCCCAAGAGACTGCAAACTACTCCCAGTATAAAAAAACTGGCACTGATCTACCCATTGCCATTAGAGGGAGGAGGAGTGTGCATGGGGGGGGGTGGATTGCCCAGAATTGTTAAGCTTTTTGGGGGGAAGGATTGCACAGAGTTTTTTTAGCTTTTTCCCATAATTTTTTGTACACGATAAGGTCCCCGCAATCTACCAGAATCAGCTGGGGATCTACTAGTAGATCATAATCTACTGGTTGGACATCCCTTTTTTTAAAAAAAAATATTAAACAATTTCAACATAACAAATTATCAAACCGTATAATCACATACATTATTTCCCCCCCTTTTTTCCTACCCCCCTTCCATCCCTCTCCCCCCCCCTCCTACCAGGGACTTCACTCAGCTCCTCTCTCTGATTTCTCTACACATATTATTCTCTGCATGTTATAAAATTATACATATCCTTACCTTACCTATCTATCTATCATGTTATCAGCCAATAAATTTGTGTATGCCTATTCAAAACCTGCCAAGGAGTCCAGTTCATTTTGCTGTCTTTTTAGATAATTTGTAAAAAGCTCCCGTTCTTCCTTAAAGTCACAGTTGTCCTTGTCCCGCAGTTTATATGTCAATTTAGCCAACTCTGCATAGCTCATCAATTTTTCTTGCCGCTGTTCTTTTGTTGGGATTTCCTCATTCTTCCATCCTTGTGATATCAAGATTCTTGCTGCTGTTGTAGCATACATAAATAAATTCTTTGTTTTTCTTGGCAGGTCTTGTCCTACAATCCCTAGCAAAACTGCTTCTGGTTTTTTTACAAATGTCATTTTAAACTTTTTTTTCAATTCATTGCATATCATTTCCCAAAATTTTACTGGTTGGACAGCACTGATCCAACCCCCTGCAATGCAGGAGTCTTTTGCCCAACGTGGGGCTCAAACCCACAACCCTAAGATTAAGAGTTTCATGCTCTGCTGACGAAGCTACCCAAGATGCAGCGAACTAATGAGTAGGTGGTGGTTTACAGATTAGCAGACTCACCAGATTTATGCAGGCTAATTGCTGGCATCGGTCTACCAGAATGAAGTGGTGCTTATTCTCACAGCACTCTGGAAAGAGGTTCTTTTGGTCTGGATGCACAAAGGCTTCAGCCCATAGTGGACCATCTATGGAGTGTACAGGGATGGTTGCAGAATCAGTTCAAGCTGTGCAATCTAGCTTCCCATTGTACTTGTAGAGATATCGAGAGGGAGGGGGAAATGCATCTCAAAGGAACAGTTTGGTTCACTGCTAAAGGAAGATGGCACAAAGGCACATTGTCACTATTGGTACTATCTGGATGGGTGGCTATTGAAAGATATGGGGTTGACATTTGCTTATCAAGGAGAGAATAATGGATAAATGATTCTGGCCCATGGTGTATTTGAATTTACTCATGCCTACCTTCCTCGGTTGATTTTGTGATATGTTAAAATTAGTTTTGGGGGCTAGAGGCACTAGCACTCAGGAGGCTTGCCAAAATAGCATTTTAGAGGAAGCCTTCCAATTGAAAGTATGACAAGATAACTGTAGGTGGAAAGTAATATCAAGTCATTTACAGTCTGATCCCTGGGCACGGTTGAGTGTTAATTCCTTGCGAGTCCTGGAATTGTAGCATGCAAAGAAATTTGAAATTGAAATACTTTATTGTCACTTGTGCAACTTGTATACAGTGAGATTACACGAGCACCCCCCCCCACTCAGCTCTCTTAATCTTAATTCCCCTCGTTTACTGACACACACTCACCAAACCCAAAAGTCAGTTGCCCTGTTGTTATCTTTTCATACAGCAGCCTAACAGCCTATGGATAGAAGCTGTTCTTTACCCTGTTGGTGCGACTAATCATGCTTCTATATCTTCTGCCCAAGGGCAGGAGATCAAGAAAGCGCCGGCCAGGGTGTGAATCATCCCTGAGATGAGATGTTGGTAGAAGGTGTTTATTTCCTAGTCGCTATAATAGGAATTATTAATGGAAAGAAGGTGTTTGCCTAGAATGCAGCTCAGAATCATCACATCTTGTAGGCTGATTGAAAAACTTCCTAAATGGAAGGTGGCATTGATGGGTCTGGTGTGAGTTGAGCTAAAGCAGCAAGCTGTCGAGTGCAGAAATGTGTGAACAGTTTTGCCCTGCAGTGCTGGGAATTCTCTTCAATGGGAGGGTTGTGTTTCCTTCACAGTTCTCAGATTTGGATCTCTCCGTTTGTTCTCCAGCTTGAATGCCAGGAAATGCCAGGTGGCCGTGCTATTTCGAATACTATCAATCGGTATTCCTCCCACTTAACAAGAAGGAAGAAGTTAGGGTTGCAAGCTCTTGCAGATGGGATTTTCAGCTCAGGATGTGAAGCTCTCCGTTATACGAGTCCGGAGGAACCAACGACGCCTTTTTCATGCCAACGGCAACCAAGATGTGCTGAAAACTTGACAGATGGATTTTGTACTGATTCATAGCTTGTGAAATATTTATCGTTGAAGGTATTGCCATTTTCCCAGTGGCTTAGTAGAAGCTTGTTGGGAGAAGAAGGGGGAGTTTAAACCATTTCCTTTTTTAAATAAAAAAATGTGGTGCCCCCAGCAATAATAGGTTTCTGAAACATTCAGCTTCATCAATTCAAAAACCGCTCTTAAACTATTCAGAGCTCTGCATTATTGTTAACAGCAGAGCTTGAGGCATTTCTGAAAATACTTGCTTTCTGTTTATACCGTCTGAAAATAGCAATCATGCTTGGGAATTCAAAGCATAAAATAGTAGTTCTGTGCAATAGAAAAGTATACATCTCTGGCATACAGCTGCATGATACCAAGGGTCAAAGAGAATATGGAAATGAGGTGGCCATAGAAACGTGTGTAAGTTAGGTTTATCTAGCCAATGAGGCTCACACTTTCGGATCTCGAGCCCTGGCTGTCATTTTAATGATGAAAAGCTCCAGAAGGCTCTCTCTAACCTCGATTATTCGGCAACAAAATGGAAAATGAGATTCCGGTGTCGGTAACTGCAAAGTGATGCATAGTGGGAATCACATAAAAACTGATGGGGTCTGAAATGGCTACGAAATGGCAAGGAAGAGGTCTTGAGAACAGTGAGTAACTCAGAGCACTGTGCTTCAATAGCGGATGTGGCAAAATCCATGCTAGGAATTATTATTAAAGGTATTGAAAATTAATGGGAAATATAAGAATGCAAATTTAAAAAAATAAATACAGTGGTACCTCAGGTTACATACGCTTCAGGTTACAGACTCCGCTAACCCAGAAATAGTGCTTCAGGTTAAGAACTTTGCTTCAGGATGAGAACAGAAATCGTGCTCCGGCAGTGCAATTTCTTTAATCCTCTTTTAAAGCCATACAAGCTGGCCATCCTTGCCTCTTGCGGGGGCAAATTCCAGAGTTTAACTATGTGCTGTGTGACATTATTTTCTTTTTCCTGTCCTGAATCTTCCTCATTTGCCTACCTTTTCAAACACGTTGACTTCAATGCTAAACCAACCTTCAGTACAAACCCACCCCTTAGCAACCTCTGAAAATCTTTCCGTTGCACCCTCTGAAAAGAAAACCTGCAGTCATCTGATCCTAAATATGCCCTGCTTTATTCTTCCAAACCGGTATACTTAAGATTGCAGCCTTAGCCTTATATTGACAGCAGCTTTTGACCTAAATTTCTGTAGTATGTCCTTGTATAAACTTGCAACGGAACACTGCTGAGCTGCACCTGTTGCTGTCATCCATTTGAAGCTGCATCGCCCCCCAGAACAGTACTGCTGATTTTTCACTTTGCACTAATAATGTAATATGCTGGTGATTCTTTTTTTTAGGGTGGGATAAGTTCTGTTTCCCCACCATCAAATAACCACTTTTGTTGACAGACTGTAACACAACAGACAGTTCCCACCTTGTAAAAACAAGGTGATTGTTATAGTACTTAGTGCAGCTTATTTTTAATGAACCTTAGAGCACTGATTTTCAACATTTTTAGACCAGGGGCCCACCTTCAGCTTGAAAATGCATAATGGGAGCTATTGCCTTAAAAAAGAAAATATATCTGGCAAGAGTCATGTTGGTGGGTCACACAGCTGTAGGATCTGAACCATCGGCTGAAGACCAGTGAATGAATGAACGAAACTTTATTTGCGTCAGCCATTGGCCATAGGAACAAAAGAACAATGCGATATACAAATAACAGAAATAAAAAGTTGATTATATAAAACACAGTTTAGTGTCCTGAATCAGCAGTCAAATAGTGGACCTTATTCTGATTGCCCCAGCTAAAAACCTTGCAGCCTTTGCTGTCATCTACTCATCTTGATCTGTCAAGAGAAAGGTAGGTAGCTGTGTTGATCTGCCGTAGTCAAAACAAAATAAAAAAATTCCTTCCAGTAGCACCTTACAGATCAACTAAGTTTGTTATTGGTATGAGCTTTCATGTGCATGCACACTTCTTCAGATAGCACACGAAAGCTCATACCAATAACAAACTTAGTTGGTCTCTGGGTGGCGCTGTGGGTTAAACCACAGAGCCTAGGACTTGCCGATCAGAAGGTCGGCGGTTCGAATCCCTGCGACGGGGTGAGCTCCCGTTGCTCGGTCCCTGCTCCTGCCAACCTACCAGTTCGAAAGCACAGTAGATAAATAGGTACCGCTCCAGCGGGAAGGTAAACCACATTTCCATGTGCTTCTCTGGTTCACCAGAAGCGGCTTAGTCATGCTGGCCACATGACCCGGAAGCTGCACGCCGGCTCCCTTGGCCAATAAAGCGAGATGAGCGCTGCAACCCCAGAGTTGGCCATGACTGGACCTAATGGTCAGGGGTCCCTTTACCTTTACCTAAGATGCTACTGGAAGGAATTTTTTTTATTTTGTTTTGCCAAGAGAAAGGAAGGGAAAGCTAAAGACCAGTGTTTTAAAGCAGGGATAGAAAGTTTTTTTTCTTCCAAACTGAGGGCCACATTCCCATCTGGGCAATCTTTAAAGGGCCATATGATGGGGTGGGTGGGTCCAGAAGCAAAAGTGTGTGGAGCTACAGGTGCAATTTACAGCAGACTAGTTTCTACATTCAGCCACTCCTCTCTATCCAGACAAGCAATGTACCACATTAGAGTTCAAAAATGCATTCCAGCTAGGCAAAAACACTCAAGGTGGGTGCAAAGCTACTCGGAAGCAGCATTTTAAAAAGAGAGGGGGACTGCTTCATGATAAACAGTAGGTATCTATTTCTCTGTTTGCTAAAAACATTTTATTTTACTTATCAGGCTTTTCTTTTTTCATTTTAGAAAGGCAGCATAATAGCAGGCATGCACTCCATAAGATAGCACACCATCCAGCATTCCTCAGATGAAAATAGGGATATTTCTCAACCCCTCAGTTCCCCACCAGGCTCAATTCCCCAGCATCTACCCACAGGGCTGGCTCAGAGAGACGCTTGTCTGAATACTTGTAAAACTGTTACCACAAAGTTAAGTTGTGGGTGAATATATCAGACGACACAGCGATTCTTCAAACAGCTCTTGTTTATTCACAGGCCAGAACAGAACTGAACTGAAGGGTTCAGTCAGCCTGCTTATATAGAGCTCCAGTACCACGTAACTGTAACAATTTTCTAAAACTATCCAATCACTGAACGTCACTTTCGATCCCTTATTTGCATAACTATCTACAGTATCCCCCTGCTGGCCCAGGGTGAGAACTTCAGTACATAACACCAACACTGACAGACCAATAGTATGGCTCGTTAAAAGCATCCTATGAGGGGAGAGGATGTTGCCACACCGCTGGTGAAAAACCTGTTATGATTTCGCCTAAAATGTTTAATCTCTCGTCACCCTGTTATTGTCATATTAAATTGTGTGTCTCTTCAACTATCTGGCTTCTTTCTCTTGCCTGTCCCACCCGATTCTTATAGAAAAGGTGTTATTAAACACCGTGCTATGTAAAGGAATTTGCAAATGCAATAGATTGGCAGAAGTATTAACAATAACCAGAGGGATTCCAAGTGATTAATACTTTCGGGTTCTTCCCACACTCAGCTGCAGTAAGGAGAGAAGGTGTATATTATCTGTGCGCCTTTGGCGTTCAGGCCAACAAAATCTTGCTGAACTGGTCCCTGCTAAACTGTAAAGAAAAGACTTTTCCTCTTTAAATAAAATCCTAAATGAGAGGTGTGAGCACTGAGTGCCTCTGAAAATCCCCCCACTTGTTCAGCCTATGGATTGTCTATTTTCATACATCACCAAAGATGCTTGTAAACGATGGGAGAGGGAAGCAGTGAGCAGAAAATTGTAATAACTAACATGACAACAGCATGTACTTGCATACAACCCTCAGTGGTTACACACAGAAAGTTAACAAGGCCGACGTGATTGCAACAAGTACATTCAGACCTGAAGCTGAATAACCGAGATGTGCTCATGCTCATTTTAATTAGATTTTCTTTCCTGTCCTGCCCTCAAGGAACACGGCAGGTTATAATATTTCCTAATCTCATTGAGCCTCATTTTAGGTTAAACTGAACGCAACTTGCCCAAGGCTACCCGCTCAGCGGCAACATGAAACCTGGGTTTCCCAGGCACAAAACTAACTCTCCTTCAAAACTTAGGATACTTTGCAACTGAAGAGTGCCTCTGAAGTCTCAGAATGACTTGGAGACATATCTGGGTGAAATATACCCGGAGTCGAGTATGGGTTTCATGCTCTTTATTCAGCTCATAGTAGTGAGGAATGAAAGTTCCCCCAAAATACCTGCTTTATATACATTATTTACACAATGGGCCGCACATGATTGGCTAATTCCTGGATTCTCCTGTAGGCCAATCAGGTTGCGGATTCATCTCCACTTGGAGCTGGATTGGGTGACTCCTGCGGATCAATCATACCGCTGCATTGTTCTAGGACCAATCAGACTGCTGCATTCTGAGTCCTCTTGTTCTAGGACCAGTCAGATTGCTGCATTTGGATCCTATTCAACTCAGTACATAACACCGGGCCAACTCAAATGATGCATTTGTGGTATTGGAGCTGTTGTAGCACATTTGGCTTCACGGGGCCAATCCCTGTGCTATGGCATGAAGTTCTTTTCTGTCTGATTAAATGGCTGAAAATGTTCATTGGAGCTTTGAACCTGTCTAAATTACTGCTATTTCTTCTTACGTAAGATCTTATACAGCTCTTTTTCTATATGCTTGGCAGAATAGAGACCAGAGGTGCGTAGATACACCTGCTTGGGAAGCATTCAGGAGAGGACTAGCCTTAGAAAGGGTTGAAGGCAGGGACTTTCAGTCCTGGCAACTGCTCCATAGGGGCAAGACCTACTGGGAAGTGTTTCTGAGTTGTATGTTCATTTCCTGGAATAAAGAATTAACTTCACTATCAATGGTGCTCTGCCTCTTCCATGCTGACCTGTGTCTGACTCCAACACCGATATACCAGTATTATTGTTCTCCATATTGCATGAGACCAGCTAGAAATTTGCATCTGAGACAAGATTTGCCATTACATTGCATTGTTTATCACTCCTTCCTTCCTACTTTCTCAAAGCCAGCCTCTCTTGAATTTTTGACTGTTTTCCTGTGATCATTGTGGCTTTCCAGGTAGACTTCACCTTGTCAGGTGGATGAGACTTTATCTTATTTCGTGAATGTGGGAAATGTAGTATTTGTTTGTTTTAAAATGGAAAACTAATAAAAAAAATAATAATTATGAGACTTTAACTGTGAAAGTTAATGTGAATCAACCTTAATTGCTTAAGTAGATTGTGTTTTGGGATGCCTGCATCCTGCTTAAGAGCACTGAAAATCATTACAGTTATATATTTTAAAAAGAGGTCTCAGGATGCAATCCTAGCTTTGCTTACTTTGTAGTAAGCCCCGTTGAACACAGTGGGACATACTGATGAGTAAACGTTGGTAGGATCAGGCTCCGTGTTTTAGCAGCCTCTCTTATTCCACACCCACGGCCAGATTTTCAACAAACCCTTATTTTCATTTTTAACAATCTTGCTTTGGTTAATTCAGCTCCTCTGAAAATGCAATTTCAAGGGATGATTCATAGATATTTCACCCCCGTTGTGCCATTCAGTTTGAGTAATTCTGTCAGCAAAATTTGCAATTAGAAAAATTATCGTGCTGATTTAGTTTCCACACAGAAGAGAATGACGGTTTTTGCAGCCATTAATACCATATTTGTATGCAAAGAAAAGGGTGAGCACGTACACTCCCACATACTCTTTGTCACACTGGGTCAATCTGGCAGAAGCGCTATTTAAGAAGAGAGAGAGAGAGAAGAGAATCTAACTTTTTAATGCAAGTATTCAAGCAAAAACCTTACTTGCAAAGGTGAAAGAAACACGAAGTCCTAGATGAAAACATTAAGAATTCTGGGACCGGTCAGTAATGTTAGGTATTCAGGCAGATTTCCATGGAATAGTTGCCCTGAAACAGATTTATACATTGTTTATTTTGGAGTGGAGGTCGTTTTATTGTCTCCAGTAGAACCAAACAAACAGCATTTGCTTGCTCAAACCCTCTGGTGGATAACTAATTTGAGGTGACCAGTTTCTTTTTATGTATTCAGTTGTTATTCTGAATCCATTCAGTTGTTATTCTGCTCCATTTCTACTTGTGGAATGGGGCCTCAATTCTGCATCCACATAGCTAAGAAACATAGGGTGCAGTAGGGTGCAGCCCCTTACACATTCCATGAATGTATTTTAAAAATATATTGTCCTGTGCCAGTGATTCTGGGAATAGACTGCATGTTCATGCTTGGAAGGTATTGACTGCTATTGACAGAATTGGGATTCAGGATGATCTTAACAGATTGGACAACTGGGCCCAAGCTAACAAAACGAATTTCAATATGGACAAAGGTAAGGTTCTGCACTTAGGCAGGAAGAACCAGATGCACAAATTTAAGATGGGGGACACCTAGCTTACAAGCAGTACATGTGGAAAGGATCTAGGGGTCTTGGTGGACCAAAAGCTTAACATGAATCAGCACTGTGATGCAGTGGGATGGGGGAGCTAATACTATTCTAGGCTGCATCAACAGAAGTATAGTGTCCAGATCAAGGGAAGTAATAGTACCACTCTATTCTGCCTTGGTCAGACCACACCTGGAATACTGTGTCCAGTTCTGGGCACCACAATTTAAGAAGGATGTTAACAATCTGGAATGTGTACAGAGGAGGGCAACCAAGATGATCAAGGGTCTGGAAACCAAGCATTATAAGGAGCTGGGTACGTTTAGCCTGGAAAAGAGGAGACTAAGAGGAGATACGATAGCCATCTTCAAATATCTCAGGGACTGACACATGGAAGAGGGAGCATGCTTGTTTTCTCCTGCTGTGGAAGGTAGGACTTGAACCAACAGCTTCAAGTTACAAGAAAGGAGATTCCAGCTAAACATCAGGAAGAACTTTCAGACAGTAAGAGCTATTCGACACTGGAACTGAGGTTGTGGACTCTCCTTCCCTGCAGGTTTTAAAGCAGAGGTTGGATAGCCATCTCTCATGGATGCTGTAGTTGAGATTCCTGCAGCAGTTAGCATAAACGGTCTCAGAACAAGTAGATACACTTCCCCAATAATATGATTTTTTCTGCTAATTGACTAGGTTAGTCCCAGATTGCCGGAAGAAATATCAACAACATCAGATATGCAGATGACACAACCTTGATGGCAGAAAGTGAGGAGGAATTAAAGAACCTTTTATTGAGGGTGAAAGAGGTAAAGGTAAAGGTAAAGGTAAAGGTACCGCTGCCCGTACGGGCCAGTCTTGACAGACTCTGGGGTTGGTGCGCCCATCTCACTCTATAGGCCGGGGGCCAGCACTGTCCGGAGACACTTCCGGGTCACGTGGCCAGCGTGACATCGCTGCTCTGGCGAGCCAGAGCCGCACACGGAAACGCCGTTTACCTTCCCGCTAGAAAGCGGTCCCTATTTATCTACTTGCACCTGGGGGTGCTTTCGAACTGCTAGGTTGGCAGGCGCTGGGACCGAGGAACGAGAGCGCACCCCGCCGCGGGGATTCGAACCGCCGACCTTTCGATCGGCAAGCCCTAGGAGCTGAGGCTTTTACCCACAGCGCCACCCGCGTCCCTGAGGGTGAAAGAGGAGAGCGCAAAATATGGTCTGAAGCTCAACATCAAAAAAACGAAGATCATGGCCACTGGTCCCATCACCTCCTAGCAAATAGAAGGGGAAGAAATGGAGGCAGTAAGAGATTTTACTTTATTGGGCTCCATGATCACTGCAGATGGTGACAGCAGTCACGAAATTAAAAGACGCCTGCTTCTTTGGAGAAAAGCAATGACAAACCTAGACAGCATCTTAAAAAGTAGAGACATCACCTTGCCAACAAAGGTCCGTACTGTATAGTGAAAGCTATGGTTTTCCCAGTAGTGATGTATGGAAGTGAGAGCTGGACCATAAAGAAGGCTGATCGCCGAAGAATTGATGCTTTTGAATTATGGTGCTGGAGGAGACTCTTGAGAGTCCCATGGACTGCAAGAAGATCAAACGTATCCATTCTTAAGGAAATCAGCCCTGAGTGCTCACTGGAAGGACAGATCGTGAAGCTGAGGCTCCAATACTTTGGCCACCTCATGAGAAGAGAAGACTACCTGGAAAAGACCCTGATGTTGGGACGACAGAGGACGAGATGGTTGGATGGTGTTCTCGAAGCTACCAGCATGAGTTTGATCAAACTGCGGGAGGCAGTGGAGGACAGAAGTGCCTGGCGTGCTCTGGTCCATGGGGTCACAAAGAGTCGGACACGACTAAACGACTAAACAACAACAACAAGTCCCAGATAATAAACAACTGGGTAAAGAAGGTGGTAAGAGTGCCTTTTATTGAACCAGGTGAATGTCTGGCACTAAAATGAAAATCAGTAGCTGCTTCATGTTGTCTGAACTAGTTGGCTAGTCTTCTTTAGACCTCAGGTGCAAGAAGAACAGAGTATACATACTATGTTAGGTTAAAAAAAGCCTGGCTTTGTTCAGGAAACTTAGGTTATGGTTTACTTTTGCTCAGTGGAAGTTACTTTTGATTCAAGGCAAACACTTCGCCTTGCTTGAGGATGCTGAGAAACGAGGTGTGAAAGAATGAGTCACATAATTGGTACTATGGTTTAACTGTCTGCTATAATAATGTACGAGTAACATATTCGTTTTAGCTTGTTGCAGCAAAAACAAATGAGTCTTGTAGAACCTTTAAGGATGCAGCAGTAGTTGCTACAGGACTGTCCACATTGTTCCCTTTCATGCTTGGTCCATCAAAGAACTGCTACTGAGTCTTCAGTAATGATCATTCAGAATAAGTGATGAATCAACATATAGACAATGGTAGTTCTGGAAATAGCTCCAGCTGTTAACCAGGGGCTAAGAGCTAGGGTGCATGAACCTTGGCCATGAACAGCCACCCAAAGGAAGCTGCCTTCAATATAAATGTGTTTGATCCTTACAGTTACATAGCTACTCAGTCTTACCTAGTTGATGCAACAGAAACGTGACAGATTCTTTGCGGCCAATCCAGTCTTGGATC
This sequence comes from Podarcis siculus, assembly GCA_034642415.1. Taxonomy (NCBI): domain Eukaryota; kingdom Metazoa; phylum Chordata; class Lepidosauria; order Squamata; family Lacertidae; genus Podarcis; species Podarcis siculus. The sequence continues at coordinate 87,863,423 of JAXCMG010000003.1, read as the reverse complement.
CACTTCCTCACTGATGGGTGGCAAAGTCCAAAAGGTTATTATTTCTAAGAGAGAGTGAAAGAGAGAGGCGTACAGGTAGAGAGAAAGCAGATAGGACTAAAACTTGCCTGACCAGGAACCATGCCCTCCACTTCAAATGTGCACAGATGGGCTGTGATTGCTAAGTGTGAATGAAACACACTCTAAAAGTTATCCTTTTGTCACTTTTGTCTCGATTATTACTGTCTTTTTCGCTCTATAAGACGCACCAGACCATAAGACGCACCTAGTTTTTGGAGAAGGAAAAAAAATATTCTGAATCCCAGAAGCCAGAACAGCAAGAGGGATCGCTGTGCAGCGAAAGCAGCTATCCCTCTTGCTGTTCAGGCTTCTGGGATAGCTGCACAGCCTGCATTCGCGCCATAAGACACACACACATTTCCCCTTACTTTTTAGGAGGGAAAAAGTGAGTCTTATAGAGCAAAAAATATGGTACTTCACAAGCTCCCAGGATGAGCCCTGATCCAGAGTATAGATTTGGGAGTGCTGATCCCTGGCTTAAATTATGCCTTGCCAACTCTCCATATCCCTTTGAGCATGGGTAGGCAAACTAAGGCCCGGGGGCTGGATCCGGCCCAATCGCCTTCTAAATCCAGCCCACGGACAGTCCGGGAATCAGTGTGTTTTTACATGAGTAGAATGTGTCCTTTTATTTAAAATGCATCTCTGGGTTATTTGTGGGGCATAGGAATTCGTTTTTTTTCCTTTCCCCAAAATATACTCCACCCCCAACAAGGTCTGAGGGACAGTGGACCGGCCTCCTGCTGAAAAAGTTTGCTGACCCCTGCCTTTGAGGGTTCCACATCACCCCTTGTTACATCAAATATCCCAATCTCCCTTCCCCAATTATTTTGGGACACATTTCAACATCTGAGGTGTGCGTACGCATAGGTTTAAAAACTAAAAACGGCTAAAATGCATTTAGAATCTTCTTGACTGCCTGGCTGGTATGGTTGGTGTGGTTATAGAGTGCTGGAGTAGGATCAGGGTTCAAATCCCCCCTCAGCTGCCAAGCTCATTTGCGTGACTTTGGGCCAGCCTCTTGCTCAGATGAAGGTGGGATAAAAATTTAATAATAACAATTAACAACAACGTTGATGGTTATGATGATGCGCGTGTGAATGGTTATTGTTTTCGTTTGCTACTATGATGTGTACTTTTTATGTTTTTATGCTGTAAACTGCCCTACGATCCATGGATGAAGAGCGGGATAGAAATTTAGGATGTAATAAATAATAAGGGGAGTGTATGTATGTGTGTGTAGAAATTTTAAAAAATGAAAAGAGATTTTCCCACAGAGGCAGCTGCGGGGAAGACTGTGAGGTTTAAAACAACAACAACAACAACGTAATAATATTTGTTGTGTTAAATATTTGTTGTGTCCAAAATATTATTATTATAAAATAATAATAACAACAGCAACAACGCAGTAATAATAATAGTTGTTGTTAGGTTTAAAATATTGTTATTTAAAAAAGTATTATTATTAGTATTGTTATTAAAAAGGATTATTATTATTATTATTAAAAAGGACTGCTGTTGTTGTTATTATTATAAAGGACCATTATTATTATTATTATTATTATTATTATTATTATTATTATTATTATTATTATTATTATTATTATTA
>JAXCMG010000003.1:87789597-87861654 GCA_034642415.1 Podarcis siculus | reverse complement strand
CCCTCCCTCCCTCCCTCCCTCCCTCCCTCCCTCCCTCCCTCCCTGCCTGCCATCAGTGCCTGGCGGCGGAGGCCGGCGCTGGTTGCCTCGTTCGCTCCGCCGCTTCGTCACCAGGCGCCGCTGTGTGACAGACGCCCCAGGGAGCCGAGCGAGTTCGGTGGCCGGAGGAGCGGAGGCGAGGCCTTCTCGGGGCGCAGCGCCGGCGGCTGAGGGGGGGAAAAGGGGCGTCGGAGAGGGCGAAGGGAGCGAGGAAGGGGCGAGGCGGCCGGCCGGCCGGAGGAGCCATGGCCGGGGCCGGCGGCGCTGCGGCCGGGCCACCGCCGCCACCCCCTCCGCCTCCCCTCCTCCTCCTTTCTCCTCCGCCGCCGCCGCCTCAGAAGGAGCTGGTTTACAACAAGCTGCTGCCCTATGGCGACAAGCTGGAGGCCGAGGCCGGCCGCCTCCTCTCCCGCATCAAGCTCAACCTCAGCTGGGCCGTGCAGCTCCAGGAGCTCTGGCCCGGAGGCCTCTTCTGGAGCAGGAAGCTCTCCACGTGAGTGGGGCGAAGGCTTGGGGGGGGGAAAGGATTATTGGGGGGGGAAAGGATTATTGGGGGGGTCTGTTTCTCTCCCCCCCCATCATATTAAGTTTCAACATTTTCAACAGTCAAGACACACATTCGCCTCTTCATTTTGTCGACTTCCCCTTCCTCCCTCACCCCGGAGTTATTGTTTCTTCCCTTCTGCTGAGCCCTTTCTTCCATCTATCAAATCAGAACCGCAATATTTATTATTAGGGTTCCTTTTTTTTGGGGGGGGGGGAGGACCGTCTAGGTTAGGACGCTATGAAAGGGGGGGGGGTGTTGCAGTGCAGTCCAGCCCTTTCCTCCAACTCTTTCTCTGGGGGCTTTGCCGGTGTTTTGTGTAAGAAACACCCCCCCTTCAGGGTTTGGGGAAACAAATGCCACCCATTTACACCCACCCATAGGCAGGCTTTGTGTTGGGGGGGGGGAAGAGCCCTAGATAGATAAGTATTTTTATTTATTTACTTGGTTGTTCTCCCCTCCTTTGGCTACACCCATGAACCCCCCCTTTTTTTAACAAAAAGGCAAGCCTCTGTTCTTGTGGGTGGGGATCCCTCTTCTCTCTCCCTGAGGCTGGGGGGGGGTCAGTCTAGGGGTGGCACTTTGTCCTCACCCTACATCAGGCAACCTGGAGTGGGGAGGGAAAAGGGGAGAGCGCCCACCACCATTCGTAATCTGGAGATTTAGGAAACGCCATAAATATGCCTTAATGAACCACAAGAACAGTTGCTATAATTAATAGCTGGAAGGAACCAGGCAGGCGGTTTTGAGCTGGGTTTCTAGGGAGTTAAGGCCCCCCCCCCCCCCGCAATTGCATTGGGATTTAAGCTTCCCGTGGAAAAGAAATATGTTCTGGATTGTAGACAAAAGAGTCCTGTGGCGCTTGGAAACCTAACAGCTGCCCGGTGTTTCCCTGGTGTTCATGTTTCGCTTTGTTGGGAGGGCATGGCAGCAGTGTGTCACTTGTACTCAGGGTAATATGGATGTCTCTCCCCCCTCCACCCCAAATGAGGGTAGTAGGGTTTGGTGGGGTATGCATTCTTCCGAGATGTAATTCCTCCGTTTTGTCCCCATTGTGCTCTGTTAAGTGACAGGACCACAAATAATTGTGAGAGGGTGTAAGGTTTTTAACCTGCCTTGTGTCTGAAGTGTCAGGGCAGGTAAGAACACATAAAGCAATTAAGTCATCAAAACACATGCAGAAAAAACAGCCTACGTGTCCTTAACAAACTTTTTGGGTGCCTCAGGGTAACTGTCAGCGGTGCAGCCTGAAGAATCTGCCAGTGATTGGCAAAATGATGTTTGATTCTCCCTTCTCTGGAAGTTCCACTTTGTTGGGCATCCTTTGATTGCTTAGACAATTTGTGGCTTAAGGCACACCTTATCCGGTCTGCCCCCCCCCCCAATACAGAAGGTAGATATTTTTAAAATGGGAGATGAATAAACACTGCATTAACTCCTTACCTATGCCAGTTTCTGGTAGCAAGGATAACCGTACATCTAAGGCCCCAGGTATTTCAAAAAGCAGTTTCTTTCAAATCTGGCCCCTGAGGCAGAAGGGCAACTGGCCTCTGTTTGGGGCAGTGTCTGGTGGCACCCAGGTTCTACACTTCCCTGGATGAAGGAGTAGCTTGTGCTACTCCTTTTACATTCAGTAACTTAGTTCTATGCCACGTGTCTGCCATTGTCTGCTGCTGTCTGCATGATTCCAGCTTCCCCAAGGCTTTGTCTGGCACTATTTTTGTAAGTGTTATGATCAGCAGGGGGCTTGGTTGGGCTTTGAGTGTTTGTAAGATTGCAGCTTTGCTTTTGAAGGACATCTTCTGACTAGGGCATGTGCCTCTGGGGACCTTTTTTTAGGAATGAGCAGCCACCCCTTCTGTTTGTGCAACCTCCTGTGTGGGCTTGTGTTTGGGAAGTGTCATCTTTCAAGGCTGCTTGAGTCTTGGACTTTGGGAAGAGGAGGGTTTTGTTAGCTTTAGCGATGGTAGTCGTTCCCTGAGCTTTCTACTTATGCAGCTAATAAATCATACGCAGCTCATTACTCCTAAAAATAGTTTATCACTCTTTGTTGCCAAAACTAGCGCATAGGTTTTGTTCAGTGACTTCATAAGCTACTTGCAACTGTCCTTGCCTTTTTAAACTAGATTACAAAATAGCATTTGCATTTAGTTCCAAAACAAGCACTGCATTTCACTTTCACGGTTCAAAGCCTAGCTAGTAACTTGCAGAGTTTAATCTCTTACTCATCTCACATACCGTTTGTTCATACTGCTGTGTCAGCAAAGGAAAAAGAAAAGTGTGTTTTGAGCTGGACAAGGGCAAAAGCACCAACTTCTAGTTCAAGGACTTTTTTGTCTTCTGGGGCACTGATAAAATATTTTTGCCTTGTCATTGTGCTGTCCCTACAGAGAAATATTAAAAGCGAAGCTGTGTTAGTCTGTAGCAGTTTCTTTCCTTGCTGCTATAGCATCTTGGAGGGGTGACTAGTTTATTGTGACATGAATTCTTTGGAATACATACCTTCTTTCTCTAGTAGATGAATGTAACAGACTTGACTACAAAAACTGATGCTGCAGCAAACCAGATAATTGTCAAGGTGGTAATATATCTATTAAGCACCCAAACTACAGCTTGGAATACAATCAATAAAGTAAGACTAAACTGATGGACATACCCAAAGGCTTACAAGCTAACAAAGGTACCACAGCACTTGCTGCCACTTCAGTTCTAGACCTAATCTCTTTCTAATAGTGACTTAAAATAAAATTGGCTGTGAGGATACATTTCATTAACATTTCACACTACTGTACTAAAGAGAGAAAACTAAGGCAAAGGTTTAATTGGGCGCAGGGTATACTAGATTGCCTGTTTTGAATCTGTTTCTGCTATTATGTATTTTTCAAAAATAATGTAAAGAGCAGGTGTTGACAGCAAGCAAAATTTCGGTATTGTGCCTATAGCATGCTCAACAAACCTGCTACACCGGGAACTGGGTGTGGAGGGTGCATCTGAATGGGACACAATTGTGGGCAGCCTGAGGATGTACCATCCACCTTGGGCCTGCCCATAAAAAGCAAGTCTTGTGTAAGATACTAGGGTGACGCCTGCTGTTTCCAGGAACTCTTCTCATTGTGAGACTGTTATGGGTACCGTAATCTGAGAGTTTGTTTGAGCCCTGGGTGAGAACCCGGAGGCTGAGAGGGAGGGTGTGTTGAAAGTAAAATGAATTGATATTGATTTATCTATATTAGAAAATTTGTATTAATGGAACATTTTAATATGCAACTCAATTTTTGTAATATTTTGTTTATATTGTTGTTCCTTCAGTTTTTTGTACACTGCTTAGAGATATTTTAATTATATTAAGTGGTATAGCAATTAATCAATAATCAGTCATACAATAATAAAGTTAGTGCCTTTCATTGAGCCTTAAAATCACTTGCTTATGTTTAGACATGTTGAGGTCAGCTGTTCAATGGAAATGGTTTCCAGTTTGTGGTATTTTTTTTATGTTTCAACCATGTTTATGTTTTCTGCTTGTTTTTAGAAGGTTCAAAACAGTCTTTTAGTGTTCTCCCATAAGGGCTATGTCTCAGTCCACATTAACATAACAATGCTACAGCATTGTTTGCTCTTAGGCTATTCATTGCCCAAAGGCGTTTTAATATATTTTTTAATAGAACTATCCTTCTGGGACACCTCAGGTGGTAGAGCATGAGAGTTAATTTCAGAGTCGTGGGTTCAAGCCCTATGTTGGGCAGAAGATTCTTGCATTGGAGGGACTAGATGACCCTTGTTTATAATTAAACTGAGGCAGCCAACTGTGTGCAGGGGAATGAAGCTTGTTCGTATGCCATCTTATTAAGATGAGATGTGATTGTTCAAATACAGCAATTAAGAATCAACCCTGCTACTGCATACGTAGTGTCCTCCTGAGTTTTAGTTAGAAAATTTACACCCCATTTTTCCCATATAGACTTAAGGTGACCTATAATAAATACTGTATTGTAATTGAGGACTTTGTGATATAAATTCATACTTCGAAATTCTTATTTTGGTACTCCATTTAGTATTTACTCTTTATTTGCCTTTGCTGGCAGCTTAATTTGCTTTGGTCCAAGTGCCACCAGAGACTGATGAGTCTAGTCTTCCAGTTTCATGTGCAGGTCACGTGATTTGTTAGGGACCAGGAGTACCATTAGACATTTCATCACTGTTAGAGATGGTGCAGCAAAACGGCATCAGAGGAATGAAAGATACTGTGCTTCCAATGTTCCTCATATGCCTGGAGACAGCAGTCCATAGGGCATTGCTGTTGTTGATGATGTTCCAGCTGCTGGTTGAAAATCTGGTTAGAGACCGGATAGTTGTCGAAGCCTCTGAAGGACATGGCTGTGGCTCCTTTCTTCCCTAGGCCCAGCTGGATTTGGCTCTTAGCTCGGTTCAGCTTGGCTGGCGAAGAGAGTCAGTGCAGGAACAGCAGTCCTCCAAGTCCTCGCACTTGACATATTGGTGTTCCAAATCTGTTTTTAGTCACACCAGAGTGTAATGGAACTTGGGGAACTGGCAATGTACATTAGTAAAAAGAAACTTTTGGGGTACGGGGGCGGGTTGTTTGGCAGAATATCAATCTGCCTTTTGCATCACTGGAAGTGACTTTGTTTACTAGGAAAGATTCTTAGATAGGATTACTTCAGTAGATATAACATGACTCACATGATTGCCTTACAAGACATCTTGAACTTGAGTAGACATAGTGTGACACTGTTTTTCCTTTTAACCATCTGCTGCTACCTCAGTGTTGTTTACAGTGAGGCCTGTTTTCATTCTAGTAGGAGTTATGTGGTAATGCTGTCAAAACATGTTGCCTAACAAAATCATCAGGGTTCTGAAAAGCCATGTAATTTTAGAAGACATCAGAACCTGCTAGTTTTAACCCTTTGCAGTGTATTATGATACTATATGACTTGTCATTCTGTTTTTATGGATGATGTTAGTATGAAGTAATGGAATGATCAACCAGTATGGCTTGGTATGTTATGTTTGGGAAATTAGACTTGTACCCATCTCAGTATCCTGCATCCAGTAGTGCAGGCTTCCTCAAACTCGGCCCTTCAGATGTTTTTGAGGCTACAATTCCCATCATCCCTGACCACTGTTCCTGCTAGTTAGGGATCATGGGAATTGTAGGCAAAAAGCATATAGAGGTCCGAGTTCGAGGAAGCCTGCAGTAGTGGCTGGATCCAGATGTTTTAAGAGCTCTGTTTTTCATAGTCCATTGCAAGATGCTTGTAATTTGATGTTTACAAACTCCATGTCATGATGATCAGAGTCCTGGCAGGTATACTACCTAATAGTTGTTTAAAATCTGAAACAGTTGTTTAAAATCTGTGACTTAATAAAATCGTAATACAGCAAAGTTTTCATGGATCACACTTTTTCTTCAGATTTATTTATTAGATTTAGTTTTTATACTGTGTAGTTTAAATAATTTACAATGTTTCTGTTTATTTATTTCATAAAATGTATCCAACACTTGATTGTAAAAAACCTCAAAGTGGTTTACCAAAAGATAAAACAAGAAAATCAACAAAAATTAGCAACCCTACTTATAAATAGCTAGCAATATATAGGTAGCATTACATATAAATGCATTGCTTCGGTGGTATACCATGCTAATTGACTGACTCTGTGCCATACACAGATGCAATCTGAGTTGGCAGTTCTACAGGAAGAACATGGCAGCGCAACCTTCTTTCTGTCCATGGCCAGATTTCCTTGTGGGCAATCTGTCAGAAGTTGCTTGCATCAGTGGGTGGGGCCAAAGGCAGCAGCAGATGGGGTCACCCTTCTCTCTCCCTCTTCTTTCCTATCCAGGAAGCCGACAGAGGAAGTAGCAGATCACTCTTGACAAAAAGTGTGAAGTGCCATATTTTTCGCTCTATAACACGCACCAGACCATAATACGCACGTAGTTTTTAGAGGAGGAAAACAAGAAAAAAAATATTCTAAACGAAACAGTGGATATATGATTTTTGTGGCTCATGCTGTGGCCACAGACATGTGATCTGACAGTGAGTTTGGAGTAGCCCAATGCAAAAATCCTGAGGATCCATGTGGATCCATGCTTTGTAACCACGTTTTTGCACCACTGCGGCCCCAGGCAACAGTGGGTGCATGATTTTTTTGGTGCAAGATGTAGCCATGGACATGCTATGTGATCTGATGGTGAATTTGGGGTGACCCAGTGCAAAAATCCTGAGGATCCATGTGGATCCGTGCTTTGTAACCACATTTTAAGTGGGGAAGGAAGGAAAAGCACTCAAGGGAGAAGGAACACGTGTGGGGTGTGTGGAGAAGGATGCTGCTAATAATGCAGAAGAGGGGTTTAAGGGGAGAAGAAGCATGTGTGGGGTGGGTGGAGAAGGATGCTGCTAATAATGAAGAAGAGGGGTATAAGGGGAGAAGGCTCCTCTCCCCTCCCGCTTTGCTCCTTTAAAGAAGCAGGCTCTCTGTCCCTCTCTCCTCCCCACTCCTCAGCTCTTCTCCCGCTTTGCTGTTTCAAAGCGAGCCACGGAGGAGGGAAGGAAGGGGAACCATGGATGCTCTGCTCACGACTGCAGCAGATCCCCCCCACCACCCATAGGCATTCCCTCCATAACACGCACAGACATTTCCCCTTACTTTCTAGGAGGAAAAAAGTGAGTGTTATGGTGCAAAAAATACGGTAATTGTTTGTAGATGGCTTTTGAAATTAGATTAGCCACTGCATGACAGCCAACCCAGAGCCCCACATGCTGCTCACTCCTGGTCTAGAGGGTGAATAAGTTAAGAGCAATAATTTGAGAGGGCGTGCTTCAAAATTAAAAGGGGAAATCATGGCTAGGAAATTGAAAGTGACACGCACTGTGCTTCATGAATGTTGAACTTGCATTTGGAAACTCTTCAAACTTGCTCCGCCAGTTCACCATTTGGTGTGTCATGATAAAGAGCAGGAAATAACTCTGCCTTGAGGGAACAGCAATTTGATGGCATACCTGAACACTGACACTTCTGTTCCACACCCTAGTGCAAGGGCACATGGCTTGTTCAGCACTGAAGCGCTCAGGGGAAATAGTAGCTAGAGGGCTGCTGCTAATCTGCACCTTCTGTTTAATAGAGGATACTGAGCAAGAGTACGCTGAGCCAGAATGTTGTTATGAAAGTATTGCCTGTAATATAAAACAAAATTGAGTGAGCACTTGAAGAATTGGAGATGATGGGCGGTATCCAACTAACACATCCCACCAGTGCAAGGATTTACACATGTGCAATAGAACTTCCACACCTGCTTCCAGGTGTGTGCCCCGCACACTCTCTAAATCTGCTTTAGGGTTTAGGAAACTTAGAAAAAGTGGGGGGAAGTTCCATTTCACAAGTGGAAATTTTTGTACTGATGAGATGTGTCAGTAGGATCCCACCCAAGGAAGGCTGGAAAAAAGGCATGTGAAACAGCAAACGCCACCCTGCTCCTTCAGCAGTTTTAGAAATTGGGCTTCTAACCCTTCACATTTTGGGGATGTAGATGATTGCAAAGGATTATAAACATATGTAAGCCTTTGAACATATGCTGCTCCAATAGCACTTACATTTCAACCTTTTCCTTCTGTTACGTGTTAAATTCCAAACACCCTTTCATGAGTACAGAATATGAATGTTGGAGAAAGAGGACTCAGTCGAAACCTTATGAAAATATATTCAGCCCTGGTGATGCTGCTCCCAAGCTATGTGCATCTCTCCAATCTCCCCAAATTTAAAATAGCTGATGTTTAAAATTATGGCTGAAGAATGCTGGCTGTCCAGGAAAACAGCAGAGTCAGCCACTGTTGTCTCACAAATCACGATTGTAATTTGCAAGCCTAAGAGGTTTAGAGCACTGGCAGCTTCACAGCTTTGCTGAAAATAAAAAAGATAGGTTACAGAATGAAAAGCCATCAATGATGGCTTTAAAAGAATGGTTCTCATACCTAAGATAAATTACCATGTTTACAATATCCTTAAATAAGTTTATTAATTGTGATATCATATTGGGAGTATTCTTTTCTGAGCTCTGGGAATTTCCCTGGTACTGTGTGAAGAAAGTTAAAAATAAAGCAAAGTATTCAGCTTGAATAGTTACAATTGAATGGATTAAGCAATCAAAGCAAGTAGCTAAATATTTTAACATAAAAAGTACAAATGGAACCACCCACCTGTTACTATGATGTCATAGTGATGGCAGGTGATTGACCGCTCTCAAAATTGGTCGCCATAACTACTGATCATTGAGCAACCTCCTTTGAAGATGCCCGTTCAGCACCAACCAGTGGATTGGTGCTAGGAGTTCCTCCAAAGATGCTCCCTTTAAATCAATGATCCATCAGTTAGGGGGAGTCCCTTTGCAGTTGCTGCAGAGGGGGAAATGTTCCTAAAACTGGAGTATTCTTCCTTCTGAAGAGAAAGCAGCTATGAATGGCTTCCTATAGAATCTGCTTATTATTGTGTGCTTTGGAAGTGCCCTGCAATGGCGTTTGCAAGCCCTGTGGTCATGAACTCATTTCAGGGTTTGCAAAGTGCCTCGTGCAGAATCTCTGCAAAGCCCCTTTTGTCCAAGCTACCCATCATCTGATATTTTACATGATGGCAGGTGTAGGGCAGGTGGATATGGCTTTATCCATATCCAGTGTGGTATAGTGGTTAGGAGCAGTAGACTCGTAATCTGGTGAACTGGGTTTGTGTCTCCGCTCCTCCACATGCAGCTGCTGGGTGACCTTGGGCTAGTCACACTTCTCTGAAGTCTCTCAGCCCCACTCACCTCACAGAGTGTTTGTTGTGAGGGAGGAAGGGAAAAGGAGATTGTTAGCCGCTTTGAGACTTCTTCGGGTAGTGATAAAGCGGGATATCAAATCCAAACTCTTCTTCTTCTTTATCATTATCATTATCATCATTTATTTATTTAATTTGTATATCACCCGTCAGGGCAGTTCACAATATGGAATTACAAAATGAGAACACAAAATAGATAACAACACAAAAACAAACCAATAACCCCCACCTACCATAAACACAAGGAGTACCCACAAGCTACATAAATCCAGGAGTACCCACAAGCTACATGCCTATTCCTTCAGAGGGAGTGTAACCCCTCCAATCCATCCAGTCCAGGGAACTGCCCACTAACAGTGCTTCAGTGCTCATCTGGATTGAGCTTCAGTTTGTTGGCTCTCATCCAATCCATTACCGAGGAAAGACAACAGTCCAGCATATCTCCTGCTACACCTGCAGATGTAAAGGAGAAGTAGAGCTGTGTGCCATCAGCATATTGCTTACAGCATATGCCAAAACTCTGGACGAGCACACTCAGTGGTTTCCTGTAGAGGTTAAACAGTATAGGGGATAAAATCGAACCCTGAGGAACCCCACATTGAAGGCTCCACAGGGCCAAAGTGCACTCCCCATGCATCACCCTCTGTAAATGACCACCCAGCCACCACTAGGCAGTGGCACCCACCCCTAACTCAGACAGTTGTTCCAGTAGGATGCCATAGTTGACAGTACCAGAAGTTGCTGAGCCTTTTCAGTGGTGGCACACAGCATTTGGAATGCCTATCTCAGGGAGGCTCACCTATTATTAAATCCAATGTCTCTGCACCTTTTTATTTGCCCAAGCCTTTCAGTATGTTTTGAAAACATTGGCTTTCGTTGTGTTTTTCTGCTGTGCTATGTGTACATGTTGTCTTGATATTTATATTTTTATCTTCCAAGAGAGCTTGCTTGTTGAAGGGTGGCATATTTAAATAAATAAATGTTTTCCACATTATGTATTTCTTCTTCTTCTTAAAGGTATCTCCGGCTCTATGGGAGAAAGTTTAGCAAAGAAGACCATGTCCTTTTTATCAAGCTCTTGTATGAGCTAGTAACTATTCCAAAGTTGGAGATCAGCATGATGCAAGGTTTTGCACGTCTTTTGATAAACCTGCTGAAGTAAGTTACCATTTTCATTGCTCCTGTGTAACGGAAGTATCTTATGTCCTGTGGAAGAGTAACTTGGAAAAAAAATAGCTGACTTTGAGGCTGGAGACAAGCCTTTTTAGTTAAACGGGGCCCAAAATTTGGATTGGCTTTTGTTGGGGGCTTGTGTCTTTCATCATGCTGGATTTTGAAGGTACTCCTAAGTGTCAAAAATCCAGCATGATAGCAGGAGTAGGTGTTCCCTGCCTTTTCCCCATGTCTGGCAGAAGGAGGGGGATTGATTCATGAAATCGCTCCGTCTTGCTGCTTCAAATTGCATTTGAGGCCCAACACAAGGTCCAACGCCATTTCTCACTTTTTTACTCAGCACTTTAAAAGAGGGGCATTTGTGACCTCCTCCAAAACAAACTGGCTTGGTTAATGTAACACTGAATAACATTGGCAATAATCTCAGCTAAGGTTAAGAGTGGCCTGTACATGTGCCTTCCATTCTGACATATAAAATCCCTTCTCTGCCACTTGTAAACTATGATTAAGCATTCTTTCAGCACAAACAAACAAACAATAGTTTCCCTTCAAACAGAATTTGTTAACTTCGTTCCAAATTCCTATTAAGAGAGAAACCTGGTTAGTGCTATGTAATGTGTAGTTGCATCTACATCTTAAACGATTGCTTCAACTTTGTCTAGAGAACGTCATGCGATAATTTTCTTGGCATGTTATGGATTACTAGGAAGCTGTGTGAAAGGGGTGATGACTAAAGCAAAGTTGCAGCCAGACTTTATGTTGTGTTATTTTTGGGTATGAAAGATATGTCCAGCTGTAATTAATGATCTTAAACTGCTTTTTTAACTTAGGAAAAAAGAACTTCTTTCAAGGGATGACTTAGAATTGCCATGGAGACCACTGTATGAAATGCTGGAACGGATATTGTACTCTAAGACCGAACATCTTGGATTAAATTGGTTTCCAAAGTAAGATTTTTATTTTGGTTTTTAAAAATATGAGATAGAACAGGTTTACCTTTTTATTTTAAACATATTTATAAGATACTAATGGGATGATGCTTTGTTGATCCTCAAGGATAACAGACAAAAAGTCAGAATTTGATTGTAGGAATAACTTGCGTAGGGACAGCTTGCAGAAACTCAACGTGTAAAGCCTAAAAACTTAAAATAGCCCAACCAGCAAATACTAATTTCAACTTGCTGGTTTTTCTCAGCTCTAATTGTGCACTTTATCAAATATATTTTCTTCAGTCATCTGAACTGAAGATAACAAGATTTAGACTCTGCTTTTTGTTTTACTGTGGGTGCTCACAATGTCTTCTATTACTCATGTGTGCCTTTTCTGGTTTACAAACTAGTGACATGATTACATTTCAAGAGATGAATAATCTGACTAGTCTAAGGTTTTAGAAAATACTGTTTGATATCTGTAAACTGTGAGTGAAAACTGGCCATCCACAAACAGAAAACGACACACTCAAAGAAGGCCCCCAGTTTGATAACTAGAATCCCTTATGACTTAACATTCCCAACTTGCTTCTTGAGGTCTTTTAAACCAGGGGTGCCTAAAATGTGACCCTCCAGTTTTTGATGGACTATAAATCCCATAATCCCTGACTTTTGGCCATGCTGGCTGGATCTGATGGGAGTTGGAATTAATGACACCTGGAAGGCCACAGGTTATCCAACTCTATCTTAAATAGAGATACCAGCGGTTGAAACTTGAACTTCTTACTGTGAAGCATGAACTATAACTTTTGAGCTACGTCACCTCGCCCAAATTTAATCTCACACCTCAATCTGGAAAGCTAGTTGAGGTACTCTTGTGATCTTTGGTGTGCCCAGTTTGACTTCTAATCTTTGAGGAACAGATCCCCATGTACATACTGCTTATTTCTTTCTAGTGTGCACGCGCATAGGCAATGCTAGATGAAGGTGCTTTTTTATCAAGCATGTGTTGGAGTTTGACTCATAGTTCTGTGAGCTGTGGCCAAGCTATATTGCATCTGATGTAAAAGCACAGGGCAAGGCATTTTCAAAATGTTTTAGGTAAAAGAAGTGTGTAAATTGGAAAAGAGACCCGAGGGGAAGAAGTAAGCCCCGTTGGAAAAATGTAAGGTTGACTAGACTAGAATTTAAAATTGTGCAGTGCGACTTTTTCTCTCATGGTGTTTTGGCAACATTGTTTAAAATAGCTTATTTCATTGTTGCCCCTTCTGGTAAATTGAGAAGGATAAATAGAAAATGAAAGAAATAGGACTGGAATCATTTGGTTTGTATGTGCCTGTTTTCTGAGTCATTTTGTTTACAATTCTACAATTTCCTTTTTCATTGTTTGTTTTTAAACCTTTCTTCTTTATGTTCAGTTCATGTCGACCAGGCTTGTCTTCACCTAAAACATTTGTGCTTAATGTTTTACATAGGTGGTAAGGACAAATTTTTTTTGGTTTATTTAGTTCTGGCCGAAGCATTATCTTCTTGCATGGCCTGTTCAGTTGTAACACTTGTCACATACATGTAACTTTTTTAAATCTGGAAAAAAACCCCAATGTTAACATTACACCACAGTTTATGGGAATGTCGCACTGTATTTAAGCCTACTTGTGTGAAGTGGCTGAAAATATGGCTATCTGCTAATTTCTGTTGACTAGTAAATTTAAAAGTTATGGTGAATGTAGTGCTTTAATTATTAGGCATAATTTGCACAAAGCTTAGAAATGCATGAATTTAACTTTCCACAAAGCTTGGTGGAATGCTAAAGGAGAGAGAATGATGAAGAGAGTTGGTTGAATTTTTAAAATAATTTTTGGGTTAAGACCTGCAGTGTAATTCTGTGCATTGGTTTGATGGGTTTTATTTCCTGGTAAGTATGCTTAGGATTCCAGCCTTAAAATAAAAACATTTGACATTGCTAGAGAAGGTTTTGCAGTTTGTAAAATCTCTGTTCACGTTAACAACCAAAAAGTGTTCCATCAACCTTTTTCCGGAGCCATTCCTTTTTTTATTTATCTAAAGCAAGTTTTTTTCCTCTACAGTACTGGGAAACCAGCAACATCTTTCCCAGAACTCATTAACTAAACATGAAATATTTACACATTTGTTTGACATACATGGGATTAGTAATTTCCAAAGGTGCAGGTTCAATTCTGGGAAATATATCAAAGTAAGTTATATATTTAAAGCATCCTTGGTAGAAAAGTGTCACTGGAGCAGACTAGGGTTCCATCTCGTACAGTGTCCTGTTTCTCACAGTGGTCAGGCAGGTGCTTCGAGGAAGCCCACAAACAGGGCAAGTCATAATGGCAGGAGCCCTCCCACAGTTTTTGTCCCACCACCAACTGCCTCTGGACATGGAGGTTCCATTTCCTCCATGAATATGCCCCATGTAAAGCCAGTTTCCTCCATGAATTTGCCCCATGTAATAGCCAGTTGGCTATCATCACATCCTTTGGCAGTAATAAGGTATATAAAAAGCAATCAAAAGACTTTTGAAATCTTTGGACATTCCATTTCGCTGAGTGACTCCAGCTTTTCCCTGGGAGCTTAGGGCAGAATACGTGTTCTCCGTTTTATCATTGTATCAACCCTATGTGGTAGGTACTGGCCTGAGGTCACCCAAAACTTCATTGCTGAGTGGGGATTTGGACCTGGTTATCTCTGGTCCTAGTTGAGCCACCTGGAAGAATCTCCCCCCCCCCCCCGACTATGCATATTTTGAAAACATTTCCATGTCCTCAGAATGCTTTAGTCTGGGATTTTTGCTTATTTATATTGAACCTCGTTTGCAGTTTTCTTCCCCTTTTCTCCCAGTTTGGAAAGATCCTTGGTGCTATTTGTAGAGTACCTGCATTTTCACTGTCACAAATAAGTTGGCTTCGTCTATAAATTTGCTTATGTCACTGCTCACCTTTGACTCCAAATCACTTATCAATGTCAAATGGTGTATGACTCAGTACAGACCACCAATGCTTGTTTACCTCTCTTGGGAGATCTGTCGATTTACTCTCTCCCTCTGCTTCCTGTTCAACTACCGGTTATAGTTCTGACCTGTCCTCCTATCTTATGATGATTAAGATGGCGTGGGAGTCTTTATTAAATATTTTTCAGAAGCCTAGTTATATAATGTTTATTGGATTGCTCCAGTATTCCTGAAGGATTATCCCGACCTATAATTCTCTAGAATTTTCTTGGTTAACAATCTGGTGTGCTTCAGCCTATCTGTCTCATGGCATGTTGTGAATCCACTGTACACCATAATAAATTAGTTCATCTTTAAGATGCTCCAAAAGTCTTTGTTGGCTGTGCTTCAGCAGACTATTATGACAGCACTTGTAAGTAGAATCTGGTGTTCATAAGCTCTGAGACATCTCCACTAGTATGTTTAATTATGGAAAGGTGAGAGGAGGCAGGTTTCCTATTCTTCAATTCCATGGTGATAGACGAGCATGAGCAGCTGTTGAGAGGTATAAGCTCTTCCTGTCCTTCATAGAGCACAGTGTTTATAAGCATATGGATACCATGAAATGAGACACAGATGAGTAGGTGATGTGAGATCTTCTGTTGCACCAACTAGTTGTTTAAAATGCTGCTAGCTCTTCCACATTCTTGAGGCTTTGCTAGAAATCCACCATGACTTTCAGAACAAAGAAGAAAAGTACATCTTGATATGGCCATGCTGTTTTATCTTACTTTGCCCTGTTTGAGAGCATACCTTGCTTCAAACTCTTTACTGGTCGCATAATGGATGTTGCTGCATCTGTTATGTCCCTCCTTTCATTCTAAAGCTTTTGAATTATGATGCTGGAGGAGACTCTTGAGAGTCCCATGGACTGCAAGTAGATCAAACCTCTCCATTCTGAAGGAAATCAGCCCTGAGTGCTCACTGGAAGGACAGATCCTGAAGCTGAGGCTCCAATACTTTGGCCACCTCATGAGAAGAGAAGACTCCCTGGAAAAGACCCTGATGTTGGGAAAGATGGAGGGCACAAGGAGAAGGGGACAACAGAGGATAAGATGGTTGGATAGTGTTCTTGAAGCTACCAGCATGAGTTTGACCAAACTGCGGGAGGCAGTGGAAGACAGGAGTGCCTGGCGTGCTCTGGTCCATGGGGTCATGAAGAGTCGGACACGACTAAACGACTAAACCACAACAACAACCCTTCCTTCTTTCTCAATCCTTTGTTCATTCTCAGGGTTTGATCTTGCTCACCCCTCTTAGTATGGCAAGAGGGGAGTCAGGGTCTGCCAAACAAGATGTTGAGTAGCATGATAAGCAAATATTTATTGACTCAAATGGTTCTGCATTTGGGCCCTTCTTTCAGCCTTCTTGCCACCAGGCTCTTTATTGCTTAGCTTCCTTAACTCCCCAAATTTCTAGTCTCTGCCTATCACTTCCGTGAAGTTTTAATTTCCCCCAAAGTGGCAGCTTTCCCTTTCCTCAGAGAAGCTGAATTAAAAATTGCTTTGTGTGCTTAGCAGCTTGAATAATCCAAGTCAACCACTGTCAGAGGTTTCACCTTCACAAATGCACTACAGTGTAGCTCTGAATAGCAATGATAATCACATTACTGCTTATTTTCACTCTACTTTTTATGTAACTTTAGTAGTTCATAGATGACATTCAGGGCTAACACTCTGCACTTCTTAAACTTTCTGTGTTTATAATTATTGGACAGAAACAGCCGATGTCATAGTATATGTGTGCATGTCTTCTGGTTACAAAGCGTAGAAAAATGAGTTAATTAAAAGTGAGAAACATTGGCAGGTAGATTTGTTTTTAAGCATCTCTACCCAGCTTTGCCACAGTTCAGTTTAACAGCATCAGTTAAGTTTTTGTATATTTGTACATAAACCTAAAACAAATTTAAAACCCAAAATAAATACTAAACAGACGAGCAGCAGCAACTAATAGACAGCAGCTATCAGGAGTCTTAATGGATGGGCAGGCTCATATTGGGAAATACAGCCTTTAAAATGCTCCAGTCTTGAACAACTTGGGACTATAAAGATCAAAAACAACATTTAAAATTGGACAGAAACGTGGATAACTTATACACACACACACACACACACACACACACTCAATATTCATGTAATGTGCTTAGTGCAGTATATCCTGTCAGTCACATTGTCAACATACAGTATTGTGAATCAGTTAAAAGTCTCCAAACACTCTTCAAAGTTAGACCTTTGCTTAACATGTTACAACAATCACGAATCACTGTGGCTAGGTCATCTTTATCCAAGAAAGGGGTGTATCTGACACACCAATCATAGATGAGAAAAGGCACTTTGAGGTATAGAAGGCCACAGACGAAGGTGGAAAGAAAAGGATCTTCCATACTATGACTCTGCTTCTTAAGCAGGAGTGCTTACCCCATCCACAAGCTCTTATCATCTTAGTCACCTGTAAGGTTTAGGAATACATGAATCTGAGACCTGGACCGTTTTGTCTTTTATTTTTTCTAGCGTTGCCTCTGTCTGCTTCACTCTGCCTTCGTCCAGCTCCATTCTTGCCAAAACAAAGCAAAAATGAAAATGAAATTTAAAAAATGAAAATGAAATACTCATGACTGATGGGTCAAATTATTAAACCAACTAGAGCAGGTTATTTTCATCAGGTGAAAGTGAAATGCATATTTGATAGGTAGAGTGTAAAGTATTATTGTTAGAGAAATTATTAAATAGGTTTTTCTTTACACAGAAATGTCTCTATTGGCTCATTTTGTCTGGTAGAGGCATTGATTCAATTTAAAGATTTAACTCTGAGGGCTAGCATGGTCTTATTCAGATTATTTTATAGTAACTTAATTATTTTTAAGAGAAGCATTGTATCCAATAAAGAGGATATTTCAGTAGCTGTCATCAGGGTCCAGGGATGACTTATTCAGGAGATAGACACATTTTCTGTATTAGGTTGAGCTGATGCACTTTAGAAATATACCTTAGTAATACGAGATACTTTTTAGTCAACTTATTTTATCCCAGAGCTCTTATCGACTATTACGTGACTTCTCATTCTCTCTTTCAAAACCTGATAAAGTTGCTTAGTTCAGAACATGACATAATCAAATAAGTTGTTATATTGGTGGCTCCTCTTATATGTCCCAACAGATACTCAAGGAGAAGTAAAGAGCAGAGTCAGGAATTGGGCAGATCAGCTTTAATCCTTGTTATTAGGTCTGTAGAGTAAAGGAAGATTAGCTGCTGCATGCACACAAGAAGATGTCTAATTGCATCAGTATCTTCGTAATCTTTGCCCAATCAGGCAATTGTCTTGATACACTTCACTTGAAATAGGATAATGTAATTTACCTAACCTTTCTCTCCCTCTCTTTCTTTTTTTAGCTCCGTAGAAAGTGTTTTGAAAACCCTCGTGAAAAACTGTAGACCGTAAGTACTTTTAACAGCTTTCAAAGCCATTGTGTATTTCTTAAAGAGAAATGTTTTCTCTTTAAAGCCTTAAATGGCAAGATAGTGCTACGTGTGGGTAAGGGGGCATTCCCGTTAGCCCTTTATGGAAGCAGGGGAAGTCCTGTGTGTTTATGGGGTTTTGCCATCAGCAGTGGGCAACAGAAGCCCTTCAGATACTGCACTTTTAAATTCATGAAGCTGCTGGTGGAAAATAGAACACATGCATCCCTGAGAGATTAAATTGTGTAAGTTTTTTTAGGCCTCCCACCCCGCTTACTCAGTAGTGGAGACTATAGTTATTTGTGGTTAATAAATATGTCAGTTATGACATGAACATATTTTTGTTTAGAAGACTCCTTGTGTTAAGAACTACTTCTATCTCATTCATAAACAGTAGTTGGGTCAGGTTAATCTTAATCTGACATATTGTAACCCTTTCATGTAACTGTTCTGTTCCTTATATTTTTCATTCCCCAAGACGCATTCACATATAATGTGCTGTTAATTTTTCTTTGATACTATTATGCTTGCATATTTTATAGACGGAAATGCATTCACTGGGCTTCTGCTGACATACTTAAAGTAAATCTTTCCAAATGAATTATATCCTCTCAGATCTTGTTTGGGCCACTATCATACCTACCTTTGGGGCAAGCTAAACACTGGTCTCCAAAAAAGAGAGTCCTATTGTTCTATTCTTGTAGTTTGGGAACTAGTGCATAAAGAATGTTGTCAGCATTGTATAAACCCGGCATACTGTTAATGACACAAACTATGCTTTTTTAAAAATAATTTTATTAATTTAAATTACACACTTATACAAAGAATTTACAATCTCATACTACAAAAAGAAAATTAAAGAAAAAACAATTAAGAAAAAAGAAAGTAGAAAAAGCAAATTTACGTACATTAAAAAACACTTAATCTTCTTAATTGATACTTAATTAAACACTTAAATATTTAAGTGACACAAACTATTCTTTATTGTGAGATTATCTTTACTGCCACACATTTTATGAGCAAAGTTATAGTTTTGCTTTCGCCAAATGTGTGGCTGTTGGGTGGGAGCATAGCTTCTGGGCTCTGCTTGGGAGACCTGCCTGCACATCACTACAATCCCCTCATGCACTCTTTTAATGTATGAACTCTACCTCTTTCCTGCTTCCAGTTCTCATAAGAACATCTGTTTTGTCTTCCTGCATCAGGCCAAAGGTCCATCTAGAATAGCAGCCAGCCAGATACCTTAGGGATGGCCACAGTCAGGCCATGCAGGTGATGGCATTCCCATCTTCTTTTGCCCCCTCCCTCCGTTACTGGTTTTCAGGGCTTATTGCCCCTGTACACTGAGGTCCTGTTTAGCTACCATGATCACCTTTCCTTCATTCTCTCCAATGCTGTTTTAAAAGACGCCTGAGCCTAGTGGCTTCTATCGCTGCACCTTGTGTCAGTGAATTCTATCCATCTGATTAATATATGTTGCTGAAGTACCACTTGTGCATATGAGCCAACCCATCACATCCCTCTTTCCCTTTAGGTATTTCCCCGAAAATGCAACAGCCGAGATGCTAGATGAATGGCGGCCGCTAATGTGCCCTTTTGATGTTACTATGCAGAAGGCCATCACTTACTTTGAACTGTTTCTGCCTACCACTCTTCCTCCAGAACTCCACCACAAAGGTTTTAGGTGAGTTGGTCTTAGTTACTTCAAGATGTTCTCACCGAACAATCTATTGCATGGAAGGCTTTTGAATAAATTATATATGTAATGAACTGCACCGTGTACTTCATTGTAGAGTTACATTCTGAATGCCTGTTTGTAACAGGAATGATCTAATCAGTTTACCTGAGAGCTGATCTCCAGAATTAACTCTCTTACAATTGATACTGTGTGTGTGTGTGTGTGTGTGTGTGTGTGTGTGTGTGTGTATTTCAATTAAAGTTCTATTTCTTGAGTGGGAAGCAAATGAGTTGCTGATATTGAGCACTCTTCTTTCTACAGCAAGAATACTGTAGATACCATTGCTTTTTATTGACTGATGTACCAACTCTAATAACTTGATTTGGGTGCAGAATCATATTGGAGCCCTAAGCCTTAAGCAAACCAAGCCTTTTCATGTCTAGACTTTTGGTTCAGGCTCCAGTGCCTGTCTCCAAAGGGAGGTAAGGCTGTGCATTTGCTGGTAGCTCAAAACTGGCAAAATTCCCATTATCCCAAGTGCACTACTTTTTTCATATTGCAAGATGTGTTTAGGAAGGTCAGAGGCAGCATGAGAGAACTCTTGTTTGCCTACCTTACCTGTTCCTTGCTTTGTCCATGGACTCCCACAATCCTGGAGCTGGCATTCCTTTGATTAAAGAGGTTCTGGTCATTGACATGTGTGAATAGATTTGGCATGTTTCAATTTGGCTTTCAGTTCCTGTGCATTTCAGTGCTATAATAATGGTGCCGAGGGTTAAAATTTCTAATGAATGGATTGTGGCTCTTTTGAATCTTTTTTTAGTTTGCCAGCAATGAAATACGAAGCAGGTTTAAGGGAACTATGCATTGATGCAAATATTTGCATCACTAGTTGCGTCCAAAGGTGCTTCAGGCTTGCATTTCTCAAACAGCATATCCCTGTGCCACTAGGCAAGCTTGTTTTGAATGAGGAGAGTTTCAAAAGCAGTTTGTGATGTGACATTGAGGCTTGCAATTCAAGGGGGGGGGGGGAGAGTAAAAATATTGCCTTAGTCATGCCCTAGAAGTTGGCCACACTTACAGAAGCTCATTGTATCTCAGCCGTGGCTTCTTGAGTGATCAGGATCTGTTCCCAATGTACCTAAGCTGCAGACTTTGGCATAAGCGTATTTTATTCTGGCTCCTTTTTCAGAATTTGCAGCTTCTTTATCAAGCAGCTGTTGCTAAAAGATTGGGGGAATATTTGTACATATATGTATGTGTGGGGAGTAATTAGAAGTTGATGGGCGGGAGCATTCCCCCCCCCCCCCAGTGGATTTCTTAGCAGAATATGTCTCCAATAAGTTTGAAATCTTGCTTAGAATCTGAGCAAGGGTTTTGCCTCTTTGCAGGAACAATAATCTCTGTTTGTAAATTGTCTCTTAGAAATCACATGGTAGGGAGTGGAAAGAACGAAATCAAGCTGCATGTGTTAATATAGATGTGGTTATGGAATACAGTCAAAAGTTGGATAGCGAACTGTACAGCTAGGCTTAATGGGACATTCAAAAACTATGCTTCCTCATATTTTCTGCCCCCATCAATTGAGACAGCACCATATTTATCTCCAAGCTGTTTCAGGCTGTCCTTGAATGTTCTCATTAAGTGGCTTCATATCTCAGTTCTGTTTCTCTTTGGGCTTATCACTTCAAGGTCATATTAAGCCACACTTACTAAAGTGCCTGTCCCCAGAATGCCTCGCCTCTGGACTGTGTCCCATCCTTGAGTTCCTTGCATAGCTTTATAAGTGGTTGCTTTCATCCTGATGGGTGGCAAACACTGATAAGGCACACCCCATCATAGCAAACGTTATATATATTTGGACTTCCTAGATTCAAGGAGGCTGCCTTTTCCATATGGACTCACTCTGTTTTATTGATATTATCAGTGTGTGTGTCACATTGTTTACCATACTTTTTCTATTTTGTGCGTTTTGAGGCTTTTGCTTTGTTTTTAAGTCATATACTGAGCTTACGTTGTTGCTTTTTAGCTTCTAATGTTGACAGCACTTCCTTCAAAGTAAGCTCCCTTCCAGCCAGCAGGACTTAGTTCCAAGCACAGGGTTCTAAGGTTTGGGTACAATAATGATTGTATGGAAAAGTGATTTTGTGCTGCTGGCATCTCACCTCTCTTTGAAGTCCTCAATCAAATTTACATATCTAAAACTGTTAGTAGCACTTATACACATACATACAAACATAAAAGGTAAAGGTAAAGGGACCCCTGACCATTAGGTCCAGTCGTGACCGACTCTGGGGTTGCAGTGCTCATCTAGCTTTATTGGCCAAGGGAGCCGGCGTACAGCTTCTGGGTCATGTGGCCATCATGACTAAGCCGCTTCTGGAAACCAGAGCAGCGCACAGAAACGCCGTTTACCTTCCCGCCGGAGTGGTACCTATTTATCTACTTGCACTTTGATGTGCTTTTGAACTGCTAGGTTGGCAGGAGCAGGGACCGAGCAACGGGAGCTCACCCCGTCGCGGGGATTCGAACCGCTGACCTTCTGATCAGCAAGTCCTAGGCTCTGTGGTTTAACCCACAGCGCCACCCGCGTCCCTTACATACAAACATACGCCACTTGTAACCTAAAAAAACCAACCCAAAACAAAACACCCTAACGATTGTAACATTTCTCCACCTGATCACCTGAAGGCAGTTCTTACTTGTCATGGGTGACCAGATAGTGGCCATTTTGCAAGCCAGTCAGTTGACAAGTTCAGTATGCACTATAGATTTATGTTTGCTTGTTTATGAGCTTTGAGTTGCTTTGGGCATGTCACCATCTCTATAAAATGGAACATAAAATGACCTCTTTATGGTTAGTATGAAAAAAAGTCACTCCCTTTCCTGAGTCTCTGAATACCAGCTTTCTCCTATCATGTTTTCTCCTGGTAGCCTTGCCGCATAGCTTGAAGGTGTGTTGCCGTTTGAGTTCCTCCTTCAGATGTGATTGATTGTTGAGTGATTGAATCTCACAATGGGTTCTCCAAGCGGCGCCTTGCTGTTGCTTCAAACGCTCTGTGACCAGTAGTCGCAAATACTCCTTAATAGGCATGTGCCAGTGTCTAACATAGCGATGGGAGTCTGGAGCAGCTATAAAACAATCAAATTTCAATTATCCAACTGTGGGTTTAGAAATGATTTGAGTGGGAAGGGGGACAACAGTGCCAAGGGATAAAGCAATATTGGGTGTTGGAGGCCACTGATAAAAAAAAAGGCATTTTCCACAGGACATCTTTTGATGACATTCTGTATGAAACTAGGAAAAGTGCCTGAAACTTTCAGTCTGAGTCAGAAACACCCATTTCAATTTCTTCTTCTTCACCCATATGCTCTCTGACTGCCTTAAGCAAGCTGCTCTTAACAATCTACCATCTGCACTATAACTAATAATGACTGACATTATTGAATGGTGTAATGATAATTATGTGTGCCGTTTAATATTTATATAGCACTTCATATTTTGAATACCGAGCATTAATTGTTACTATGATTAGGGTGGGAGCAGTTTTTATTATTAAGAATGGGAATGATGAATTTGGCCTAGCAAGAAATATGATTGCCTGATTTCATTGTCTTGCAGGCTCTGGTTTGATGAGTTTCTAGGCCTGTGGGTTTCAGTTCAGAATCTTCCGCAGTGGGAAGGAGTAAGTATTCCTGCTTTGGCTTCTTTCCCCCCCTCCCCCCTGTCACCAAAGTGTTGCAATTGGACCAGGAATATTAGTTCTAGGGTGGGCTGTGATTATTTAGGATTCGTATGTGCCCAGTAGTTGAATAAAGCAGCCCATCGTTGGTTGGGTTCTTTTTCCTGTTTACATTGTTGGTTGCTCTCTTGCGATATTTTCATTTTGTAACCTTTTTGTAATGTTGTTTTTCCAAGCTGAAAGTCAAAATCTAGGCCATTGAAATGGGTGTACTTTCTAATTCTTTCAAATCACACCAGTTTACTATGATCTTTTAATTTGCAGAGAAATCATATGGCTCTGGCAAAGGGCTCTATTTTTGTTTGCCATAAATATTATTGAACTGTATTTAGTCAAAGTTTTGTAAAGTAAAGCATGACATCAGGCCCTTGAATTTTGTATTTCTCACATCAACATTCTGTTAGCTTTCAAGCCTGGGGCAGACATAGGCTGCATGTGAGCATCACATTAAGCCAGGGGTAGGCAACCTAAGGCCCATGGGCCGGATGCGGCCCAATCACCTTCTCAGTCCGGCCTGCAGATGGCCCGGGAATCAGCATGCTTTTACATAAATAGAATGTGTCCCTTTATTTAAAATGCATCTCTGGGTTATTTGTGGGGCATAGGAATTCGTTCATTTTTTCTCTCCAAAATATAGTCCGGCCCACCACATGGTTTGAGGGACGGTGGACTGGCCCACAGCTGAAAAAGGTTGCTGACCCCAGCATTAAGCTGTAGTTTAGTATTACATGCACAAGCAGCAACAAGTCTTTGGTATGCAGACCTCTTCCTCCCATATGGCCAGAAGGAGGAGTTTGGGAGAGTTTGCTGCTAGCTATGATTAGTTTCAAACAAGTAAATTACAAACCATAGCTCCTAAAGTTGGCTTGTTGAAATTAATCCTAGTTAGTATTTACCATAATTCTGCTCCCAGATTACATTTTATAATTTAGTAAAGTGCCAGGACAATGTACAACAATCTTAAACACTTATTAAAATGACTGTCGACTCGAGAGACCTGAAAGTCAAAAGTGAGAATGTTGTAAGCTCCATATAACTAAAACTAGAAAGGGAATCTCCTAAATTTCTCCTCTTTTACCATAGAGGAGGAGGAGGGAGTGTGGGCTAAGAGTGTTTGACACCCCACCCCCTGGGCTAAAGTTGAAATTATCTTTTGATCAAGTACCCTTGCAATTTGGTCGGTTAAACTTTTGGCCATGTGCCGTTAATCCCATTTTGTATGTACTGAAGTTCTCCTGTATGGCCTCTGTTCAGTTAAGGGAAGAAGCAGGAGCAAAGCTTGTACTGAAAAAGTTACCTGTGGTTTCTTTCTTTCCAGCACCTAGTCAACCTTTTTGCACGCTTGGCCACTGATAATATAGGCTACATCGACTGGGATCCCTATATTCCAAAGGTAATATCTAATATATAGAAGGAATAATATTAAAACAAGGATAACATGAGAATTGTTCGCTTGCTTAGTATAGTTTTACTTTACTTAACTGACAACCCCTGCCTAAGTAGGTAAGAAGAGCAGGGCTGGATCAGGCCAAAGGCCCATATAGTGCACCATCTTATTTGCTGCAGTGGCCAGCTAGATGCCCCTGGAAACTCATAAGCAGGACATGAAGGCTATAGTCCTCTCCTTATTGAATTTGTATCCCTAAACGTCTAGAGGGCACTAGGTTGGAGAAGGCTAATATATGCTTTGTTTCCCTGCCAGCTGCAAGTGTTTGTGACTCCCTAATTATAACTTTTAATTACCATCTCTCATTCTTATAGCTTATCCTAAATTGCTTTTGTAAAAAGGCCTTGAGGCCTTTTAAGCCTTACTTAATCATAACAATTGTTCCATAGTTTTAAAACTCTTCTGGAATATATTAGCTTACTACCAAGCCTCTCTCAGGGTGCGCAGTAATGTAGGAAGCTTAAGCATGAGATTTAGTGGCCACTGCTGAGAAAGTGGGCTTTTGCTTAGCTTTAGTTGACTGACTTGCAAGGATAATTTCTGGAGGCATGGCGGGACTTAATTTTTTACAGCAACTCATAAGCAGATGCTTTGCGGATGCTGGCAAGGGATGCAGCAGTGAGAAATTCCAAACCAATTTGTAGAGATGTGGACTTTCTGTGCAACAGCAAATGGTACATAAATTGAGGGAGATCTCAAGATGGCTCAGGTGGGCAATAGATTGTTCTGTTGAAATGAAGTTGCAGACATTTCCTTACCTGAAAGTTTTCCAGGATCTATTCTGAAAGCACCGTGCTAGTGCTGTGCCACTTTTCTTACACTCTGTAAGAAATACCAAACACCGTTCATAATGCATTTCGGTTATTTGATTGTGGAATTACTTTTTCTACAGATATTTACCAGAATACTGCGAAGTTTGAATCTCCCAGTGGGAAGCAACCAAGTGTTAGTTCCACGATTCTTAACAAATGCATATGACATTGGGCATGCAGTCATGTGGATTACAGCCATGATGGTAGGACCCTTTAATTTTCTCTACACCTTCCCTCCCACTCCCCAGTTAGCCAAACACTGGCATTTAAGCATGTTTATGATGATAAATATTTTGGCTGGACCACAAGCTTGGGAATAAATAAAGTTATGCTTTATAACCAAGACCTGGTGTGGCTAGCTTCTTAGGGGAGAGCATTCTGTCCTGGGTTCTTACTACACAAATCAATCCTGTCATAGGTGATCATACTCAGTAATTATTATTTTTTTAAAATTATTAATTTTTAGCATACAGAATTTTTTAAGACATACCACACAAATTATTATACATCTGTCCTTGTTTGGACTTCCTTCAGCCTCTCTGATAGTCTTCCATCTTGATTATTTCTCCTGCAATTCTTAACTTAATTTTGCCTTTACCTTTTCTAACAAATCATTTCTCCCTTTCCATTTTTACAATATTTCTTAAATTACTCCTCACAAAACTTCTTGTAGTCCTACAACTGTAATCTGATCATCACAAATACTTTTCAGATACTCAGTAAATTTAGTCCAGTCTTCGGTAAACCTCTGGTCCCGCCGGTCTTGGATTCTTCCTGTTAGCTTCTCTAATTCTGCGTAGTCCATCAATTTCATCCTCCATTCTTCTAATGTTGGTAGTTCTTCTTGCTTCCATTTTTGGGCCAATAATATTCTTGCTGCTGTTACTGCATATAAAAACAACTTATAATCTTACCTGTTTATATCATTTCCAACAATACCTAAAAGAAATGCTTCTGGTTTTTTAATAAAAGTATATTTCAACATTTTTTTCAGATCATACTCAGTAATTAAGCCATGACCACGTAGCCGGAAGCATCCCAGGAGGCATCATGTCCTCTGGTTTGCCCAAGACCTCACAAAAAAGCCCCAAGAGACACGTGGGATTTATCTCACTCCTGAAAACAACCTTTCCCTTTATGAATGAAACTATCAACAAACCTCTTAATCACATACTGGTTTATAAATCAGTTTGGCAGGGCTGCTGGGGTCAGATAAAACTGCTTAATCTGATGTTGGCGAAGTGTCAGGGAGCCTCCACAGATCTCTGTTGTAGATTATGAGAGCATGTCCTTTGCTTGCGTGTTTAAATAGTAGTGCTCTCACAGCTGATCTGACAGAGAGATTCCTAGGGGTCTGTTTGAAGGGGGGCCCCAATGGAATGCCAAACGGACACAGGCTTGAAGTAAAAACTAGGCTTTTATTGCTACAAGCACACGCAAAAATTACAGGAAGACTGCAATGTGATATAATTGCATACACTTCGGTGCTACTGTTAGTCAGTCATATGATTACAACAACACATTCTATAGCAGTTACAACTCATTTCATGAAACCTAAGCCCATCAGAAATCTATGGCTCCTCTGCCTGTGCCTCCCCAACCTTTCATTGTATTAATATGTGATTACATGTGATTCATCAGTGTCTTTCATTATTAACTTTTGACTACTTATCCTATTCTTTATTTATTAAATTTCCATACTGCCCTTTGTCTGAGGAACACAGGGTGGGTTATGATATTAAAAAAACCAAAAATATGTAACATAATAACAAAAAAACGAATCCTTCCCCCCTGGAGTTTAAAAGGCCATAAGTTGTTTAATTAGCCAAAGTCCTGGGAGAGGCATAATGTTTTTGACTGGCTCTTAAAGGTATCTAATGAAGGCATCAGGTGAGCCTCTCTGGGGAGAGCATTCCACCTTGTGGACCTCTTGTGGAGGGAGCACACAATGAAGGGACTTAGATGATGATTGCAGGGTCTGGGTTGGTTCATATGTGGAGGAGGTGGTCCTTAAAGTATTGCTTTGGTGAGCCATTTAAGGCTTTATAGGTCAGAACCAGCACTTTGCATTGACCCAGAAACTAATTGGCAGTCAGTGTAGTTGGGCCAGGATTGGTGTTATATACTTAAACTGCCAGGATGCTGAAATCTGCACCAGCTGAAGTTTCTGAACCGTCTTCAGAGGCAACACCACATATAATGTGCTGCAGTAATCTAACCTAGAGGTTATCAGCGCATACACAGCAAAAGATAGGCTGTCTGCTAGCTTCCTCTTTCGTTTATTTTTGATTAATATATCCATTCTTCAATTGACTTCAAGATTAAATGCAATCGTTCTACCTAGCTGATCTCCTAGCATTCCTTCAGTTGTTGCTATGGTTATTGTCTTCAGAGATTAATGATACATTCTGTCAATGTACCAGGACACCGGTTTCTCATCGTTCCTACCAAAGAACATTTTTTTTTCCTACTAGGAAGGGTTAGTTAAGAGTTCATACACCAGTGTGATACAAAATGGAGTCAGATCAAAATGAAGTTTTCTGATTCGAACAAGAAAAAGGAAGTTTCTCCTTCAGATCCTCTGAATTATAAACTAGTATGAGAATGCGTTTGAATTTGTTTTAACTCATACCGGACAGATAGGTCAGATACTTGTTTTTAGGGGGTGAATTAACAGGAAAACTACATACAGTACATTGCATCTGTTTTGTGTGGGTTTTGGTGCTAGCTGCCCCACAGTGGACCTGTAAATTCCAGCCTTCCATTTTGGAAGTTGGAACTTCTGTAGTTCATATATTTGAAAACCTTTTGAGGGCACAGTTTAGATAACTGAGAAAGTTGGTTTCCCCTACATGTGATTGTCAAACATTATACATAACTGCAAGTTTGGGTAAGCACTTCCATAAAAATATTTTGTGCTGGGTTTGGCTTTCCACCTCAGTATGTTCACTGCTACTGAAAAGAACATGATGCAACCCGTAACCCTTTATTAATCCTTTATCTTGGGGCCCATTAAAATTGAGTGGTTTATAACTGCATTTTGGCCCTGTTCGTGTTCTTTGAAGTTGTATCAAATAACTTGGTTTAACTTTGTTTCTGGACAGGGTGGACCAAGCAAGCTTGTACAGAAGCACTTGTCTGGGTTATTCAAAAGCATTGCATCTTTTTACCATCCCTCAAATAACGGCCGCTGGTTGGTAAGGATTTATGTGTGCATATATATATATTTCTAATCTTGACATCAGGCACTTCAGTGTTTGTCTTGGAGTGGAATCTTAGTGCTCTTCATTTTCTTCAGCTACTGATACATTGTATTCTGACTAGGCCATCTTATTTAATTGTACTAGTATAGCTGCGCACCAGTTTTGTCTAAACCTGGTTTTAGATTGATTCAGACGTTGAAAATACAGGGTGGTATTCAAGTAGGATTTATTTAGAGAAGACCCATTCAAATTAATGAACATGACTGAGTTGAGTTCCTTAATTGCAGCGGTTCTGATGTGAATAAAACTTAGTTGAACACCACATCTTGGTGGAAAATGAAAGGTGTGGTCGTTGACACCCATAAATACAAAACTTTTAACCACTTTATTCACATACATTGTTTCCAAGTAGTTCTGGCTGTACCTGGCCAGCTTGGTTACAAGTTACGCCCTCCACTCAATTGTCTCTCAAGGATAATGTGGCCATATTGCATGGAAAATAATTTGAATGTCCAAATAGGCTCTTAGTCACCTGGCCCTGGATATATATTTTAAGGGAATAGGATAAATTAGACTGCTTGACAAATTGCCCAGAAATTGACTGATTTTTAATGCACTTAAGTGTAGAGAGGGCAAAATAGCTTTTGTGGCTCTTCTTACTGCTATGTCACTGAAATTGATTCTCTTGTCTTTTCTGTATGGTGGTAGAACAAGCTAATGAAGCTGCTTCAGCGGCTACCCAGTAGCGTTGTCAGAAGATTGCATCGCGAGCGTTACAAGAAGACGACTTGGCTTACTCCTGTGCCTGACAGCCATAAACTCACCGACCAGGATATAACAGACTTTGTAGAATGTATTATTCAGCCTGTTCTTTTAGCAATGTTCAGCAAAACTGGAAGCCTAGAAGCAGCCCAAGCTCTGCAGAATCTCGCACTGATGCGCCCTGAGTTGGTAATCCCACCAGTACTTGAAAAGTGAGTCCAAATAGGATTTGGAAAAAGTGGTTTAGCTTCTATGTTTTAGATGGCCAAGAAAAGTGTTGCATCCTTTCTGCAGCTGAAAAACTCATATTTGGCAAGGGAACATTGGACTTCGGTTCAGATGCAAGATGTGTTCCTCTTGCCTCTCTTCTGTTTTATGGATTTATTTTTATAATTTATAATACTGCCATTCAAACGTGGCAGCTTATAATTGTCACAAAACAGAGGATCGACTGCGAATTTGAATAATATTAAGCATTTCCTGCCATAGGTTTTTCATGTAGTCCTGAGTAGGAAGAAGCACTATGCAACTTCATTTTGCTGATATTTAATGTTATTTTACATAGCCCACACAGGGTTTCTTTGAAATTCAGTGTCTATATTTCATATAGACAAACTATAAAAAATATACCCCCTTCATGGATCACTGCCTTACTGTGGCGAAGGACTTGAATAACTCAGAGAAGCTATGAGCTATGCCGTGCAGGGCCACCCAAGATGGACAGGTCATAGTGGAGAGTTTTGACCACACGAAAGCTCATACCAATTACAAACTTAGTTGGTCTCTAAGGTGCTACTGGAAGGAATTTTTTTATTTTGTTATGAAAATATAAATCTGATTAAAGCTCCTGCAGGTGAAAATAATTTAATGCCTTATTTTCCAACATGGAGCACTAAGATGTCAAGTGCATACAGCCAGACTGGTTGAGACCAAAGGCCTACCTTGTCCACCATTCTGTTTTCTGAAATGGTCAACCAGATCCCTCTGGGAAGCCCACCAGCAGGACATGGGGGGGGCAATAATCCTCTCCCACTCTTGATCTCCAGCAACTGATCCTGGAGAGCTTGCGCAGCAAAGGTCACCAACCTTCTTGGGCTTGCGGGTTTATGTTTGTAAACTGGATAAGCCGTTGTGGACACCATGCACATACCTGCTGGCTACTGTAGAATGCTTTTTTTTCAAGGCTAATGTTGAAGCCTCCCCTTGCAGTGTGAGAGTCGGGGATGCTTTGGGAACCAGGGAAGTCCTCTCAGAGTGCGTGTGTCTCTGTCAGGTGGTGCGTTGGCTACCCTTGCTTATAAAGTCATAATGGCTAGTAGCCTTGTCCTTCTAATCTTCTTTAAAGTTGTCTCTAAAGTTGTGCTTTGTGGAGAAGTTATTTCCCTTTAGTCTGTCATGATCCTCCCACCTTCCAGCTTTATTGAATGACCCTGGGTTTTACCATACAAAGCTGCCTGGTTGAGAACTTATTTTGCACATTCTGCATATGGGCCATATATTTAGTACAGGTGTACCGTAGATTCTGGCTTATAAGACGACTTTTTAACCTCGGAAAAGAGGTTAAAAAGTCGGGGGTCGTCTTATATGCTGGGTATGGTTGCAGTGGGCGGCGGGCTCCGCTCCGCGCCGGGAGGAAGCTGCCCAGTGAAGCTGCCCAGCGATACTAAGCCAGCTTCGCTGGGCGGCTTCCTCCTGGCGTGGAGCCCGCCCCCACTGCCGTTGCCCAGCGAAGCTGCTGAAGCGTATAAGACGACCCCCCCCAATTGGCAGCTGCCAATTTGGGGGGGGGGTCGTCTAATGCGCCCAGTCGCCTAATACGCTGGAATCTACAGTAGTTGAGGGCCATAGCGCATTGGTAGAGAAACTCCTTTGAATGTGGAAGGTCCTAGCCTTGATACCCATCATCTCCATGTAGGGCTGGGAATGCCCCCTTTCTGAAACTCTGGAGAGCTAGTGGCAGTTATTATAGATCATACATAGCTAGATGGACCCCGCAGACTGTATAAGGCAGCTGCCTATATCCCTGCATGAGTAGAAATGCAAAAAATCATTTCTTCCTCCCGGAGCGGTACCTATTTATCTACTTGCAATTTGACGTGCTTTCGAACTGTTAGGTTGGCAGGAGCAGGGACCGAGCAACGGGAGCTCACCCCGTCGCGGGGATTCGAACTGCCAACCTTCTGATCGGCAAGTCCTAGGCTCTGGTTTAACCCACAGTGCCACCTGCGTCCCCCCTATATCCCTACATGAGTAGAAATGCAAAGAATTATTTCATTGACGCACTGCGTCGCCATAGAAGAGAGCTCATCTAATTGTAATTTTTCTCTTCCACAAAAAATGCATAGAACATACCCTGCACTGGAGACTTTAACAGAACCTCACCAACTCACAGCCACTTTAAGCTGTGTAATTGGAGTAGCTCGTAGCCTGGTATCTGGGGGCCAGTCATTTCCCGAAGGGCCAACGCACATGTTGCCTCTGCTGATGAGAGCGTTGCCTGGTGTGGATCCAAACGACTTTAGCAAATGCATGGTGAGTAAACTCTCTTCCACATACGGTTACGGCACAGTCCACTTTTTTCACAGCTTCATTGCCCTGCCCCCATGTGTCCTGTTGTCATATTTCAACCCCCCCCCCTTTCTCCAGGCTCCCACTTCTCCCCCTCGTAAGGACCCCAGACCTGCTCCGTTCTAGGGGTGAAGGGCACAGCACACTCAGCAGTGCCCAAATGAGTGCAGTTTGGTGGCTTGTATTGCAATGTAATAAAAATATAAAAGAACGCATAACTCTCCGGTGGCTTTGTTTTCCCTTACCTATCCACTCTGCCTAAGTGTTTTTAACATTGTTGGAAAGAAATTATAAATAGTGGTTGTTCAGGATATGGGGAACAAGGAAGAAAAATGATACCTAGTGGGCAGCTTTAGCAAGGGACTACTGCATTTTATTTTATTTTTGGTAGTGCAGGGGGTGGGACTACCACATGTATAAAATATAAATCTGTAAAGTAAATCTATATAATAAAAGGTGATAAATTACTTGCCCAGGCATGTTCCATGTGTTATACCAAGCAAGTGTTTAAAAGACTCTGGAAATTTAAACTAATACACACAAATATGAACAGAGTGTGGTTCATACAAAATATTCAACGTAATAAGACACTGTGCCAGACATCTTTTTGTAATTCATCTTGCAACCCTCTGGTTTGGTCTGGACATTTGAAATCGGGGGATCCTATACTCATCCTTTGTTGTCATATGTGCAGTTTTTGTGTTCATTTACCTTAAAAAGGAGTTGTGGTATAAGGCAGCAGGAATTCAAAGTAAGCATGCACTTATTGTGGTGCGATGCATGTTACCTCACACATGAGGTTTAGGATGAGTGGGCACACGTTTTGACCCAACCCTGACACAAGGGTTTGCCTTACCGCCTATTTCAATTTTTCACATTACAGTTCAAAAAACAAACATGCTGTCTTTCACTATAAGTGATTCACACTGAAACTTCCTTTGCATCTTCCAATAGATCACATTCCAGTTTATTGCAACGTTTTCCACTCTTGTGCCTTTAGTAGATTGTTCATCTGTACTACGAGAGAGAAATAACCTAACAGAGGTAAGATGTTAAATGGCTAATATATGCTGTTTCAAGTGTTCTTTAGTGTAAGTAGCTCTTGGCTAATATATGCTTTTTTTAAGTGTAAGAAGCTGTTGCATGTTGAACTGTTTAAAACGATGTTAAAGTGTAAATACGAGAGGGGAAAAGATGTTTGTATAAGTCAAAGCCCATTTCAAGAAAGGGGAAATAATATTCTTTTGCCTATACTTCACAAGCAAAAAATATGTTTTGCACCTGGAAGAATCAAATTACATTCCGTAGTTTTCGCTCCAAAACACGCACTTTTTTGCTCCTAGAAAGTAAGGGAAAATGCCTGTGCGTGTTACGGAGCGAATGCACGGATCGGAGCCATGGCTGCCATCAGTCAAGCAAAGCGGGAGCCGCTTACACGCTCTACAAGGCTCTCGCTTTGCTTGCTTTAAAGCGACCTGGAGCCGGGGAGGAGGGAGGGAAGGAGAGCCATGGCAGCAAAGCGGGCAGCAGCCGCTTACACAGGAGGAGGGACAGACACTAGCAAAGGTCCGCACGCTCTCTAAACAGAGCAATGAGGCTGCAGAGGGACGGCAGGAAAGATAAAATTTAAGCAACCAGCAGCAAAATAAAACCAACCTCAAGCTCTGAGCCACGAGCACAGTGAAAACCAGGAAGTAAAAAAAAAGGCTCGGGAAAACTTCGCAAATGCCCGTGTCTCAGCTGATCCGCTGGGATGGAGCAGCTTGTTTTCAGGCAGGATAGATTTGAGCATTGTCTGGGTCCTAGTGCCCCTACCGCTTTTTTGTGCTCCATTCTATTGCTGCTGGTGGCTGCTTATCACTCAGGCTGCAAGGAGGAGCGCTTTTACACAGCTAATGGCAAACCCCCTGCAATCCAAGTCCTCCTCACTTGCTCAAATCTATTCTGCCTCAAAACAAGGAGCGGAAGGAAAAGGCTGCAAACTCTTAAATGGAAAAAAAACCCAGGCCCAGGGCAAATACCTTAAGTATACCTTTAAAGCAACAGTGCTCTTTCCCTCCCTCCTCCCCGCTCAACTCGCCGAAAAGCTCCTTCTCCACACACCCCACGCATGCTCCTTGTCCCTTGAGTGCTTTTCCTTCCCTCCCCACTTAAAACGTGGTTACAAAACACGGATCCACATGGATCCTCAGGATTTTTGCACTGGGTCACCCCAAATTCACCATCAGATCACATAGCATGTCCATGGCTACAGCCTGCACCAAAAAACACACACGCACCCACTGTTTCATGGGGCCGCAATGGCGCAAAAATGTGGTTACAAAGCATGGATCTACATGGATCCTCAGGATTTTTGCATTGAGCTACCCCAAACTCACCGTCAGATCACATGTCTGTGGCCACAGCATGAACCATAAAAATCATACATCCACTGTTTCGTTTAGAATATTTTTTTCTTGTTTTCCTCCTCTAAAAACTATGTTCGTGTTATGGTTAGATGCGTGTTATAGAGCGAAAAATATGGTATATGGCCCAAATTTGCAAATGAAATTTTTTGGTTTTGTACAGTTTTTCAATTCTGATCCCAGGATTTGGAGTTTTAACCTGTTTGACAAGAATGAGGATTGTGGCATGGGTAACTGAGGGGCAGAATGTTTAGAAGACGGTATAATGATCTTTTGGAGAAAATAATAATTTCATAAAACTGTATTTTGATGGTTCTGTTTTCGTTTGAGTCTATGGCCTAGCTAAACTAAAAGGGATATGTAAGATCATTCTGAGGTTTCTAACAGCTTCCTGGAAAGTCTATCATAGTTTGGGAGGACTAGAAACTAAAGTATTTTATTTCCTGTTGTGCCCTGACATCATAGGTGGAGAGAGAACTGTGCTCTGCTACTGCTGAATTTGAAGATTTTGTACTGCAGTTTATGGACAGGCAAGTTGTGGTGGGAGACTGAGTGTACTGGTGAGGTGATAACTGCCCTGCTGGCTTTCCAAGTGTTTCTAAACTTAGTCTTGCCCATCGGATGTTTTCTCCTAATTTATGTTCCCAATTCTATTGGTCACAGGGCAGATCAGTACATAAATGCTTTTAATAGTACCTGGCTACATACAGAGTAAAGGTAAAGGGACCCCTGACCATTAGGTCCACTCGTGGCCGACTCTGGGGTTGCGGCGCTCATCTCGCTTTATTGGCCGAGGGAGCCGGTGTACAGCTTCCAGGTCATGCGGCTAGCATGACTAAGACGCTTCTGGCAAACCAGAGCAGCACACGGAAATGCCGTTTACCTTCCCGCCGGAGCGGTACCTATTTATCTACTTGCACTTTGACGTGCTTTTGAACTGCTAGGTTGGCAGGAGCAGGGACCGAGCAACGGGAGCTCACCCCGTCATGGGGATTTGAACCGCCAACCTTCTGATCGGCAAGTCCTAGGCTCTGTGGTTCAACCCACAGTGCCACCCGTGTGATGTATGTTTAAGATTAAACATTTTAAATCACATTTTAAAAATTGGGGGAAATGATAAGTTGAAGGATTCACAGACTGCCTGTTCTTTAGGCTGGTGCTTGTGAAGAGAGGGAGAGAACGTTGATTGTAGTGCATGAATGTTCTATGAAGGGGATTGCAGGTATAGAACCAGCCAAGTATGGAGAGAGACAGGGAGCTCAAATGACAGAACTGCAACAGCAGAAGCCATGAGCATGGATTTATCTTGCTACAGCATCCCAGTGCCTTTCTCCAGGGCTGTTTTCAAAATGAGTGGCTGTACAGCGCTTTCCTTCCTCCTCTGTTTTCTGATTTGGCGCTGTGCACTTTGAAGCCTGCAGCCAAAAAACAGGATACTTCTGTGCTTCTTTAAACCAGTAGACACTCCTGTCTTTTCTTGTGGCAGATTTCTTCCGCTTCCTTGATTTTTAGACTTCTTTGAAGATGAATCAAGCACTGACTTTATAAGCCAGGCAAACCTATTATGCAGACAGTGTGTGGAGAGACATCAGTGAGATAACTCTCCCCATGGTAAAAACAAAACAAAATCCTAATATATTTTCTTCAACTTTTTATTGTGCAGGTGTTTTGCGCTCATAGAAAGCAGCACACTGGAGCAAACAAGAGAAGAGACAGAGACAGAAAAGATGACTCATTTGGAGAGTTTAGTGGAATTAGGCTTGTCCTCAACTTTCAGCACAATTCTCACACAGTGTTCGAAAGAGATATTTAAGGTATGTGTCACCAAGAGTTGGAAAAGTGTTCAACTTCTTTGCCTCCCTTTTTTTTGTAAAACAAAAGCTTGTGGAACTGTAGATGGTTTCAAAATTCTTTTTTCCCCTTTCCCTGTACTTTGTTTAGGCAAGGAAGTACATTAAAAGGCCAGTGTAGATGTTCATTTGCTTAACCTGGAATCATAAAGCCCTGTAAAATTGTAGCACACAATTAAAGCAGAATATACAATATGGGTTCCCAAGATCTACTTGGGCATGATTAGTTGGGGACAGAGGGTGGGTTACTTCGCTATTTATAATGGCACAACCTCATACTGTAGCGCAAACTGCTTCTGAAACATGTCTCAGTTTCAAAAGAGGTATACCAAGCGGCGTGGAAGAAGAATGACTGTTTGAGACATACAAATCAAATGCCCCCTTGGACATTCAGAATTAATAGCATAGTTCTTCAGATCTGTGCTGATGTTGTTTTCTATGCCAAGAGCGGACTTTGTGATGTCACAAATCCATGACTTTTTTTGGTTTCTTTGAAAGCTTGGATGTTAAGGACCTAGTTCCATTAAGATGATAAACCTGCACCTGGGCTATAGAACCTTCTTCCTTTGTGACATTCTCCGTTTCGGGTGTGGAGGCAATGTTTTTGTATGGAAGAAATGCATCCATTTGAGCTCTCACCTGCAATCTGAAGGGGTATAACCGAGACACAGGATTATCACCTTAGTGGAAACTAGGACAAGGAATTGCCTGCTTCCTTCTGACTTAAATAACATATAGAGCATGGATAGGCAAACTAAGGCCCAGGGGCCAGATCCGGCCCAATCGCCTTCTAAATCCAGCCCGCGGACAGTCCAGGAATCAGCATGTTTTTACATGAGTAGAATGTGTGCTGTTATTTAAAATGCATCTCTGGGTTATTTGTGGGGCATAGGAATTCATTCATTCCCCCCCCCCCAAAAAAATATAGTCTGGCCCCCCACAAGGTCTAAGGGACAGTGGACCGGCCCCCTGCTGAAAAAGTTTGCTGACCCCTGATCTAGAATGTAAGGGGAAAGTCACATTGTAGCTTCATTTAAGACAACACCAGACTTAAAATTAAGTGTGTTATATTTTTCTTTATTCCCCCCCCCCATAGGGCATAGGCCTTCTTCATGTATCTTTTAGCTCCTTAATAAGCAGCTTCTTCAATATGTACATGACTCCTGTGTTCTGCCTTAGAAAATCAAATGGTTCTTAGGCAAGCTTTTATTATTCTTTCCGATTTGCTAAAGCTGATAGACTCCATGGTATTCTGAAGGGTGGGTGACTTACCTAAGTCACCTGCTGGACTTGCCTAAGCTGTCTCCATATCCCTGGATGCTTCACAGACCTATTACTAGCATGCTTCTTTTAATCATGGGTGGTCAGTCTGTGGCAGAGGTAGTAGGAGAAAGTGACATGCCCAGAGAAGACCTAGTGTACTTCCCTTAGTCATATATCCTGCCTTTCTAGCACTGTGCTGCTGCCCCCAGGAACCAGGAGCTGCACAGTGGCGTAGCGTGGGGGGTGCAGGGGGGGCCGGCCGCACCAGCCGCAACATCTGGGGGGGGGGCGCACTTGCCACCTCCGGAGTCGCCGAAGAGCCTCGGGCGCAGGCTGTAGCAGAGCCCCATGTCTCGCGGAACCGACGAGCTGTGCGCGCGTCCAGCAGGCAGCGGCTCTCAGCGCTCGCCGCGGTCCCCGCACGTCAGGGCCGCGGAGGGCGCGCCAGGCAGCCCCTCCTCACAGCCCCCCGCCGCCGCCGCTGCTGGGCCTTGTTGCATTTTCCTCGCCTCTCTGCCCTCCTCCTCAGGGCAAGCGGCGTCATTTGGGCAGCAGCGCCAGCGGCAACTCGCCTCAGATCACCTGACACGGACCCGCTGCCGCCGCCGTGGCTACCTTACCGTAAATACCCCAGCCCAGGCAGCAGCAAGAAGAAGCTGGCAGCGGCGGCAGGTTAGGGGTTAGGGGGCGCAAATTACTTGCCTTGCCCCGGGTTAGGGGGTGCAAATTACTTGCCTTGCCCCGGGTGCTGACAACCCACGCTATGCCGCTGTAGCTGCATGTTCCCTGTAGATTATGCAAGAGCGGAACTATCTCATTAAGTGTTTGACTTGCGATGCCCTTGCCAAAAGTGGTTTGCCACATGGCGTTGGTGAACTCTTGGTTTCCTTATTCCTTTCTGGTATTCTCATCATGATGGAGACTGAACTTGCAGTGGATTCCACGTAGCTCCTCTGCCTGCACTGTGAGAATGCCATCAATTCTGCATTTAAATCAGAATATATATATATATATATATATATATATATCTGCCCATAAAGCAGTGTTTCCTACCTGAATGATTGAATTGCACTTTTTCTTTTGTGCGTTTCTCTTAGGTTGCCTTGGAGAAGGTTTTCAATTTTGCCGTTTCGAATATATTTGAGACGAGAGTAGCAGGACGGATGGTGGCCGACATGTGCCGAGCTGCCGTGAAAGTGAGACCTTATTCTTTCTCTCCTCTCAGCCTTTCTTGGTTGAGATGCAAACCAAGGATTAACCTTAGCTGCTCTGTTTTTGCTGGCCCTGGGAATATTTGCCAGTTCTTCTCTCTGTGCTTGTGGGCCTTAAATTGCACATTATCTTACCCAGCCATTCATGCCTTCCAGGATCAAGGCCAGTAATCAGAGGCAGATTTCTAATTATTGCTGTAGGATGCTCATTATCTTTAAAGCATACAGACTTCCATGCTTGCAAAGAGATCTTAATGTAGAACTTGATTCTTTGTGACATTTCAGTGCTGTCCTGAGGAGTCTTTGAAGCTCTTTGTACCCCATTGCTGCAGTGTTATAACACATCTTACTCTCAGTAAGTTTCAATGATTTTACATTGTTTTGTGACTGGCTTGTGTTTGACTGTGTGTGTTTGCCTGTTTATAAAACTTGCTGCTATCTGGAGGATATTTTGCATGTTTATATTTCACTGTTTTCCCAAGCTGCTCAGGGCAACATACATGGTTCCACCTGCTATTTTTATTTTCACGACAACCCCTGTTGTAAGCAGGTGAGGATTCGAAATCTCCAGTGGCCTGTGCTCACCCAGTGATCCAGGTGACCCACTGGTATTTTTAACATAGATCTCCCCATTTCAAATCCAGCACGCTAACCACACCTGCACTCGGGCATCATTTACTTCATGTTTTCATGTGTACCGTATTTTTTGCTCTATAAGACTCACTTTTTCCCTCCTAAAAAGTAAGGGGAAATGTGTGTGCGTCTTATGGAGCGAATGCAGGCTGCGCAGCTATCCCAGAAGCCAGAACAGCAAGAGGGATCGCTGCTTTTGCTGCGCAGCAATCCCTCTTGCTGTTCTGGCTTCTGAGATACAGAATATTTTTTTTCTTGTTTTCCTGCTCCAAAAACTAGGTGCGTCTTGTGGTCTGGTGCGTCTTATAGAGCGAAAAATATGGTGATTCCTTCCTAGCTGCCCTGGGATCTAGTGATAAAGGGTAGTATATAAATAAAACAAATAAATACTAAACTACTGTAATTCCAGAAGATTAGCTGAGTGTGACTGTAACTAAAGCCAAAAAAGGGTTCTCACACCTTTTTTATTTTATTTTAAGGTAGCAGATTTTTGGATGCTGCTTCCTGGTCCTGCCTTACTGGCTTGCAAAGGGAGCATGGTTGGGACCTGCTCTT
Organism: Podarcis siculus; assembly: GCA_034642415.1. Taxonomy (NCBI): domain Eukaryota; kingdom Metazoa; phylum Chordata; class Lepidosauria; order Squamata; family Lacertidae; genus Podarcis; species Podarcis siculus. The sequence continues at coordinate 87,821,548 of JAXCMG010000003.1, read as the reverse complement.
TCGACGCACTTCATTTGTTTCAGTTTCAAAGCAGCATCTGGGCAAGGAAGAGATTCGGATAAGCTGTTCCGCACTTCTTGCCTCGAACCCTTATCTTTGCTTCACAGCGCTCCTGTCGTGTGTGCCCCACATGGCAGCAAACGTGTTTGTCACTCAGTTTATATGCTGGAGAAAGCTGCAGCCGTTGCCAGTTCCTTAATTCATGTACCCATTCCATCACGGTGTCCTGTTGCGCTGGAAGCGGTTTAGTCATGCTGGCCGTATGACCCGGGAAGCTTTCTGTGGACAAATGTTGGCTCCCTCGGCCTGAAAGCGAGATGAGCGCCGCAACCCTGTAGTTGCCTTTGACGGGACTTAACTGTCGAGGGGTCCTTTACCTTTTTACGTCTTAATACACAGTAGGAAACACGTTAGACACAAGTGCTTTGAAAGCCATTTCACACAGTCTTCAGAGGCAAACCCGGCATTACAACCGAGTATACCTTTGACACAGAGTTGCAAGCCAATCTTGGTCCCAGGACAAGTGTACTGGTGTGCTACATGTACACGTGAGCACATGTTTGTTGCATTCATAAGCAACAGTTTTTGAGTAGTCCTTAGTCTCCCACCTTTTATAATAATAATAATAATAATAATAATAATAATAATAATAATCTGGCTGGGTTTTCCCGGCCACTCTGGGCGGCTTCCAACAAAATATTCAAATACCATAATGCATCAAACATTAAAAGCTTCCCTAAACGGGGCTGCCTTCAGATGTCTTCTAAAAGTCTGGTAGTTGTTCTCTTTGACATCTGGTGGGAGGGCGTTCCACAGGGCGGGCGCCACTACCGGGAAGGCCCTCTGCTTGGTTCCCTGGTTAAAGTTCTCATTCCCCCCACCCCACCTGCCTTCTGGGCAGTAGAAGAGGGAGACTGAACCTAATGGGGGCGGGGATGGATCTGTTAGGGGGCTTTGTAGGAAAAAGAGACTTCAGTACACAAATTAAAACCAAAGCTATCCACACAGAGTCTTTGCCCGAAACAACCATGAGCTTTGCCAGCAACAGCCTTAGAGCATCTAAGCCGCTGAAGTGCCAGCACTATTTTGTCTTTTGTCTAATGACTAATACTTCAGCTGAGTGCCATTGTGGAAGACAACTGAGAGCAGGAAAGGGTGCCTTTAACTGGGTTTGTTCAGTTTCTAAGGTTTGAGTTGCCATTGTCGTGCCTGCAGGGACAGTGGTGCCCTTAAGGACTTCACCTGATGTCTGTGAATCCTGTCGCCATCCTCTTTGTTATGAGGCAATGAGTATGGCTACCTTTCCCCCTCGCTGCAGAAAGTTCATTTTGCTGGAGGAGGAAGTTGGGGAAGAAGGCAACACTCATTCTTTTGCTTTTCTAGGCTCAGATCAGTACCTAAGCAGACTGAGAAAGTAGGGAGGGAAAGGGATCTGGGAGACAGGGGAAAGGAAAACCGGGGTGGGTGGGATGAGGCGTTGGAAGTGTGGTGCTGCCGGAGTCACGAAAGGAATTGCTTGTGTGCCAGAGAGAAAGTGACTACACATGCTGGATCTAGTGAAATGGGTCATTTTGAAGATTTGTGGGGGGTTTTCTGCACACACTCTGGCAAATCAAATCACAGATCACATCGGTCTTCATTGACTGAACTGTACAAAAATAATAATCACAAATTTAGTGCTTTCCAGTGCTGCTAGTTTGTTCAAAAACATTGATTCAAGGCGTATAACCCACTGCGGGAGGCAGTGGAAGACAGGAGTGCCTGGCGTGCTCTGGTCCATGGGGTCACGAAGAGCCGGACACGACTAAACGACTAAACAACAACATAGCTATAATTTTTACAAGAGATCCCCTTAAACCACCATCACATCACATGTTGCCTTTGCATCCACATCTCTGTTACGTGATTTGTTGATGGGCTTCTTTCCATCCTGTGCAAAAACCATGAATATGCTTTTTTTAAATCAACAACAACAACAACTTGTTATGTTGACCATAAGAAATTGGTGGTGAAAGTGGAATAACATTAGAACTTGATGCTTTCCCCCCCTAGATGATGATGTCTTGCGTGATGAAGAGTTAGATAAAGAGCTCCTCTGGAACCTTCAGCTTCTGTCGGAGGTATTATGGAGAATGCTACTTTTAATGCTTTATTTTCCAAATGTGTAATTGATCCATACTTCGTTTCGGTAAAAAAAAATCGAGTACTTCTAAATAAATGCTTTTCTATGCAGAACCTTCTATGTGATGTATACACAGGGGGAAGCCTGTGAGCATTGTGACTGAGAATAAACTGTCTAGACAGAGTGGAAGGTGTTGTGTCAGATTACCCCAGTGCAGTGCCTGCTGTCCTGTTTTGAGCAGTGACAGCTAGATCCTTATTTTATCCTGAAGGACGAGCGGGGAGACAAAAGCTTCCCTATCAAGGTTGCAGCTGCAAGGCTTTAAGTGGGAAAACGGCAGCTGCAGCATTGCTCCCAGATGTTCATTCTATGGGGAACATAATGGCACATGAAAACTTGTCATTGCCACACCCTTTTCCTTCAGCCCATTGCGACGGATTTCCTTTGGAAATTCACTTTCTTCTTCCTCTTTACCTTTATATCCAGCCGTTAAACCGAGATGCTCAAAACGGCATACATGCAGTTTGCAGGTGGGGTTGTCCTGCTTTAGCCAAAGCTAGCAGTCCTAAGTTCACTCACGAGGGCAATCTAAAAGGCAAGGTCTGGCCAGGGTCTGAAGTCAAATCCTTGGGGCAATGCAAAAGCCAAGTTCCAAGAGCAGTTCCAGGTGCTGCAGGAGGTGTCTGAGAGTCAGACAGACACAGTTAAGAGCAAAGGGATCCAATAAAGTCAGGCAAAACTTACAATGGGCAATTTGGTGGGGCTGGGTTGGTACCTGGGTCCTATTTAGAGTAGCTGCGGCACTCAAAATGCAAAAGATGCATTGATTTTCTCTTCCAGAGCTTGCGTTCCTGTGTGTCGCGTTCCTAGTTTGTTGATGATGTATTTAATTTCTGATGTTTCAACTCTTTGGCTAGATCACTCGTGTGGATGGGAAGAAGTTGCTGCCGTACAGGGAGCAGCTTTTGAAGATTCTACAGCGAACCCTCCATTTAACCTGTAAGCAGGGTTACATTCTGTCTTGTAACCTACTGCACCACCTTCTTCGTTCTGCTACACTTATCTACCCCACAGAATACTGCAGTGTGCCAGGTGGCTTTGACAAGCCTCTTTCTGAATACTTTCCTATCAAGGCAAGGATTTTAACTTACTTAGGATTAGAGAATTCCCCTTCCCCCCACCTCTCTCTCTTTCTCTTTCTCTCAGAAAAATTCTAAACTATTATTTTATTTGCGTTTATTTGAGGATTCACCTAACCCCCAGCAGCTATGGAAAGTGTAATTGAAAGATGCAGTGCCAGTCTTTAACAGAAATTTTATGTTTATGCTTTTGCTCTCTCTAGCACATGCCACCTCAAGTGAATGGGCGTTTTAACGCACCCAAAAAATAGTCTCTAGAAGTGAAAGCTTAATGTTAAATGCATTGTCGATCAGCTCATTATCTAGGGGCTGCCTCAAACGATGTCTCTGCACTGTTCTCCACAGTGTGTGAAAAGGATGCAACTTCTTTTACTGCATGTGTGCCAGTTCTCCACTGAAGTCATATGCAGCATACTGTCAGTCAAAGATTTCTTCTTGTGTATTGTATGATACTCTGCAATACAGTCGGAAGTTGAATGCCTGGATACTGCAAATCCGGAAGTGATTGTCCCGGTTTGCGAACGTTCTTTGGAACCCGAACGTCCATTGCGGCTTCTGATGGGCTGCAGGAGCTTCCTGCAGCCCATCGGTAGCTGCACCTTGGTTCTCGAACGTTTTGGAAGTTGAACTGACTTCCAGAACGGATTCTGTTCGACTTCCAAGATACGATTGTATACACAAAGTGTACCTATTGGTCTTGTAACGTGTGAAGCCGCTTGGAGCGCCCAATTTCATACACAACTTTAGGGTGCAAATCAAAAGCCGGCTCCGGTTAATTTTCACCGATTCAAGCGGTACCTTTTGTCCATCTTCGCAGTCCAGATCATTCCTCGGCATGTGTAATGTAATCAGTATAGAACAGGAGCAGTTTTCACCATTATGTTGGCATTGTTCCCGGATTATTGTCAGATTTTACACGCTGCCGGTGTGAGTGCATCTCCAAAGATGGTTAGGGCTGCTTGTCAGTACAAAAAACATAGGGCGAACCTGCTTACTGTGTTAAGCCACAGTGGGTTCATGGCAGCTGACTCTGAAATGATCTCCCACGTCCATCAACTTTAGCCGTTGGTGGTTATTTTGTGCAGTCCTAATATACCTGTTATATTTGATACTTTTTTGTGGGGAAATGGTTGAATGCCCAAGGAAGAAACAGTGAAGCATGATATTAAAACACAAAAGATTATTAAATCAAAATAAAGTGACAGCAACATTGGTTCTCACTGGAACTAAAAACAGGTGGCAATAAGTTGCTGTTTTTAATATGTGGGCAGTAACAGTGTTGTCAACTAGGCAGCAGTGTTTATGAAAAATAATTGATGCTACCTTGGACTGGCTGAAACCTGGCAATTGAGGGGCCTGCTTGTCTCTTGAAAAGTCTCAAGGACTGGTTGAAAAACTCAAGGACTGGTTGCCTGCTTTTTGGCCCTTGATGAAAACTGCACTATTTGTTTGTTTATGCCCCACCCTTTTCCCTGATGGGACTCAAGGCGGCTCACGTATAGAAATGAGAGCCACTAAAATCATAGAAAAAGCAATAATTAAAAGCAATTAAACATTTTTAGAAGTAAAACCACGTAGAATCTATAAAAATCATGCGACTAATTACAATAAAGGCAGTTAAAAGCAGTCAGTTCCCAAAAGCGTATTGAAACAAAAAAAGATTCATCTGCTGGTGGAAGGACCACAAGGAGGGAGCCAGTCTAACTTTTCTGGGGAGGCAGATCCAAAGTCTGAGAACATTATTTTGGCTGGAACATGTCCTTGAACTGTGATCATGCCTCTTGTTTGTTTATATGGGAGGTGGAGCCTACTATACAAAGGTAACATTTAAATTATTAGCTCCACCCAGTTTTGCCTGTGGTCCCACCCACCACTTGCATGTGGCCATTGGAAGGCTGTCCAGAAGGGATTGTGACCCCCAGGCTGAAAAAGGCTGCTAGTGAGCTTTATTTTCAAAATTTGCTGCAAGGCTCTCCTCTCAGTTATCCCAAACTGCTACCTTCTAATATATTTTTGTGTGTGATGCGTTTCTCTTGCCCAGGGCACGTGGTGCCAACCCTCTTTTGTCTATAGTAAATATTACCCTCATGTGTAACATGTGATATGTTTACCATTCTCACTAAGTGCGAAATGCGCACTCTTCTCTTGTGTTTGCAGGACTGGGGGAAGCCTGGGGATCTATGGAAACTTGACATCCAATGGCATGTTCCTTCAGCTGAAGAGATCGCTTTTTCCTTTGAGTTACTGGATTCTTTTCTGCAGCCGGAACTTGACAAGCTAGAAAGCTATGCAGATGGAAATCTTGAAATGTCCAGGTTCGTAGAAGTGTATCTAGTGGTTGGGTTTTTCTCAAGAGTTTATCAAACAGGCGCATTTTGGGTTGGCAATATTTGGACAGGTAGACTGGCTGGCAGCTTGCAGAGGGGCTTGGTGGGTGTTCTGCAAATCTGATGTGGTTGCAGACACACCTTTATTGTGTAGTTCAGCCAATTCAGCTTCTTGGCGTTAGCACTTACTTGCTGGTACACCTCATAATATGTGCTCATCTGTTGTGTGAATGTGTTTCACTTGGATTCTTGAAGATTTTGGCTTGCCGAAGTCCTCCTGGTGACTTTGTAGTTGAGGACTTCCCAGTTCAGAACATTTGTACCTGCATATCAAAAATGTTACATGTGAAATGCCCTCCTGTAATTGTGTGTGGCTCCCGGTTTGAACTGGAGCATCCCCAACTGCCACATAATGGGTTCACACAAGGACTTCCACTTAAAGAACAAAGCTTCCCCTCTACCCCCTGCACTTCCCACCCCAAAATCTGTTCTGCATAGATTCGATCATAGGATGACTTTGTTAGATGCGACCCTATATAGGGAGCCAATGTGGTTTAGTGCGAATATACCTGTCCAGGTAAACGAGATTCAGGTTCTAATTTCTGCTCAGTCATGGAGCTTGCTAGTACTTAGTTGATTTAAATCAAGTTTCCTGTTTATGCTACTTTGTGTATTTTCTCAACAAAGCTTACGCTCTTAAGTAACTAGAGGTGGGAAACCTCTGAGCAGTGGGCCAGATGTGCCCCTCAGGGCATCCCTATCCCCTGCTTGCCCTGACCTCCAGTGTGGCAATTAGGCTTGAGAACCGCCTCCCTTGGAGTCAGTGGGATAATATTTTCAAGTTAGTTGCTGCCCGTGCAGCAGGTTCAGAGTGGTGTTGTATCTGGAGAGGGAAGGGTTAACACAATTCTCCCGTCAGGGCTGGAGTCGGATGCAGGTCAGCATGAAGAGAGAGAGAGAGCCAGTTGTCAGTGAAGTTAACTTTTTATTAAAGGAAACGGATCTACAACTCAGCAACCTTTCCCAGTAGCTCTTGCCCCTTTGGAGCAGTTGCCAGGAATGAAGGTCCCTGCCTTCCACACCTCTCCATAAGGCTCCTCCTTGCCTGGATGTTTCCCAAGCTGTATTCAACTGCATTTGCGCACCTCTGGCTTCTGTCCTGCCGCCCTGATTATTCCATGCATTCTTGGAGTGGGGTGGGGTGGAGTGGCGAACTTGTTGCAGCAGGAGAGGGAGACTCCCTGGATCCTTCAGCAGCCTCTTGAACCCCTCTCCTCTGCTTCAGCCTCGAGGTCTGAACTGCTCTCTGTCACAGGCTCTTCCTGCTCTCTAAACCCTGTTGCCACTCCAGCATCCGGCACCTTCCCCCAATCTTCTCAGGCTGACCTCTCCTCTGTGTCCCCTTATCTCTCCCCTGGCTCTGAGCCTTCCTCCCCTGGGGTTTCCCCAGCATGTGCCTCTCACCACTCTTCTTCATCCTGCCAGTCACTGCGCACTGCAGTCTCCTTGGGTGATCACACAACCCTCCAGCAACTTAAGTTTGAAAAATCTCCAGTGCTCTTTTAAAATCCAATAGTTGCTGGGGTGTGTGGTTTGTGTGCACGCTTCAGATCTGGGAGATTATGCACTGTGCTATAAATGAGTCTGTAGCTGCAATAGTCATATTTTCCAGACTTCTGGGATTCAGGAATTGTGTGATTACCCAAGAGTACCCTCTAGTGGGCATGTCAGCAAATAACCCTCTCTCCACCTAAAACTAAATATTGAAATGCATTTAACATTTGCTTTCAGAGATGATGTGCAGCAGTGTCTTTCTATAGTACACAATTGCCTGATCGGGTCCGGGAACATTCTGCCACCTCTGAAAGGAAACAGAGTAGATCACCTGTAAGTAAACTTTGTTTTGCACAGGTAATACATGTGTAGAGTGGCCTAGAGGGAAAAAAATCACAGGCTGATACTTGCCAATGTCACAAAGGATTGTGTAAAACTTGTATTAGTTTTACACTAGAGTCATATGTACTCAGAACGCCCAATACATCCTATAGTGACTAGTCAGAGAGAAAGACAGTGTTAGTGTTTTGAAGCTCTGCTCTTCATTAGCAAGTTCTTTTCGCCCTGGGTGGTTGAAAACTTTCTCCTAACCAAAGCCACTGAATAACTGATGGTTCAGTCTATACATAGAACCCTACAGTTGAAAGGAATTCCTGAGGATCATCTAGACCAACCCCCTGCAATGCAGGAATATGCAGCTGTCCCATAAGGGGATCGATCCTGCAACCTTGGCATTATCAGCACCATGCTCTAACCAACTGAGCTCTTCCTCCTGCCTGCTCAGAAGTAAGCTCCATTGAGTTCAGTGGGACTTACGCCCAAGTAAGTGGGCATAGGATTGCAGCCTACATTGGTTTCTCGTAAAGAAATAATGCCTCCTGCACTTAGTTTTTTTGAAATCTATTTATGTGTCTGTTTTGTAGTTGCTATCTCAGGGAATTTGAAGGATATAGTGATGTCTGTCCTACACACATGTTCATCTGTCCACTCACTGAGCTGTGGCAGGTACAGTGGTGCCCCGCAAGACGAACGCCTCGCAAGACGGAAAACCCGCTAGACGAAAGGGTTTTCCGTTTTGGAGGCGCTTCGCAAAACGAATTTCCCTATGGGGTTGCTTCACAAGACGAAAAAATCTTGCGTCCCCCCGCGGTTTTTTTTCCGCTTTTTTCGCCCTTTTCCTAAGCCGCTAAGCCGCTTATCAGCTGTTCCGCTGATAAGCCGCTTAACAGCTGATCGCGAAAAGCCGCTTAACAGCTGTAGCGCTAATCCGCTAAGCTGTCAATGGGCTTGCTTCGCAAGACGAAAAAACCGCTAGACGAAGAGAATCGCGGAACGGATTCTTTTCGTCTAGCGAGGCACCACTGTAATAAGTAATAGACCCCATAGCAAGCTAAGGGGGAAAGCTTCTCATATGGAAGGAAACCTTCTTGTAAAGGTGCTGCCATAATTTCCTTATTTAGCACATACCTATTGCCGTAGACCTAAACTGGTCAAACATCTCACCAAAATACAATTGGTGGGAATCATTGGTTTTTTAAAATGCATTTATAAACTGCTGTTTATGAATAATTTTAAGGCTTGTTTATAAAAAATAGAAACATGAAGTAAAATTTAAAAATGGAAACAAAACAAGCAACAGATGAATACTAATTAAAAGTGTTATGAAACTGATGTCTATCCAAGTTTTTTGTGCTGTCTCTTGGATCCCCAAAGTGGCTCATGAGCATTAAAAACAATAAAACATAACATATAAGAATCTCAGCAACTGAAGCCTGGCCTGGCCTCTCTGTCTTGCCAGCTTTCTTAAGGCTTTTATTCAATTACAGAAAATCATAGTAGCAGCTGTTCTTAGCCTTCATAAATGTTAACAATAATTAAACGCGTTTGGGAAAGTGCATCAGATGTTTTGTTTCAATGGTGCGGATGCATTGTATGTCCTGCAGGGTCCCAAGCCTAGTGTCTTTAGAAGAGATCAAACTCTATACTGGTGTTGACTATGGTAAGTTGGTTCCATATTTTGTATTTTGTGTTGCGTACCAGTACAAAAAGGGACGCGGGTGGCGCTGTGGGTTAAACCACAGAGCCTAGGACTTGCCGATCAGAAGGTCGGCGGTTCGAATCCCCGCGACGGGGTGAGCTCCCGTTCCTCGGTCCCTGCTTCTGCCCACCTAGCAGTTCGAAAACACGTCAAAGTGCAAGTAGATAAATAGGTACCACTCTGGCGGGGAGGTAAACGGCGTTTCCGTATGCTGCTCTGGTTCACCACAAGTGGCTTTGTCATGCTTGCCACATGACCTGGAAGCTGTACGCCGGCTCCCTCGGCCAATAAAGTGAGATGAGCGCCGCAACCCCAGAGTCGGCTACGACTGGACCTAATGGTCAGGGGTCCCTTTACCTTTACCTTTTACCAGTACAAAAACTAATCGGCCTGAATTACTCCAGTATTTGGTACACCTAGATGTACATGTGTGGCGTTATATCGGACCCTGAAAAGGATGGGAAAGTTCCTGTTTACATACCAAGGACATGTGTGCACTGGAGATAGTGTGTGTGTAAATATATGCCTAATGAACATAGGCATGCACGTATGTGTGTCTGTATGAATCCTTTCATGCCCTCCATCTAGTACTGTTCGATGAAATCTGCCTTTGTGCTTATTTTGGCATGTCTGCTTTCCAGTGACCTGCATCTTGCAGCATCATGTAATGTAGAGCTATAAGTAATGTTACTATGAGTAATGACTGGTCTTACCTTGTCTAGATCTGTCAAGAGCGAATTACAGGGAATCCATCAGCAAAATCACAAGGAAACTGCTGCGTAAGTGTGTTTTTAGTCATTTCTTTTTGTCCTCCTGCACCCGTACGATTGCTTACGGTTTGTAGTTCAATGCAGATTTAAAATCTAATTTTGGCGATAGAAGTGGAAACATTGTAATAAACAGTCAATCACGATTTACACTTGTTTCCATTCTTATATAAAGCATTTGAGCTTAAATAAAGTGTCCAGTAGTGTATGAACTAACGCTTTTAAGTTGTCCTACTGAATTGGATTTTCCTTTCTACAATGATAGATTATATACTTGACCATTCGGAGGATGATACAAAGTCTTTGTTTCTCATCATAAAGGTAAAGCCATAACGTCTGGCATGTTTTCTAACATTTTAAGCTGGGCGGGTGGATTTGCTCTATATAATGCAAGTTCTTGTTTTGCAGATTATTGGGGACCTTTTACATTTCCAAGGGTCACACAAGCATGAGTTTGATTCCCGATGGAAAAGCTTCAACTTGGTGAAAAAATCAATGGAGAACAGGGTTTGTATTTTAGCCTATCTAAACCTAAGTGGCATTTCTGAAGCTTTCAGGAAGAAATTGTGGGCTACATAGGACCTTAACTGAATTATAATTGTTTACGAAGCAAATTGTAGGTACTTTTTTCAGCACTAACACACACCCCCCAATGATACTCAGGAAAATATTCTAGCAGTTCACATTGTTGAAAGAAATGTATTCATATTAATGCCAGGATGTTGTCATACAATCTTTCAGAATAAATGAACCACATTCAGAAGTCAGGGGAGCAGGGGTGGGGGTGGGGTAGGAATATAGTTATTGTGCAATAGTTATACTTGGCCCTGTTAGCTAGGGATGATGGGAGTTGTAGTCCAAAAGCAGCTGGAGGGCCAAGTTTGGCCATCACTGGAATAGGAGGTTGATGCTGAATTGAACAGCTGTTAATTGCACAGCTGCCAGTCATTGCAGCAGACCCATTGTGAATCAGGACACATTTTCTGAGAAAATTTGCCCAACTGTATGCACTTGAAGGGCAGTAAAGGGGGAGAGGGTGGTGCTGTGGTCTAAACCACTGAGCTTCTTGGGCTTGCTGATCAGAAGGTTGGCGGTTCGAATCAGTGCGATGGAGTGAACTCCTGTTGCTCTGTCAGTGTTAGACACTGTAAAGCAGCAGCTGATGATCTCACCTGCAAGTTGCCATCTTTGAATAGGGTTTTCTTTGTTGCTAACCAGTAGGACATACTGAAGAAGACGAACTGAGAAAATGAGGAAAAAGCAGGAAGCTGATTTCGAACATGTATAGCTGTTTTCATGCACTTAATGGGTTTGCTTGCTTGTTTTCAGCTTCAAGGCAAAAAACAGCATATCAGAGCACTGCTGATTGACAGAGTCATGTTGCAGCACGAGGTAATGCACCTTTCTTTACAACCAGTGTTTGCTTGTTGGTTACCTTTGAATTTGAAAAAAGTTGAAGCCTTGTTGTTTACGCATGTTCCTTACATTTATAACGTGAACACACAGAGACGCACATGTATTCTAATTTAACCTTTTCTGTTTAGCTAAGAACACTCACGGTTGAGGGCTGTGAGTATAAAAAAGTACACCAAGACTTGATCAGGGACCTCCTGCGTTTGTCCACAAGTTCATACGGCCAGGTAAGCATAGGTTGGGTCTGTCCATTTTCTGCAGTCAGGGTGTTAATGGGGTTGGCTTTCAGACTGGTGTTTGCAGGTAATACAGTTCTGTTCTGTTTTTAGGGCAAAAACCTAAGCAAAGGCACTGTGTGCTAGCTTTCTTCTTGTCAATGATATTCTTTCGGTTTGGCAAAAGTCTGGCCACTTTTTCAACCACTGCCATTCTCGTCAGGAGTAATCACGCAGGCTCTGTTAGGGTTTGCCATATTTCAAAAAGTAAAAAGCAGGACACTCCGAAAGTTGTTGAAAAGGGGGGGGGGGAGACGAGGAGATGGGCAGTTCCATTCACATGGCGTAGGGATTGCCCATCTCATCTGCAGATGCTTGGCTAATGCAGGCTTCCTCAAACTCGGCCCTCCAGATATTTTGAGACGACAATTCCCATCATCCCTGACCACTGGTCCTAGCTAGGGATCATGGGAGTTGTAGGCCAAAAACATATGGAGGGGCGAGTTTGAGGAAGCCTGGGCTAATGGCTAGTGGTTCCTGTCCCTCATGGCATAATCCAAAGGGGGAGACTCATAAAATGCCTGGTGTCAGCTTGAAACACAAGCAAGTGCGGAAAAACATTCATTAATTAAAGTTTATAGTTCCTGTCTTCAGCTTTTGTGCAACTGTCTGTGTTTGTTGTTTATTTAGGTCAGAAACAAAGCTCAGCACGCGTTCTTCACAGCCCTGGGGACTTACAACTTCTGTTGCAGGGACATCATTCCTTTGGTTCTGGAGTTTTTGCGGCCAGATGGGCGTGATGTCACCCAGCAGCAGTTTAAAGTAAGCCAGGCACTTTTTCAGTCTCTTCACAGGCTCCTGTTTTGTATTATGAGGTGCACATATTAATGGGCTTGTGAAGTTGTGCTAGCATGACTTTGAAGTGGTGGCATGACTTGTAAGTAGCAGTATGTAGTGAATTGCAGTAATCATGAAAAACAAATGGCACTAATGTCAGTGTACCGAAGACTTGCCTTCTCCCCTGAATCTAATGTGTTTCCCACGTTCTTCAGAGACTGCCATTTTATTAATACCTTCTGCAAACCCTGAGCACAGACACCTTTCTAAATCATTGTAACATGGACTGGTTTGAATGTGGGGTGAGATGGGAGGGTGGAGTTTTTATCCAGTAGAACGGGCTCAAGGAACTTAGTCTTCCTTATTTAGTTAAACCCTTAGTTATGAAATGCATTAGATTGGATGTGGTAACAAAAGGACTGGAACAACGTTTCAGTAAAGGGGAGTCATTTATTATTTTTACTCTGCTGTTCAGCTGAAAATATGAAGCCCAGAGTGGCTTTCACGAGATACAATATAAAACACGTCACAGAGGAAAATGGGATGATAAGGAAAACAACATGAGGAAAACAACCAGTTCTTTAAAACCACATTCATTCCATTATCTGTGTTCCCTCAACTTTTTGCATTAGTTGGGGGCTTGTGGGATTGAGAGACTTGCAACTGCAAATATCTCCTCTTTTCCATTTAGTTAGTTGTGAAGAAAAATATTATCTGAATGCAGAGCAATAGCTTAAAGGAACAAGTTTCTGCATTGTGTCTGCAGCCTTGGAAGAGTGAAGCAAGTACTTCTAAGATGAAAGAGCTGCTTTCTAAAAAGTAATGTCAGAAGCGTATGGGGTGTAATTCAGCATCACAGAGTTACAGACATTCTGTTATGCAAACATTGCAGCTTGCCAGATAGAATGATCCCCCTGAACATTGTTCTGGAGATTTTCTCAAAACCCTCCCCCCCAAAAGCCAATTTTGGGCATGCGGAGTGGTGGGAGCCCCGTTATACAAGCAGAAGTCCTTGCACAGGGCTTCTGCTGATGGGGCACATTAGGAACCCTGTCCCTATTGAGTATGCTGCATATTTACTGTTAGGTAAAATGATGCAGGAACTTTTCCTTGCCGCTGCCTCATGGAATAAATCACTTAAATTAGTGTTTCTGAAATGGCAACTGTATAGACGACTCTGTAGGCACCTATCAGTACACATACTTTACTGCAGTTCTTTGAAGCTATACAATCAATTCTAGGTTAATAATTGTGTCCTCGAACCTCTTTTCTGTAGGGTGCCTTGTATTGCCTTCTTGGAAACCACAGTGGGGTGTGTCTGGCAAATCTTCATGACTGGGACTGCATTGTCCAAACCTGGCCTGCAATAGTCTCTTCTGGACTTAGCAAAGCAATGTCTCTGGAAAAACCATCCATAGTCCGACTATTTGATGACCTTGCAGAGAAGATTCATCGGCAGTATGAAACAATAGGATTGGATTTTACAGTAAGCATGAAATCTACTTCACTAAGCAACTGTTAGGAATAACTGGATGAAGGGATTGCCAGCAGTTGCATGATGATCCTGGAACCCAGTAGCGGCATGTGCAAGTCTTGAGGGTGGGCCACCAGGGCCAATCGAACTGGGTTCAAGGTAGTGCTTCATTCATTCCAGCTTCCAACGTTACGCCGGCAGAGTGATTGCCGTCATGAATGAAAACCGTTTGCATGCTAGGCAACCAAGTAATTTTTGTGCACAAAAATTTAGCAGCTCCCATGGGATTCGTGAAACTGTGGGCTCAGGACAGTATGCCAGCAGAGAAATGTGTCCCAGCCACTCCTCACAACTGATTTACCATCCAGAATAGACCCCACACGGTTTTTGTGTTCCTGCTGGATGATTGTGGGAATGTGCCAGTGGGAATGCACAAAATGGGTCAAATAAGCTTGCATCTAGTGTGGGGCTTACTATGGAATGGATGTGCTACAGTCGAGGAGCTTCCAGCTCAAAGCAGCAAGCAATTGCTGCGTTTTCATGGGTGACGCATCAGCAGACCTTTGTAACCTGCTCTGGGAGTCTTTTTTGGTTGCAAAGCAGAGGGAAATACCACAGAGACCTGTGAAGAGGCATGTATGAGGCCCACACTTTAAAGCCCTGTCTGCATTTACCATGGAACTCACAGCCCAGATACTGTGGGAAGCACATAGCTGAACACTCAGGTACATGCAGCAGTGGTGAATTGTGGAGCTACTCGGAGCAGGAAGAAGCCCTCATGACACGTATTTTGTTACGTGTTGGGGAGCCGCAGCTAATGATTTAATGCTGTATTGTTTTTAACACTCGATTGGGAGCCGCCCAGAGTGGCTGGGGAAACTCAGCCAGATGGGCGGGGTATAAATAATAAATTGCTGTTGTTGTTGTTGTTATTTATTAATGACTAGGTGCCTCTTAGATAATTACTACAGGAACAGAACATTTGGATGGTTGTTATACGAGGTGTTTCTGGCAGGGATGTGAAAATATCATAACTTTTAAAGCATTTGTGCAGTTACAGTTTTCAAAAAGGCCGAATTCCTTTGGGAGAGTGGGGAGGAAGATGCAGTGCAGAGATACACAGATGATCACAAAAATTAAGGAATGATGCTCCAAATAGGGGATAGGATTACTGGGCTTTTGGAATATTCATCCGAAAGCAGTATTATTCATTTGATAGACTGAATATGTATTTTTGAGAGTTTTTTATGTGGCGGTGAAGGTCTTTTGAACCCATAAAACATGACGTGTTTCCCTAGGGAGGAATGTCCTTGTTCTGTCAGAGACTTCATTTGCATCTGCCTTCTTTGCCAGGTTCCGGAGAAATGTGTTGAGGTCGCTGTCCTCATGCAGAAGTCGGGGGTTCTGCAGAACAACTGGACGAGTCTTAGTTCAGAGGAGCTCCAACAGGGAATTCAGCGACAGAAAGAAAGGAATGCTGAGTCCTCTCAGTAAGTGCACCGGGGCCATAGTATAAAATTAACACTTTATTTAACTTTTATTTAACTATTCATTTTATTTTGCAGTAAAATAAAATAGCTAGAAATTTCACTTTTCCAGAATGTACTATATAAAGCTTCATTTGCTGTTCATCAGTCTTTGCCCCTTTTGCTTCTAAGAAAAAAAAAACAATCTAATGACTGTCTTGTCTATTCACTTCAACATGTCTGTCTTTGGGTTGATAGACAAACTGGAAAATGTGGTGCTCAGTTTAAATTTTCCTTGTAAGGCACCTTGTGGCAAGTCTTTCATATGCAGCGGCTGCCACAAAGAATTGTATTATTTTGGCAGGTAGCAGAAGCAGAGGAGGCACGCTGCATGTTATTAAGGTCCTAAATGTGATTAATATCGGAATGTTTCTTTTCATTTTCAGAAACTATGAAAACCTGATTAACAAACTGTTAGATTGTGTGGATCAAAGAAATCTGTAAGTACGCGTGTTTCATTTCCAAAACGTAAATCGTGCTCTCGCTTTGAGAGACTTTTAGACAGGATTGTGAGATTATTCTATGTGATTCTTTTCCCCAATCCCCATTCTAAATTCTGTGGCAGATAAAACAGTTTTCTTTCAAGGTTTCTGTTCATATAAAAGGGAATCAAAAGAAGATTCAGCCCAGATATTTTGACAAATGACAGTACCACTCCCCCACAGGTCTTACGGGATCAGAGCTGAATAATGTGATAATTTAACTCAGGGATGGGGAACCCGTGCCCTCCCCAAATGCTGTTGGATGCCAAACACCTACCAGCCCTAGCCAGCTTGACCAATGGTTAGGGATGATGGCATCTGTAGTCCTTCATGTGCTGAGTCACAGGTCCTCCACCCGTGCTTTAGCTAACAATAAATTCTGAATGTTTTGCTCAGTAGCTGCTTCTGAGTAGATTGCATTTTTGTTGTAAATCGTCTGAAGATGGATCATGGTACCACCTCTTGACTCTTCATGTTTTTCTTTTTAAAAATGTTCTTATCTTGAAGTAAATCCTCAACTCGTTGAAAGTCCTCGTTCGTATCTCATCTCTCTTCTTTGGCCATTATAGAAGGCTGCTGTTGACATTCTTCATCTTCCTTCCCCTTTGGGGATTTATTTTTTAAAATTTTGGAAACTCCATGACTTTAAGTACATTATGATTAATCGTATCTTACAATCTTATGCAGGAGTTCAGTTCCAGTGGTTCCGTGTATAAGCAAAACCGTGTACAGTGGTACCTCGGGTTAAGTACTTAATTTGTTCCGGAGGTCCGTTCTTAACCTGAAACTGTTCTTAAGCTGAGGTACCACTTTAGCTAATGGGGCCTCCCACTGCCACCGCACCGCCGGAGCACGATTTCTGTTCTCATCCTGAAGCAAAGTTCTTAACCCGAGGTACTATTTCTGGGTTAGCGGAGTCTGTAACCTGAAGCATCTGTAACCTGAAGTGTATGTATACAGGTACCACTGTATACTCAAACCCTTGGAATTGAACCCCTGTGTGAGCAGCCTGGGCCTTCCAGAACCAGCGTCCTGGCTCCAGAAGCCCTGGGATGCTCTTGCGAGATCTCGTGGAAGCGTCCCAGTGAGATAAGGGAGCCTTGCTTCTTAAGTAAAGCCCTCCCCTCGCAACGAGACTGCATTTAATTTGTGGGGTTTCAAACAGCCGGCCTTCGACTGCATGTAGTTGAAATTGTGCAAGTTAAATGCGTATAAGATGTGATCGTGTGGATATTAGAATTGCATATATCTCCACTATCTCACACACGCCACCTTAAAATTAGAGCTGTTGTAGTCCAAATGAGAGTTGGGCCTCTTGAGAGCCAGTGTGGTGTAGTGGTTAAGATAGTCTCGTAATCTGGGGAACCGGGTTCGCATCTCCGCTCCTCCACATGCAGCTGCTGGGTGACCTTGGGCTAGTCCCACTTCTCTGAAGTCTCTCAGCCTCACTCACCTCACAGAGTGTTTGTTGTGGGGGAGGAAGGGAAAGGAGAATGTTAGCCACTTTGAGACTCCTTCGGGTAGTGATAAAGCAGGATATCAAATCCAAACTCTTCTTCTTCTTCTTCTTGTGTGCAAACGCTGGAGTGGAGAGCTGTTAACAGTGGCCGAAGGAATTGGTTTGGCTCTAAATTTGCTTGATAACGGCATTCATTCACTCTGTCCCAAAAGGGTATTTGATTCCATTTCCTCCCTTTCCTCCTCAGCCCCTGGAAGTTTGAGCACATTGGCGTCGGTTTTCTGTCCCTGCTGTTAAGAGACGACAGGGTGCTGCCTCCGAGAGCCATCAAATTCTTTGTGAAATGTCTCAATCACGATGCCCTAGTGGTTCGCAAGGTAAGAAAATGGCAAATAGATTTAAGTGGTTGGTTGCCAGTGCTGATCCCATTCCTCTTAACCCAAAGGCAGAGTCACACAATTGCTTTCGCACATGTCAGAGTGATATATGCTGCTGTTCTTGTAAATGAGGTTAATACGCATTTTGCTTCCACACTACTATGACCTGGGCAAAGGTCAGACTTGATGGACACATGTTGGCTTGCTGATTTGCCCAGTGTGCAAAGGAAACTGCTTTGGATAGCTAGCACCACTGACATTCCCTTTTGGACTTCCACTGCAGCCCAAAGTGAAGGCATGAATCAGGCCTTAATAAATCGTTACTAAATCATGGGACGTGGGTGACGCTGTGGTCTAAACCACTGAGCCTCTTGGGCTTGCTGATCAGAAGGTTGGTGGTTTGAATTCCCACAACAGGGTGAGCTCCCATTGCTCGGTCCCAGCTCCTTCCAACCTAGCAGTTCGAAAGCATGCCAAAAAGTGCAAGTAGATTAATAGGTACCGCTCCAGCAGGAAGCTAAAGGGTGTTTCCGTGCGCTGCTCTGGTGTCAGTGTTCCGTTGCGCCAGAAGTGACTTAGTCATGCTGGCCACATGACCCGGAAAAACTGTCTGTGGAGCAGACAAACGCTGGCTCCCTCGGCCTGTAAAGCGAGATGAGCACTGCAACCCCAGAGTCGTTCGCGACTGGACTTAACTGTCAGGGGTCCCTTTGCCTTTACCTTTTAAATTATTACATAGGCCTTACACTAGGCCAGACTAATTGTACAACTAGCTTTAGTTTCCTCTAACTTAAAGTGGCTCTCCAGGGTCTTAAGGAGCGATCTTTTCCATCACTTGTTGCTTGGTCATTGGATGCCAGGCATTGAAAGCGGAGCCTTCTGTTTATGAGATTTTGTTGAAGCTTTTTCATAATATGATAAGATCAAAGAAACTAATCGCAATAAAAAACAAAAACAGGGGGACAGAGAAAAGAAAACACCAAAGGAAAACCAAAATATAGAAGAAAAGAAATGAGGAGAGAGAAAGGAAAAATAAAAAGTACTTCCGATTTTCCGTCTGTCAGTCACATGAAAGAAATTACTCAAAATATTAGCTCAAGAATGGCATCCAACTGATCTGCTTTCTGTGAGGCAATATTTTTCACAATCTTCCAACCCAAATGACTCGTATTAATTTGTTTTCCTTTTACACAAAAAGTCCAAAAGAGGTTCTCCAGCCTCAAGCCTTCCCCATGCAGGACACATGTTCCTCCACTGAACTCTAGTCTCTTCCTCACTGAACCACAGGAAGCATAAGGTGAACCATTAGGAGAAAATAAACAAAAGAGTAGTGGGTCAAATTTAGTGCTATGAAGGTGGGGAGTCCATCTTTTATGCTTGCTTTTTCAGTTACTCAAAGCTGCTGGGTGAACCAGAAAGTTATTTTCCTTGGGATGGGATGAAAACGTGGGTACAGATTGTTTTGGAAGGACACCACTTCTTCCTATTGATCAACAGGCAGGAGTCCACTCTTTGTGTAGTTCTGTAATATTGGGAGTGAGAGAAAGGGAGGGCAGCTTTCTTTTTTAAGACAGCAATGAAGCAGTTGCTTGCACTGACTTTTTAAAACGCATGAGCTAAACTTTTCTTTCCCTTTTTTCAAAAAAGATGGCGATTTCTGCTGTGGCTGGCATCCTCAAGCAGCTGAAGAGGCCTCACAAGAAGTTGTCCATCTGCCCGTTCCAAATCAGTAAGTGTCCTGAACAAAAACGCTTGCAAGCACCGAGTTGCTTTTCCCCCATGAATTTGTTTTTTTTAGTGTGTATATGTGAACTATGTACTGTGTTATATAGGGGGTGTCAGATTTCAAGCTTGCAGGATCTATTTTTCTTTCTGCTGGAACCCTAAGATCTATCATTCAGAGCAGGGAACAAAATGGCGGCTTGAGGATGGATGGAGACAGTTGCATGCTTCACTCATTGAACCGTACCCTAGAGCAGGGAAAGCAGGGCCAGGTGATGTAGGGCCCTCCAGAGGTTGCTGGTTATCAAAGCTTAAAATCTTTCCAGTAGATCTTTGCTGCAGGGAGTTTTGTCCCCATTAAAGTGCCAAAGATGGAACCCTACCACCTTCCCAAGATGGTAAACCTTGGTGTTCTTCAGCGACAAAGGCAACGACTGAGCTAATTTTCAGTAATATTGTACATTTTGATGGGCTTCTTATACTTCTGCTTGCTTTTTGTTTTAATTATTTTGATTCGACGAAGCAAAAAGAAGTTGGGTTCATAATGCAGGTTTAGTGGTTTTATTGTCATCTGAAAGCAAACTGCATGGCTTTCCTTTATATAGAAAATGTAATCGCCCAAGAATTGTCAGATTTCTTCTGGAAATTCATGCAAAAAGGGAAGGGTGGGGGGAAATGGTATGTATACAAATTCTTAAAATTGTCTTGTCTTTTAAAAAAAGCTGATCGTTTATGAAGGGCGGTATATAAATTTGATAAAGAAATAAAATAGTTCCAGTCACAGGAACTGAATCACAGGGTCAATAATATACGGTAACAGTTGCTTTCTCTTTTTGTGTGTGAGCAGGTGGAGCCCCTCAGCTTCCTGAGATCAGGGCCGGCGACAGACCTGACAACCAGTGGCTGCATTATGACAGTGCAAAGTTACCAAAGACTAAAGAAGCTTGGGAGGCCTGTCGTTTCGTGGAGAAAACCCACTGGGGTTACTACACCTGGCCTCGGTAAGTACGGGCTTGTCCCCCCCACTCCCCTGGTAGGTACTAGGGCACAGATGGGGAACCTGTAGCCCTCCAGGCGTTCCATCATCATGGACCACTGGTTGTGCTAGTGGAGGCTGATGGGAGTTGGAGTTCAAGGATTTGTGGAGGGCCACATGTTCCCCGTTGCAGGACTTAAAGCTCCCTTGTTCCCTCTGTCAACAGCCTTCTAACGGTTGTCTTGCTGGTATAACAACTACTAGTAGTAGTACATATATCCAGCCCATCTGACTGGGTTGCCCTAGCCCCTCTAGAAGGCTTCCAACATAATAAAAACACAGCAAAACATCAAGCATTAAAAACATCCCTATAGAGTGGTACCTTGGGTTACATATGCTTCAGGTTACAGACTCCGCTAGGTAAAGGGGACCTCTGACCACTAGGTCCATTCGTGGCCGACTCTGGGGTTGCGGTGCTCATCTCGCTTTATTGGCCGAGGGAGCCGGCATACAGCTTCTGGGTCATGTGGCCAGCATGACTAAGCCGCTTCTGGAGAACCAGAGCAGCGCACGGAAACACCATTTGCCTTCCTGCCGGAGCGGTACCTATTTATCTACTTGCACTTTGACGTGCTTTCGAACTGCTAGGTTGGCAGGAGCAGGGACCGAGCAAGGGGAGCTCACCCCGTCTTGGGGATTCAAACCACCGACCTTCTGATCGGCAAGTCCTAGGCTCTGTGCTTTAACCCACAGCGCCACCCGCGTCCCGACCACAGACTCCGCTAACCCAGAGATATTACCTCGGGTTAAGAACTTTGCTTCAGGATGAGAACAGAAATCGTGCAGTGGCAGCACAGCAGCAGCAGGAAGCCCCATTAGCTAAAGTGGTGCTTCAGGTTAAAAACAGTTTCAGGTTAAGAACAGACCTCCGGAACAAATTAAGTTCTTAAGATAGTTGTTGTTTATTTCCATGACATCTGACGGGAGGGCATCAGGCCCTCTACCTGGTTCCCTTCAGGCAATGAGGAAACCGCCAGAAGACTCTTGGAACTGGACCTCAGTGTCCGGGCTAAACGATGCCAGCGGAGACTTTCCTTCTGGTATACAACAGTACACATACTCTGCTTATTCTTGTTTTGGGGCAGCAGCAACATTATTTCTCCAATATACCTTTTAAATATATTCAGCTCTTTGGAGTTTGATCTTACCTATCTATCTAACACATTTTGCTACAGTGAGTTGCAGTGGGGTCTAAATTTTGATTTGGCCATGCTACCTTTTTAAAAAGAACATGTTTGAGCTTTGTGAAGTTTGCCTCCCTTTGTCATTGCTATACTGGAACAATGACCCAGGAAATGCTGTACCTACATTTTTTGTTCAAAAATATTGAAACCTATCTTGATTATTATTTTTCTCTTCACAATTTCTAGAAATATGGAGATTTATGCTTCTGCTGAAGAGCAACCAAAGCTTGGGAGGAGTAGAGATGAGCTTTCAGAGGTGAATGTGATATTTTAAAACTCCACTGAAAGTATTTTCTGGGACTGATTCAAGCTTGAGCATATATATATATTTATTCCTGTTGTGATTGTGTATGTTTGAACAATTCCAAAGCCAAAATGTGTAATCTGGATTTTACATAGAGCCTAGGCAAAACAAGAATGCAATTAATGACTGCCCTATACACCACAGAACTTTTTGGTAATAATGGTTATTCAGATCATGTTTCACATTATCCTGCCTGCCCCCCCCGCCCCCACATGGTGATTCAGTTTATAAACAATAAATGTAATAGCTTGATCATTTTCCCTAATGGGAACATTTGTTAAAAGCAGCTGCTACACAGGTTCTCTTGAGTGTGTCGCACATGTGTGTTTACAATAATTGCAACATGAAGCGATTCTTGCATGGGCCATTATAGAATCTCATTTATGTGACCCAGTGCACATGTAAAAAAAAGTCATAAGCAACGGCTTTGCCATGAATTAGTGTTACTTGTTCCCATTTGTGCCTGCCCTTCAGTTTCTGTTCCCAAGCCGGGAGGCACTCACAGTTTGTTTCTCTCCATATAAGCGATGAGCAGTTTTCCATTCAAAAAAAGTTGATGATTTCTGGTGACCCCCATGGATGCTTTGGCTATTACTTTACTTCAACGGCAGCCAACTTGGTGCTCTGCCGATGTTATTGGAATGTTTTTCCCATCAGTCCTAGCCTGGATCACCAGTAGTCAGGGGTGATGTAGACCCCAAAAATTATCTGGAGCACACCATGTTAGCGACACCTGTTTTCAGTGCACCACACTGGTTTATGAAGCATGTGGGTTGTCTTGTCAACTCAAAATGATTGCTGAACCGAGGATGGAAGGTTAGCAAATGGAAAAGCATTGCTGTAGAAAGCTACACAAGGTCTTTCAAGGCTTAAGATTTAAGAGTATTTTGTCCTTGCCAGGATTCTGAAAGTCTTGCAGTTCTTCTAATGAGCCTAGAAAAATGAGGCTGGTTCAAAGGTTGTCAATTGAGTTGCAGCAACTGATGTCCTGGCTCTCATTAATTTCACAGGAACCCAGATTTCTATCGGTATTTGCACAAAATGCAGCTGCTTTGAAATGAGCTGCACTCGTGAATAATGTTTCCTTTGACCCAAAATGCCTGTTTTTGTTAAGGTGTCACATATCTGAGACCATAAACTATGCAGACTTTTTTCCAGGACAACGCTTCACTGTTGTACGATACAAAAAAGCCTTTTAGTTTCATTGTGCTCTTCTTTCTTTCTTTCTTTTTTTTACAGGAGGAGCAGGTCATTTATGATCATTTTTCCGATCCCAAATTTGTTGAGCAGTTAATCAAGTTTCTTTCTTTAGAAGACAGAAAAGGAAAGGATAAATTTAATACTCGCAGATTTTGCCTCTTCAAGGTAACCAGTTATCTACTTCTTTGATTAGTTACACCTTCTAGAAAATGATAAAATCCTTGGTGAAAAGCTCTATAATATATGACCCATGCATTTAAACTTCTGTATTCCGCATATTGGTCCAGTTTGGACAATTGAACCAAGGTCTCCTAAACCATAGTTTATGAAGCTGTGAATGAGTACCATGACCAAGATGTCCTTAGCCCCTCTATTAAAGGGAGGTGGCGCTGTGGTCTAATCCAGTGAGCCTCTTGGGCTTGCTGATTGGAAGGTCAGCAGTTCGAATCCCCATGACGGGGTGAGCTTCCGTTGTTCTGTCCCAGCTCCTGCCAACCTAGCAGTTTGAAAGCACGCCAGTGCAAGTAGATAAATAGGTACTGCTGTGGCAGGAACGTAAACAGCATTTCCATGCGCTCTTGTTTCCGTCACAGTTTCCCGTTGCACCAAAAGCGGTTTAGTCATGCTGGCCACATGGCCCGGAAAGCTGTCTGTGGACAAACGCTGGCTCCCTCGGCCTGAAAGGGGGATGGGCACCGCAACTTAATAGTCACCTTTGACTGGACTTAACCGTCCAGGGGTCTGTTGCCCCCCCTTTTTAGCCCCTCTATTCTGTTTGTTGTGGGGGAGGAAGGGAAAGGAGAATGTTAGCCGCTTTTAGACTCCTTAGGGTAGTGATAAAGCGGGATATCAAATCCAAACTCCTCTTCTTCTTCTCTTTGCTTACCTCTTTGGAGCTTATTTTCTGACTTGTATTGAGCCAGAGTTTTCATTTGCGGACAACCCAGAATCTGCTGTGCTTATATTCATTGTATTGCCTTCTGTAAGACTTAAATGGGGGGGGGGGAGAGAGAGAGACAGACAGACAGACAGACAGACAGACAGACTCTACGGTCACAGCAGGTGGTCTAACTTTCCAACGGTTTGACTTTCTTCCTAAATGGCAAATTCTTTCTATTGTCTCCTGTGGCAGACAGATGCCCACTTAAAAAAAGACCCCATAAAAGTGGCAATACAGTGGTACCTTGGGTTACATACGCTTCAGGTTACATATGCTTCAGATTACAGACTCCACTGACCCAGAAATAGTGCTTCAGGTTAAGAACTTTGCTTCAGGATGAGAACAGAAATCGTGCTCTGGGGGCGCGGCGGCAGCATGAGGCCCCATTAGCTAAAGTGGTGCTTCAGGTTAAGAACAGTTTCAGGTTAAGAACGGACCTCCGGAACGAATTAAGTACTTAACCTAAGGTACCACTGTATATGATTTTGGGGAGCTTGCTTGCAAATATATTTTGAGGGAAATGTTGAAAAATATAATTTCATGTACCTATATAGGCATGTGCAAATGCAGGGGGGTTCTCCCTTATTCCTGGGGGAGGGGGTGGCACAGAACTGCAACACTTCCAACACAAGTCTCTGTTGCTTTTCTCTCATTCATGGCTTATGCATCTTCTAAAGTTAAGACCAGTACAGTGGTACCTCTGGTTACGAACTTAATTCGTTCCAGAGGTCCGTTCTTAACCTGAATCCGTTCTTAACCTGAGGTACCACTTTAGCTAATGGGGCCTTCTGCTGCCGCCACGCGATTTCTGTTCTCATCCTGAGGTAAAGTTCTTAACCCGAGGTACTACTTCCTGGTTAGCAGAGTCTGTAACCCAAAGTGTTTGTAACTTGAGGTGTTTGTAACCCGAGGTACCACTTTATCTTAATCTATGTCTATAGCATGCCTTATTTTATTTTTAAAACAGCTTTGGAAAGTGTGCATTGTATTAATGGATGGAAAAGTACCCCTTTTGATTATATTTTTCATGCGTTTTCTAGAATTAGCACTTTGGAACAGTTAAGTTAGGAGTAGTGCAAGCCCTTTTCGTAAAAGTGACGAGTTTAAGACTAAACTATGAGTCTTGTTTTAACAGGGCTTGTTCAGAAACTTTGATGATGCCTTCTTGCCTGTACTGAAACCCCACTTAGAACGTTTGGCAATAGATTCTCACGAAAGTCCCCAACGATGCATAGCTGAAATTATAGCTGGTGTGATAAGAGGATCTAAGCACTGGACATTTGAAAAGGTAGTGTGTACTTCGCTTAATTTTTGCAAAAACGAAACAGCTGCGCATGCACAAGGATTACCACTTTCTCACCCCCCTGCATGTCCGCCAAATATGATCCGGAGGGTTGTGGAAACCCCCAGAACAGATTTAGGAAAAGGGCCATTGCGCAACCAGAGAGCCTTGTGCTGTCGTAACTACTTTCTCAGTGCTTTGTTGAATATAACCTATATTTATTTAGGTTATTTTTTATACTACACTTCATCATAAGTGTCACAGGGTGGTGTAGAACAAAATAAAATGCAATAATTAAAACCAGTGCACACAGAATGTAAACCTGTGAAATCCCAAGGTGGTTAGAAAAGCTACCTTGAATTCCTGAGGAAGAATAGTATATAAATAATACCAGTTTTAAACTTTCAAAGAAATTATTGCTTTTTTTGAAGCCCTCTCCACCCCGGTCTAAAAATTATACATTGATATTAATTGGTTTCTGGGATTTCCTAAATAAATACATGGAATTGCTAAATTATATTTACCCCTTAGTATCAGAATCATGAGTAGCTGAGATTAAGAATGAACTACTTTATATTCTTCTCTTTGGTCATTGGCCCAAAATATTAAGGATTCCGTGTTCTTGGTTTTGGGTTCCTCCAGATCTTAGGCTGCAGAGATTCTGACAGGAGCTCTATTTCAGATTTTTGTTTTGTTATTTAATTGAGATGGCTTAAGCAGTATCTGAGCAGTATGCAAGAAAACAAAACATAAAAATACAGTGGCAGTGCTAAGAGAGAGTCCATGTGTCATATGTACAGGAGTGGCTCAAGGTGTTTCAGCACCTGAGATGAAATGAGGATGGTGGGTGCCACTTGCAACAGCCGCCTTGCCTAGCCTCATGGGCTGGTCGGCCGTGCATGCGTACTTCTCATGATTTCTTTGCCTGTTCTTCCTTTTTGTACAGGTAGAGAACCTCTGGAAAGTTCTGTGTCCGCTTCTTAGGACAGCTTTATCCAACATCACAGTGGAAACCTACAATGACTGGGGTACCTGTATAGCAACGTCATGTGTAAGTCCTGCATATTTCCTTTCGTAGAAATTTGGATGAAAACTTTTGAAAACCTGTGATTCAGCCCTCTGGCTGTTTACTCAGAAGTAAGTCTTGCTTCTGGTCTTATTCCCTAGCAAATCTGTATAAAGGATTATAAAGGATGAGGTTTTGTGCACTCTTAATGTGGGAAGGGAATAAATACCATTGAACTCAGTGACACTTACTTCTGAGTAACCTGCTTAGGATTGGCGATAAGGCTTAGATCAAAGCTTTGGTATGCTCAGAGACAAAAAGGGTATGTGCTCAGGGCAAAAAGAACATTTTATACAAGCTGACATTTTGGTGCTGCAATGTTTTCTTTTTATGATGGTTTGTGTCTGGATTTTTAGTTCTGGCTTGCTTTTTAAAAAACAAAACAAAACATGTTGTTATGCAATAGAACCCACTCTTTTAACAGCACAAATGTTTGATATTGAATTGTCTTTCAGAAAGCTTTACCAAGATTTCACTTGCCAGAAATCATTTTGCCCCTTTTGCCTTTTTAAATTGTTAATACAGGAGAGCAGGGACCCTCGAAAATTGCACTGGTTGTTTGAATTGTTGTTGGAGTCTCCGTTGAGCGGTGAAGGAGGATCATTTGTTGATGCATGGTAAAATAATAATAATAAATATAATAATAATAATAATTTTGCCTATTTGTCGTAGGCCAAAATGTGGAAGACAGTGGGGCTCATATTTATACAGAACAGATTGTTCCCCTGCTGTTGCACCACAGCATACAGCAGTAATTGCTTCTGGATCAAGCCCCACTTAGGGTGCACTGCAGTAATCCGATACAGTCATACCTCATGTTACGTCCGCTTCATGTTACATTCTTTCAGGTCGCTTCCCGCGGCGACCTGGAAGTACCGGAAAGGGTTACTTCCGGGTTTTGCCGCTTGCACTTGCACAGAAGCGCAAAATGACGTCATGCGCAGAAGTGGTGAATCGCAACCCGTGTGTGCGCCACTGCGGGTTGCACTCTTTTCATCTTGCGAACGGGCCTCCAGAACGGATCCTGTTCGCAGCCAGAGGTACCACTGTACTGAAATAGCCAGTACATGAACTAACCCAGCCAAGCTTTCCTGGTCCGGGAACGGTCATGACTTTCTTACCAGATGCAGCCGGTAAAAGATGCTCCTATCCACCGAAGCTGCCTGGACATCCAGTGACAAAGCTGCAGGCACATGCACACACCATTAAAGAGCCGCTGGAACTATTCTTAATATCCGTGCAGATTGTACTTCTGCAATTTTGGTGGTTTTCATTTCCAGCGAAGGTGTTCCTATGGCCATTCCCCCCCCCCCCTTAACTATATGAGGAGCTGCTAGTTCAGGCATAGGCAAACTCGCCCCTCCAAATGTTTTGGGACTACAACTCCCATCATCCCTGACCACTGGCCCTGTTAGGAATGATGGGAGTTGTAGTCCCAAAACTTCTGGAGGGCCAAGTTTGCCTATGCCTGTTGCTAGTTCCCTTGGTTTATTGTAAGCAAAAAATTAAGTCATTGGCCTACCTTTTGTGAGCAGTGAAGTGTAAGAGAATTGTTTGTGTCATGCCTTGGGGTCTTTGGGTGGCGATAAAGGTGTGCTTCCCTAAGTTATGATCTTACTGTATGTTTTTCTGTCTTTCCCCGCTCCCCTCCCCATTCCCCTGCCCCCTCCTAGTCGACTGTACGTCCTGCAAGGGGGTCTTGCACAGCAAGAATGGCGAGTACCAGAGCTGCTGCACAGATTGCTGAAGTACCTAGAGCCGAAACTCACCCAGGTTTACAAAAATGTCCGAGAGAGGATAGGAAGGTTAGTGTTCTCAAGTCCGTGCATAGTTTTTAGGCCTGCAGCCCTCAGCTGAAAGCCAGAGGATGGGAGCTCTCACCCTTTGGCAGAAGCCTTAAATATGGTATAATAGCAATAGTAATTTAACTATTTATATGCCGTCCATCTGACTGAGTTGCCCCAGCCACTCTGGGCGCCTTCCAGCAAAATACAAAAAACACAAGAAAACACCAAACATTAAAAACTTACCTAATCAGGGCTGCCGTCAGGTGTCTTCTAAAAGTCAGTTGTTTATTTCCTTGATATCTGATGGGAGGGCATTCCACAGGGTGCCACTACCGAGAAGGCCCTCTGCCTGGTTCCCTGTAACCTCACTTCTCGCAGGGAGGGAACCGCCAGAAGGCCCTCTGAGTCAAATATTAATATGCCTTTCCTTCTGAATGCTGGAGGTTGTATGATTAAATGCCCCACCTCAACAACAACAAAACCCTCTGTTCATAGAAAATTAGCACATCAGGCTAAGCTAGTATTCTTCTCTCTGAGATGCTGGTTCCTCACAAAAGGACCCTTTTTACATGAAGCATTCAAACGTACAACCCCCTTTTCACATAACAATCTGAACGCACTCAAGAAGGCTCTACTGTGTGACTCTTGTGAATGTATTATTTAGCCGTTAGATTTCTAAGGAAGCTATCAGATTCTCCCCAGGAACTAGAATGAGTGGTGATTTCTGTAACAAATTTGTGAACTCTTTTCTTTAAACAGGGTTTAAAGGGAAATATTAAACGTGTATACTTCATTTTCTTTCGTGTAGCGTTCTGACATACATCTTCATGATAGATGTTTCCTTACCAAATACCGCTCCAACAAAATCTCCCCATGTCCATGAGTTCACTTCCCGAATACTTGAAAAACTCAAACCCCTTACGGAAGTGGATGAAGAAATTCAGAATCACGTTATGGAAGAGAATGGAGTCGGAGATGAAGATGAGCGAACTCAGGGCATTAAACTCTTGAAAACCAGTAAGTGCCTGTGCTCAACTTGCGCACACCAAATTAAATGCCCAGCTGTACTTATTTGAGAGTTATTATTTCAATTCGCATTCCGCTTTTCCACATGAGTGTCACCCAAAATAACTCAAATCACGACAGCAAATGTATATATACAGGTGCATCATCACAACAAGCAGCCTAATATTGATTGTTTCATATTGTGCCTCACTCAGAGAGATTTTTTTAAATATTAAGAAATTTATAAATGCTTTCAAATGATTGGTAATTTCAAAATGCAGCGAGAGAATAAAACATAATATGACAATCCAGATAATTCCTGTTTGTAATACTAACAACATTATAAATTCATTATCAAATGGGCAATATTGACCATTGTGTCTTTAAGGTAGCTGATAGTTGGAAAAGATTAGTTTGAACCATGCCTGTGTCTTGCTGTGCTCTGTTTGACCTTGCGCCTATGTTTGCCTTTCTTCTGCCTTCGACAGTTCTGAAGTGGTTGATGGCAAGTGCGGGGAGAGCCTTTTCCACAGCTGTTGCGGAACAGCTTCAGCTATTGCCGTTGTTTTTCAAGGTACGTGGTTCGTCAGTTCTCTTTAGGCTTCAGAGGTAATTTCTGAACACGTTAAAGCAACAATGCTTGACAAATAGCGGGACCCGGGTGGCGCTGTGGTCTAAACCACTGAGCCTCTTGGGCTTGCCGATCGGAAGGTCAGCAGTTTGAATCCGCATGACAGGGTGAGCTCCCGTTGCTCTGTCCCAGCTTCTGCCAACCTAGCAGTTCAAAAGCAGTGGAAGCAGATAAATCTTAGATGGTTTTTTTTTTTCAAATTTAAGGAAGTGCGTTTATTTTTCTTCAAGCACTTCTTCCATTTCTCAAGTATGAAAAGTTGTTAGAAACAACAACCTAATACTTAAAGTAACTCTTTTTTTTCAACTGCTCGTTGTCTAAATACTTACACATAGAAACTCATGCCATACTAAAGGTTCTGCCTAAAACAGTTCTTTTTACATCCAATTTATCTGTTGAGAGAAATTGTTTGTCTTATTTTGGCTTTTACACCTACTCTTTGATTGGTTGATTAAGGTATTTATGTACTGCTTTTCAGGTGGGGCTCACAAAGCAGTATACCAAAGATTGGCACAAAATTGCAGTGAAATTGAAAGACATCTATTTCTTTAGGAGATTATACAACTCTTCAATTCTCTGCTTCCCTAAGGGCAAGATGGGCTTGATGAGGCACTGCCTGTGGTTTTTCATTATCCACTCTTGCGACTGTAATTTGTTTAAAACTATTTTCAATATTGTATTTTTTAAATTGCCATAACTCACCCTTGCTGCCCAATTGTAAAAGACGACAAGCCTTGAGCTAGGGAAGTCTTTTCAGGTTTAATACTGCTGAGAATTGAATGCATATGTTCATTTCTTTGTCTGCTCCAGAGGAAACCCACCAGAGGTTGCCATTTCTGGGAGCAATCCACCAAACACTTGTCCTATTTAAGTCGTGTTTCAGTTAAGGGGATTAGACAGATAATACAGAAATATTTCAGGGAGGCAATTTCCCCTCCCTTTAAAGCTTTAAAATCTCAATTTCATTGTCCAAATCCCTGCATATTTCTAGATTCTCAGAGCTAAGTATTATTATTCTTTGTTAAATTTATATACCACCTGAAGATCATAGTAGTGACATCTACTCAGTGTCCTTGGAGTAGGCATATTAATAGCAAAACAAGCAGTACACTTCAGCTGTTGATTATTTTGTGAATGTACTTCAATACAGCATTTAGGGTCTTTAGGCTTGAATATTTCATTGATCCCATCTTTCTAGTTGGAGAAGCTGAAAAGTTCTTTGACACTCCCCCATTATTGTCCTGCGTTGTATTCATTTTACAAAAAAGAAGCCTTCTTTGGCTGTTGGTCTTCAACCTGTGTCCACTCACCTTTCCTGTTCTTCCTTCCACAGATCGCACCTGTAGAAAATGACAATAGCTACGATGAACTTAAGAGAGATGCTAAGATGTGCTTGTCGTTAATGTCTCAGGGATTGCTGTACCCTCAACAAGTGCCTTTGGTACTTCAGGTGCTAAAACAAGTACGTGGCGCTTTCTTTAGCTGTGTAAACAACAAAAGCATATTTTGTGGTGTCAGCATTCCCTCAAGGCAACCGTTGACAGTAAATGCCTTCTGGGGGGGGCGGGTCTTCTATAAAATTCTGAATTATTTGATGACTACCAAAATGGCCGTCCCTATAGCAGGTGGTATATGCATGTGGAGGGAAGACCTGTTTATTGCAATAACATCTTGGAGATCCCGGGCCACAGGGAGGTTAGGCTGGCCTCAACCAGAGCCAGGGCTTTTTCGGCCGTGGCCCCGATCTGGTGGAACGCTCTGTCACAAGAGACTAGGGCCCCGCAGGACTTGACATCTTTCCACAGGGCCTGCAAGACAGAGCTGTTCCACCAGGCCTTTGGCCAAGGCACAGCCTGACCCCCTCCTTTGGCAATCCTCACAGAACTCTAGCCCAATGGTTGCCATTAATTTGATTTGAATTGATTTTGGAATGAATTGATTTTAGAATGCTGTGTTACTTTTATTGTTGTTAGCGGCTCTGAGCCCGGCTTCGGTTGGGGAGGGCTGGATATAAATATATTATTATTATTATTATTATTATTATTATTATTATTATTATTATTA
>JAXCMG010000003.1:87765266-87789587 GCA_034642415.1 Podarcis siculus | reverse complement strand
TATTATTATTATTATTATTATTATTATTATTATTATTATTATTATTATATCCTCTGGAGTGCAGTGCATCTCTGCTGCCTCTGCTCATGGAGACCTACTGAATTCTACCCCACCTTTACAGGGTTCATGCCATTAATGAACTGGACAATCCAAGCAAGGGCACTAACCCAGTGGCTAACACAGTGGTTTGACTTCACCCCTAGAGGCGTACTCCATTATCTCTTAAGACAGACGGATGCCAGCAACAAGCCCAGAAGTTAAGCTGTCATCTGAGGAATTAAGGAGAGGGGATTGGGCATGGAAATAAGAGTGAGCGTTAGGACAAATGAGCATTAGAGCAAAAGACCTGCTATGTCAACTTGTAGATAAATTATGAAATGTAGCTATGGAGAGTTTTTGCATTCTCTGTACGGTGGTTTAAATGCAGGCTGATCCTTGATTCCACTTGAAGAATTGCCTGTTTATTTTTTCTAACTGCTGCTATTTTGTTATTTTGCAGACAGCAAAGAATAGTTCCTGGCATGCTAGGTACACAGTGCTAACCTACCTCCAGACCATGGTTTTTTATAATCTTTTTATCTTCCTAAACAATGAAGAAGCGGTAAATGACATCAGATGGCTGATTATAAGACTGCTAGAAGATGAGCAGCTTGAGGTGAACAATATACCTGTGCTTGCATTTCTTGACAGCCTGTGAAAAATCCATGTTTGCAAAATAAAAGTTCAACTTCGTAGGTAACGGGGCACCATCCTGCCCAAAGTTTAATCACTTTTAAAAGTTCTGTTGATCTTGGTGGAAGAATTAGGTTTATTCTTTTAAAAATATGATCCATATATGAACCAAACACTGCAAAAACCATAAATTATCAGCAGAAAACACTTGGTAGTAGTTTATTACATTTCCCATGTTCATTTCACACCTGTATTATTCTAGTTAGCTTGTCCATTTCAGCAACACTAAAGCTTTTCCATTATTGTTTCTTACATTCGCTCTGCAAAGGTCCATTCGATTTCCCAATTTTAGCAACCACACTCTTTGCTGCTACCATCAGACCAGCATATGCTTAAGTCTTCCCCTTTGAAACCAGAGGTACTTGAATATGCCTCTCTTTTGTCATGACATTCCTCCTTTTCTCTGATATAGCATTGTCTTTTACTTTGAGTGCATTTTTAATTACCGTATTTTTTGCTCTGTAAGACGCACCAGACCACAAGACACACCTAGTTTTTGGAGGAGGAAAACAAGAAAAAAATATTCTGAATCTCAGAAGCCAGAACAGCAAGAGGGATCGCTGCGCAGTGAAAGCAGCAATCCCTCTTGCTGTTCTGGCTTCTGGGATAGCTGTGCAGCCTGCATTCGCTCCATAAGACACACACACAGGTATCTACTGTATATTTAAGAGGTCGGCATAAGTTTGTTTTACGGTCGCTAGTGCTCTCATGCGATATTTTGATTATATGAAACAGAAGCTGCAAGCACAACATTGTTCATGTGTGAGTGAAATAACCATTTATGGAGGCAAATGAACCAAGCGATAGGTTACCAGGGAAACTTTACTGTTGGCTATAAGAGAGGTTTCTGAAACATTTTGTTTCCCAAAATGGTAGTTCCTGAAGCAGGTTTGCTGGTGACCTAACTGCTGCAGGAAGCGGTGTTTTGAATTTGAAGCAGTCTTTGGTTCCTGCTTCAGTGTTACATAGCCATGAGTTCTGCTTGCATCCTATGAATGCTACTAGCATCCTTTTACCACTGTTAGTTGGAACATTTATCCTGCCGTCTAAAACAAGCAAACACCCCCTGCTGTTTGCTGTTCCCTCTTTAGCAGCAATGCAGGCTTGCGGAACTAATTTGTAGAGCAAATTTGCAAATCGCCAGATGAATAGTACGTTCTTGCAAAACAGCAGTACAGATCGGCAAAGCGCCTCCTTGTGTGTAATCTCTTGTGACCTGGTTGCCATGGAAACCTCAAATCTTGCGGTGGTGGTAATCTTGCGTTTCCTTGCCCTGAGCTGGCAAGCCCTAAAATGGTGCTCACTTGTTACTCCAGTGATGTTTTGCTCGCTTGCGTGCGCGCTCTGTGTGTGTGTGTGTGTGTGTGTGTGTGTGTGTGTTACATAAAGACAAGAGCAGCTTCTGCCATCAAGTTCCTGGCATGGTTGTTTAGGGTGAGGGAAATAGTGGATCCCCCATATCTCCTTCCTCCTTCCCAGCATTTTGGTTCTCAGCTTTGCTTTTAATAAAAGGTATCATAAAGAAAAGCTGCTCTCCCCTTTGAATGCCCCCCATATCCCATTCTCCTCACCCTGGCAGCCGTGTTCTTGGGGTGGGCCTCATTATTTCCAAATCCTGCCCGTTCCAGCCCCTGCCCTTCCCACATCCCATTACTTCCTTACCTTTTCAAATTCATTCTGTGAGGCTTTTATTCTTTGGATGAAGTCCCTTCTTCCTACTTCCTTGGGCACTGTCTTGACCTTGTCTTCCCCAATAACTAATGCTGTGTCTTTCTCCTGTGAAATTCCCTTTTCTTTTTCTTCTGGCTCCTTTCTAACTACAGTCGTACCTTGGAAGTCAAACAGAATCTGTTCCGGAAGTCCGTTCGACTTCCAAAACATTTTGAAACCAAAGCGTGGCTTCTGATTGGCTGCAGGAGCTTCAGAAGCCACAAAAGCCCTGTGGTACGTTTGGCTTCCAAATAACGTTCGCAAACTGGAACACTCACTTTGCGGCATTTGGAAGCCAAAACGTTCAAGTACCAAGATGTTCAAGGTACGACTGTACTTTCAAATATGTTACTGTTTCCCCCATTCTCAAACCACCCACCTTCCCTATCCAACTATCGCTCTGACGCCTTTCTTTGCTTCACTTCCAAATCCCCGGAGCCCCTTCTTACTCCCACTGCCTTAACTTTTCCTCTAGCTCTGCTCATGCCTTCCTTCAATCTGGCCCCTGCCCCCTGTTCTGAAACTCCTCTTTCAAAGATCGCTGGCGTGATCTGGGCCTCTGTTGCCTAAACTATTGCAGTTTCCTCCTCTCTGGACTCCTGTTAGATTTCCAATTGCTCTGATCATGTCGTGTGCCGCTCCTTAAATCCTCGTATAAATGATAAAAGGTAAAGAATCTAAAACACGTACAGTGGTGCCTCGCAAGACGAAATTAATTCGTTCCGCGAGTTTTTTCTTCTTGCGAGTTTTTCGTCTTGCGAAGCACGGTTTCCCATAGGAATGCATTTAAAATCAATTAATGCGTTCCTATGGAGACCGCCTTCAGAGCAGGTCCGGGGACAGAGGGGAAGGCGCGCTGCGCTTCCCCGCTATCCCCGGAGCTTGCGGGGCAAGCTTCGTCTTGCAAAGCAAGCCCATAGGGAAATGCGTCTTACGAAGCGGCTAAGAAAACAAAAAACTCTTTCGTCTAGCGAGTTTTTCGTCTTCCGAGGTGTTTGTCTTGCGGGGTACCACTGTAGTTAACACTATTCAGAAGCTGATATCCGCTGGCACATTTGCGAATGGCTCTCCAGAGTACAAGCACCTGCCAACACTCTGCATCCAAACCAGCACATTAAATTATACCCTTGAACATAAGATTCTTAAGTTCTACAAAGCTAAAAGTCAGCCTGCAGACCCCTTGATAAATGAGCAAAGGAAGTTAACAGGCACTTGAGATCAACTTCCTCAAGCCTTGTGCTTGCCAATCGGAAGGTCAGCGGTTTGAATCCCCGCAACAGGGTGATCTCGCGTTGCTCAGTCCCAGCTCCTGCCAACCTAGCAGATCGAAAGCACGTCAAAGTGCAAGTAGGTAAATAGGTAGTGCTCTGGCGGAAAGGTAAACGCCGTTTCCGTGTGCTGCTCTGGTTCACCAGAAGTGGCTTAGTCATGCTGGCCACATGACCCAGAAAAACTGTCTGCGGACAAATGTCGGCTCCCTCGGCCAGTAAAGCGAGATGAGCGCCGCAACCCCAGAGTTGTTCGCGACTGGACTTAACTGTCAGGGGACCTTTACCTTACTCAAATTTGTGTTAAGCAATGAGCCTATAGAGCCCATTCTTAAACACACACTGCTGAGCTGAAAGGTGAAGTGCTAATAGACCCCAGGGTCAGAAGACTTGGCCGCGGAGTGAGCAAACTTGCCACCGAACCGCTTTCATTGACCATCCCGTCACATAAGTCAAAATTTGCATTTGCGACTGAATTCAATGCGGGAACTCCTACAGCAAGGAATACCAAGCAAGCCAATCATTGAAATCATGAATTACTACGTGGTTGTTTGAAAAAGGTATCGCAGTGAAGCAAATGCTGACTTGTTGACCAGACTTGTTCACTGGAGTAACTGGTTTCCTCGTCCATCCCTAGGTGAGAGAGATGGCGGCCACCACATTGAGCGGCTTGCTCCAGTGCCACTTCCTGGTGATTGATGACCCCCTACAGACTCACTTTGAGCAGCTCTGTAAGAGGAGGCTCCCGAAGAAGAGGAAAAGAGACCTCAGCACCGTGGTGGATACCATTCCTCCTGCAGGTAAAGCCATACATGATAGCTTCTTAAGAGGGTCTTTGTCTGAGCTTTGGTGTCCTCACATGCCTGAGACTAGTTCACCACCACTGGAAATGGTTTCAGTATAAAGCAGTGGAAAAGGTGCTGCATTGGACGCTGTCAGTCTGCTGGTTCAGGAAACAGGAAGGCAACACAGGCGCAGTGACTGATGACGGGGAACCAAACCAAACTCAAATTCACAACTGATGATACTTTGCCACGGGGAGCAGGAAGTAGGAGGAGGAAGCTAGAAGCATGAAGTTTTAGGAGGTGCAAAGCCCAGGGGCTTGTGAGCACACAGGTGGGCTTCGCGGCAGCTTACGCTTATGTGCTTGCAAGCTACTCTATTGTACTGCAGTGCAGTGAGGCATGTTAAATGGGAGCAGCCTGCTACTTAGGTGGTGTTTGTTTGTTTTTTGCCTGCTGTTTCTGCTTTCCATCTGCCACCAAACTTGGAAGCGCAGGAGCTGTTGGGAAAGGACTGAAAAGTCACATGCAGTTCAGATCTCCCTTTTCCCTTTCTGCTTTGACTTGTGGAGAGTTAGAAGGGATACTGTGCTACTCCAAGGAGCCCCAAACCTCCTTTCCATCAAAGAAAAGAAAGGGAGATTTGAAATGGCCTCGGTCCAGTATACCTGAAGGAGCGTCTCCACCCCCATTGTTCTGCCTGGATGCTAAGGTCCAGCTCCAAGGCCCTTCTGGCGGTTCCCTCATTGCAAGAAGCAAAGCTACAGGGAACCAGGCAGAGGACCTTCTTGGTAGTGGCACCCGCCCTGTGGAACGCCCTCCCATCAGATGTCAAAGAGATAAACAGCTACCTGACATTTAGAAGACATCTGAAGGCAGCCTTGTTCAGGGAAGTTTTTAATGTGTGACATTTTAAAGTATTTTTAATTTTTGTTGGAAGCCACCCAGAGTGGTTGGGGAAACCCAGCCAGATGGGCGGGGTACAAATAATGAATTATTATTATTATTATTATTAATTACTTTTGAGGTCAGCCGGGGAGGCCTTGTTAAGTTTACTCCAGCCACCTGAAACGTTGTGAGTAAGGTATCAGCTATCACCCATTGTATAGTGGACCCATTTTATAGGAAATCTTTAGAAAGAAAGGGCCCTTTCCTCCCAACACACACACACACACACACATACACACACACACACACACACACGCACAATGTTTTGTTTCTTGTAAGTCATCAATGACTTTCTCTGTTGCAGATTTGGTGAAGCGCCATGCTGGTGTGCTGGGACTTAGCGCTTGCATTTTATCCAGTCCTTACGACGTGCCCACCTGGATGCCTCAGCTTTTAATGGACCTTAGTGCACATCTGAATGATCCTCAGCCTATTGAGGTAAGAGCCCTCTTAACGATCCCCTGGCAGCAAGGCTTTCTCAGTAGTTCTGATCGTGTGGAATCTCCTGGCCCAAGAAGCATGCCTTGTTCCACCGATGGCAGGCAAACGGAGCAGCCCGTTGGCAGGGCATCTGTTTTGTATGACGCAGGTTCCAGGTTCAATCCCCAGGATTTCCAGGTAGGGTTTGGAATGTCTGGAAAGTTGCAACCTTTGGGGTGAGGTCTTGGTCTGCAATAGATCAGAAGCTGCATTTGTTCTCTGGTGCTGCAAACATGAATCATAACTATAAACAGATTAAAGCTTTACATAGTGGACTCTTGAAGAGAATTGAGAAGGTACTTTGTTTATATACTTAGAGAGAAAGAGTGCTCCCCTGTCAATTGAAAACTAATACAACTAGTGGTGAATTTGGAGAAGTTAGTCTAAATCATTCCCCCTCTTTTGTGCAGGATTTCATCCCCCCTCCTTTCCTACGAGGAACACTCAACTATGCATTAGCTTTGCCTGAAGTCAGATGGTACAGTCTAGGAAATGTTTCCCCCCTGGTTCCACTTAATAGAGAAATGCAGAATGACTAGGTTAGGATAAGACCAACAGAACCAAGATAATACTGAAATTATTTGTCAGAACCCTCAGAAGAACATGGATGTATGGCTTGTTTTATTTTATATACTCAAAACAAAGCATATAAAGTTTTTTAATGATACTAATTCATAGCTGAGTCCTTAAAGAAAACTGAGAGTAAGTTGGCTTATCATGGATTTTTTAAATTTTTTATTATTATTTTTTGCCTCTGCCAGTGCAGGATGATAGTTGTTTTAAATACGCTGTTTAGATCCATTTCTCTGCTTCTCTCCACACAGATGACAGTTAAAAAAACTTTGTCCAATTTCCGGAGGACCCACCACGATAACTGGCAAGAGCACAAGCAACAGTTCACTGATGACCAGCTTCTCGTCCTTACTGACCTCTTGGTTTCGCCGTGCTATTATGCATAATGAGGTGAAATTGCGTTGTGTGATCATGGGCCAATAAAAGCTTCTCGGAAAGCTTTTCTAGATAATCCAGCCGGGCACTGTGTAAACCCAGCTCTAAAATGGCAAGAGATGTGATTTTAGACACGATGAAATTAAATAGATAACAGGGCTGTGGCATAAAAACCGAGGCATCTTTAATGTATTTACAGCTCCATTATCATTAAATTAAATTTGCTTCCCAGCTCAGCTAAAGCCTAGCAAGGGGGTATTTTCATGCTTGCATTGCAAGCTGGAACATGGGTAGGGAATATTTTTGGGCTTGGTGGGCCATATGATTATCTGATCCCTGCCTCCATGGAGCAACCCGCCTGTCAAATCACCTGACACTGTGATGGGCAGTGAGTTCAACACTGCTTTGCAATCAAGTTCCCCTTGCTGTGCAGCTGATTTAGCCAGACCTGTGCCTGCCCCCCCCCCCACCTGATGTCATTTAGGATATTAGTTGTGGCAAATGTGGGTGTGATTGCAGGGGTGGGGGGTGGGGACAGGGCCTTGCAAACCAAATTGGGACCTGTGCTGCGCCAAATGTGGTTGCGGGGGGGGGGGGGCTAGAGGTTCCCACCCCTGCATTTGACTAACACTGACCAGCACCTCTGGCAGAGCTGGGTGGAGGTTGCAATTGAAAGCAGCCTGGGGGTGATGAGCAGCAGCAGCGGGGTTTGATTAAAGGCATGCTTCACATTAACAAGACATTCCAGGTATAAGACCCGATCCACCTGGAATCCTAAGTAGGGAAGCTGCCATTCGCTGATGGATATCCACTGACTGTGAAGGCTGGAGATTGCTGAGGAAATGGACTGCCCCTTTTTCCCATTCTCCTGGTGGGTGGAGAATCCCTGCTTCCATCCCAGTCTCCCTCCGCTAGAGCAGCTTTTTGCCAAAGGGCAAGGGGTATAGCTGGCTTCGTCTTTCCGTCCTTAGCAGTTGCGGAGAGGAGAACAGGGAGGAGTGATTATATATATTCTAAATGCAAGCTTTAGCACAGGTACACACGTTCTTTTTCTTGCAAAACATGACCCGAGCTCTCCTTTCTTGTTTCCTTCCGTCTTGCAGGTTCCCGGAAAAAGGAGGGCCCACTGCCATTTCCGCAAAAATAAAGGAAACTCAAAACTAATTTATTGTGTATAGAACCCTTTTGGATATGGTAACTCTGAGGCTTAGCGCTGGAATCCTTTAAGGAAGTACATACCTTAAGTCTCTGTGGGAAGGACTCTTGAGGATTTCTGCTGCACTGGGGAGAGGGGGCTGCCGCAGCGTGACAAGTCTTTGTGTCTGGAGGGAGCAATCATGATTTTTCCCCACACTTTCATGTAAATTCCTTGCATTAACCTGAAGCCCTTTAAAAAGAAATCTTATTCTGTGCAGGTGGCTAATACTGCAACTTCACATTACATACATGGACTTTCGAACGTAATATCTGCAATTTTGGGTGCTCAAACTCTCCATCTGATCTGCCTGCAAGAGTGTGCATCTGTGAACTGCTGACCACTCGCTTGTGAGCATAGGCCAAAAATGTCCCCCATAACATTGTTCTGTCTCTTTCCAGCTCCCATGCAATACCAGGCTATGCAGAACTTTGAGCCGGGTTTCTTTTGAATTCTTACCTGCTGAGCAAATATTTCCCCCTCTGTTGCTGTCCACATCAGAGCAACAGAGTTGCCCTTTCTGTTGACAGGTTTTTAAGTAAGATTCTCCAGCCAGGTACTGAACCTTAACTTTTGCCTGCCTTCGTAAGCGGCAATCTTGTTATTTTTGTCCTAGGTTCAGCAGAGCCCACAGACAAGAGTGTCTCTCACCTGCTGGTTTTATTTCAGAGAACAAAAGAGTATGTACATATGTTAATAATGAGTGGCTAAAGACTTTTTAAATATTCCCTGTTTGCTAGTCACACATCTTTCCGTTTGCCTCACGTCCTCATCTTGGAACAAGTATGTAACTTGCATTTAAAAAAACCCCAACAGAAGTACTGTATCTCTCTCCGCCTACCCACCCATCCCAAATTCCTTTCCTTTCTGCAACTCTGGTGGCTATTGGCTGGCTGTTTCACAACATGTCCAATATGTGTTACATAGATGTAAAGGACTGTATAAATTGTAGAGGCACTGCGCTGGCAAAGCACTGTACAGTTTGCAAAAATTTTACATAATTCATTTGTGAGAATTAACTTTTAAACAACCGCACTTTTAGGTGTTGATAATAGTGCTTTCAGCTTTTTGTATCTGATTCGATGCCAATTTCTTCTGGTTTTTAATATTACCCCCTTCCCTCTAATGAGGTGACTTTAGTTTTTGGCTTGATTTTTCATTTAACTTTTTAGTGAATCCGTTGGTTTTTACTACGTAATCTCTGCCACTCTGCCCCCACCCGCTCCCTCACTTTGGGAATGCAAGCAAGTGACATACTCTGGTGTGTGGTAAATTATAGAGTACAAGAACGCCTCCCGTGTTAGGGAAAAAAATCATCTGAGAATTGTGTGTGTTTTCATCTTCTGCACATCCTGTACTTTTTTCTTTGTAAAAACAGGAATACATATTTTTTTTCTCTTCAATCCTCTGCCTGCTGGGAAACAACACCATGTTTTTAAAGCACAGCAGTGTAACCAGTACAGTATCTCCTGAGAGCTGATACACAGAAATAACTAATGTATAGCATAGTGCCAAAATGCCGCCTTCTCCTTTCAGTTGTGTACTTAGTTTAAAGCTGAATAAATGAATTGTTTGTAAGATCTGTGCGCGCATGGTGTCTTGTTTTTCAGGGGACAGTTTCTTCAAGATAAGCCCTTTCACCTGAGGATATGAAGGGGGGAAAGCTGTTAGCCCTACTGTGTATCAAATTGGTCCCTAGTAGAAAACATGCCACCTGTCTGCTTCCAGTTGTGTAGCACATATCTCAGGGAGCTTGTTTTTCCACTGGGCAAATCTGCAAAAAGCTAAT
The DNA here is from genome assembly GCA_034642415.1 of Podarcis siculus. Taxonomy (NCBI): domain Eukaryota; kingdom Metazoa; phylum Chordata; class Lepidosauria; order Squamata; family Lacertidae; genus Podarcis; species Podarcis siculus. Next base: position 87,779,735 of record JAXCMG010000003.1, on the reverse strand, counting down.
CTTTGAGTTGAGCCTAAAAGGGGATGCAGTCTGGAGTTGTTTCTAAACCCTTGCAACTTCTTTCCTTTCCAGGGCAGTGTATGAATGTGAAGCTCAGTGGTAGATCAGCTGCAACATGGCGGAAAGGATATGCATGGCATGGGAAAAGTGGGTTTTCTTCCTGTCTCACAACAATAAAACTATAATAGTTGTACAGTAGAACTTGTGCACATCCATTGAAGCTGATTTAGGACAGGTAAAGAAAGGTAAAGGGACCCCTGGCCATTAGGTCCAGTCGCGGACGACTCTGGGGTTGCAGTGCTCATCTTGCTTTATTGTCCGAGGGAGACAGCGTACAGCGAACCAGAGCAGCTCACGGAAATGCCGTTTACCTCCCCGCTGGAGTGGTACCTATTTATCTACTTGCACTTTGATGTGCTTTCGAACTACTAGGTTGGCAGGAGCTGCGACTGAGCAACGGGAGCTCAACCCGTCACGGGGATTCGAACCGCCAACCTTCTAATCGGCAAGCCCTAGGCTCAGTGGTTTAGACCACAGCACCACCCGTGTCCCTAAGGACAGGTAAAAGCACATAAAGCACATAGTTAAACTTTGGAACTCACTCCCACAGGAGATGATGGTGGCCACCAACTTGAATGGCTGTGGAGGAAAAGTGGGCTAATTCATGGGAGGTAAAGGCTAACCCTGGCTATGAACCATGAACCAGTTTCTGGAAGCTGCTGTTCAAGTGCCAAAAGTGAAGTTGAAGCCAAGAGGAGTCAGGATGGCAAATCTCCTCTTGGCTTAGCCAGGCTGGCATGGGAGGGGAGGGGTGAAGGGAAGAGGCTTACCTAGGCTCTTTTGCACCCTTGGCAAGGGGCTGTATCGGTGGCACCCCAGTCCCTTGCACCCTTGGCAATCACCGGCTCTCTCTGTCTTCCTTTGTGATTTTTGTGCACCCCTGGGTCTGCGCCCATGGCAGGCCAACCTGACCAACGCCTAGGGATGCCCCCAGTCGAGGGTCTCCTGTCGCGAGATTTACTGTGTCTGAAAACCAAGGCTGCTGAAATCAAAGGGGGAGCACTGGCAGAACCTCTGCCTTCTGTTTTGACCTTTCTCGGAGCTCTCGGAAGCATTGCAGTGGCAAAATATGCATAGGAGACCTCCCCAGGCCAGTTGATAGTCGAAAGTGCTCCAGCGGCAGCGGGAGGCCCCATTAGCTAAAGTGGTGCTTCAGGTTAAGAACAGTTTCAGGTTAAGGACCTCCAGAACAAATTACGTACTTAACCCGAGGAACCACTGTACTTGGAATAAGGTAAAGGTAAAGGTATCCCTTCCCGTACGGGCCAGTCTTGACAGACTCTAGGGTTGTGCGCTCATCTCACTCTATAGGCCGGGGGCCAGCGCTGTCCAGAGACACTTCCGGGTCACGTGGCCAGCGTGACAAAGCTGCATCTGGTGAGCCAGCGCAGCACATGGAAACGCCGTTTACCTTCCCGCCAGTAAGCGGTCCCTATTTATCTGCTTGCACCCGAGGGTGCTTTCGAACTGCTAGGTTGGCAGGTGCTGGGACCGAGCAACGGGAGCGCACCCCGCCGTGGGGATTCGAACCGCCGACCTTTCGATCGGCAAGCCCTAGGCGCCGAGGCTTTTACCCACAGCGCCACCCGCGTCCCTGTACTTGGAATACAACCTCTTTATCTTGTGGTCCTGGACGGAAGTGATTAGGTCTTAGACTCATGTTCTGAACCTGTTTATGAGCAGCAGAAATGTAGGACAAAGTCCCCACTCTTCCTTGCCCTCTTACTTGGATTTCACAGTACTTTCTCCATAGAACACCTGTGTGCCTGCAATTCGGCACAGGGGCACAAATGATTCTCATTTGCTTCCCTTCAAAGGTCTGACCCTGGGTGCCACCAGAACCTGGCATTTGGGGGCAGGTGGCAGGGCCCGCTCTCAGTAACTATCCAGGCCTTCCTCCCCCCCCCCCCCCACTACTTGGGAGTTATAGCCATCCTTAGAGATTTCCCACCCTGACTCCAACCCAGCCCCCTGGGGCACCTGAGGATGCCCATTGCAACCAGGGGAGCATCCCAGAGGACAACCTGCTCAAGAGGAGCCCTCGGGAGCCTTCAATTTGGCTTCAGCTGCCTAGAGCTCAAAGCCCCCGCTAACCCTGCTGGTGGATTTATTTGCATTTACACATCCCACCTTTTTCTCCCAGCAGCAGCACAGGGTGCGGGGAGGGGAGCCGCACAGGCTTCTCTCCCCTTCCTCCTCCTGTATCTCCCCCACAAACGCCGAAAACAAATCAGCGACGATTCGCGAGCGGCCTGAATCTGTGCTTTGGCGAAACCGGGTACCAAAAATCCAAGGCAGCTCTTGGTAAGCAAAAGGCGCCTCCCTGCGCGCCTAGGGCCGCCCGAAGCCTTTCTCACTCGGATACAAAAGCCTCGCTTCTGCTTGCCCGGGTCTATTTAGAAAAGAAATGCGAGAGAGAAAGAGAAAGAGCGCATCGCTTCTTCCCAGCCGCTCGCTCGGATGCGCAATCGCTGCGCTGCGTGCCGCGCGTGGGGCTCCGCTGCAGCCGCGCGCACTCCCGCCGAGGTGCGCGCGCCCGCGAGGGCTGCCCTCCCTTCCCCTCCCGGCCCTTGTTTTTGGGGTCGTGCTCGAGAGCGGAGGCGGGGTGGGCAAGATCCCTCGGGGGCGAGCAAACCGGAGGACCCCCCCCCCCTGGCCAGGAGCCGCCGTTGCGCATTTGGAGAGCCCCAGCAAAGCGCGCGCCTGCAACCGGGCAGCATCGTGTGCGGGCTTGGCGGTGGCAGCAACACCCCCTCCCTCCTTTCCCATCCCTCTCTCTCTCTCTCTCTCTCTCTCTCTCCCTCTCTCCATCCCCCCCTCCAATGCACAAGCGAGGTCCATCCTCTCCCGCACGTCGGCGATGACTTCAGCGTCCGCCCGCCGCCTCCGGAGCTGCCCTGGGCAGCCCGGCCGGGAGAAGATGCTCCCCGCTCCCTGCGCGCCGAGGCACAAGGCGAGCGGCGCCCGCTGCTTCCCCGGAGCCGGCGCTGGGTAAGGAGACGCTGCCTGGGGTTGGTGGCTAGGGCGGAAGGTGGGTCGCCCTGGGCGCGCTTGGTGCGTCCTGGCCAGGAGGGATGGCGGGCGATGGCCTCGGCCCGAAGCGCACAGGGCTCTCCTCTCCAACCGGAGCCTCCAGGCGCAGCCCGGCGCGTAATGGCGCCACGGAGCGGCCGGGAGCGTCGGTGGGCTGGGATTCGCTTCTCCCCGTCGGGGGGCTTTGGAAGGGGTTTGGCGGACTCCGGATGAGGATCCGTTTGTTACGAGAATGATAACACGATGAATGGCAGAACCGCGAGTGGGCAAGAGGGTCGTTGCGCAGAGGGGGCCCCCATGGAGAACAGGGTGCTGGCCTGGGTGGGCCTTTGGCCTGATCCAGCCCGGCTCTTCTTACACACTGGAGGTAGTTCTTATTCAATTCTACCCCCACTCCAAAAAGGAATCTGTGCCGCAGGAACTGGCTTAGTCTCTGGAGGCAACCAGGTTGGGTCAGGCCTAAAGAGCTTGGTTACAGCTCCATTTTTCCAGCGCTGCATTTTTTTCCTTAGGGATGTTATCTCAGGACACGCTGCTTAACTCTTTTGAGGTCACCTGTTAGAAGCTGCCTTGGGCCTCCTCGAATGGCCATGTCGGCGCCAGGTTACCAAATCGGCAGAGTAGGCACCAAACTATGGGCCCCATGCCGTTTAGGGGCTCCGCAACAACGGATCTAAATAATATCGATTTGATCTTGAAAGAAAATTACAGTCAATTATTAGGAGATAATTTGCATGACGCCCCTGGAGATTTGAACTGCCTAGGGGCCTCCACAGGGCTTAATATGGTACTTGAGTCCACATCTGTTTCAAATGTGGCCCTCTTGGGGTTTTTTCCCCCTAATATGACCCTCAGAACTACCCCCACCCAGATGCTTTTGCCTGACTGCACTGTGTCCTTGCACTCCAACAATCATAGAGTCAACAATCAAGGGACCCAAGGGCCATCTAGTCCAACCCCCTGCAATGCCAAGAATCTCAGCTAAAGCATCCACGACAGATGGCCACCCAACCTCTGCTTGAAAACCTCCAAGGAGGGAGGGTCCACAACCTCCTGAGGGAGTCAGTTCCCCTGTCGAACAGCACTTACTGTCAGAATCCTGGCAAGTGTAGTTTGTTCCCTGCTGCTGGGAGTTGTTAGGAGACTCTTGTTCCTGGAGAGGGCAGTTTGGCGCTGCAGGTGCAGAAAAAACAACATGGGAGGCAGCAGGCGCTGTGATTCTCCAGCGGTTTGACCCAACCCCCAGAGGCACAGTCCAAAAACAACAAAAATCCCCTCGCGGAGCCTCAATTCATCCCCGGGAAGAAGGATTGATTCTTAAACCATTCTGGGAATATTAGCCCCGTGAGGGAACAGGAGTCTCTTAACACCTCTCGGCACCTTTAACAAACTACAGTTCCCAGGGTTTCCTTGGTGGGAGCCACATCTGTTTAAAGAATTTGCTTCTTTAAATGTAAGATGGGGCCAAATTCTTCACTGTAGATGCTGGGAACTGAAACAGGGACTTTAATGATCTTGTTCCCTCCCCTTAATGCACAGAAACAATCTTTAATGGCAAACAATGGTTCCTTCCGCCCTGCCCCCAGAATTAAATAATCAGCAGTCAAAATATTGGGTGTGAACTGCCCGTATTTGATTTTCTTTAACCAGCAAGATACATATGTTACATCAAACATGTAGCAGAGCAGTTCACATAACAGCATAGAATACTGGTTTTAAAGAATAGTGATAAATACAGGCTTTAAAAACAGCCAAAAAAGATACTATTTAAATATCGATAACACCTCTCTCTGTGTTGAGAGCAAATCAAGTTTCAGTACAATTACTCTGTGAGATCTTCTGCAGATTTTCAGTGATCGAGTTGGCAGACATAGTTTCCTCTTCATAGCACATCATGGCTGTTAAAAGTACACAGGACAAGACTTAAAGGCCCGATATTAGCTATCCGGTGTCTGTTGACTTACGTTTGGACGGGGCTTGTGTTTCTGCTTATACAAACAGGCTTCACCCACCATGGACTTCAAGCTTCTAATGGGAGGCGATTGATTCTGAGGTGCCGGAACCGCAGAGCGTTGCTTCCTGTGAGGATGAACCTGACAGGCTGGGCTGAGGCGAAATGGACAGACCGCTCCAATTCCTCCGCACAGCCGCCGCCATCACACCCTCGGGGCAGCAATGACACCTTTTCCTTCCAAGGAGACCTCCAAGACATCATCCACACAGCCACCTTGGTGACGTGCACCTTCCTGTTGGCCGTCATCTTCTGCCTGGGCTCCTACGGCAACCTCATCGTCTTCCTGTCCTTCTTCGACCCGGCCTTCAGGAAGTTCCGCACCAACTTTGACTTCATGATCCTCAACCTGTCCTTCTGCGACCTCTTCATCTGCGGAGTGACCGCTCCCATGTTCACCTTCGCCCTGTTCCTGGACTCAGCGGCGGGCATCCCTGACGCTTTCTGCTTCACCTTTCACCTCACCAGCTCTGGTTTCATCATCATGTCCCTCAAGACAGTGGCCGTCATTGCCCTTCACCGGCTCCGCATGGTCTTGGGCAAGCAGCCCAACCGGACGGCCTCTTTCCCTTGCACCCTTTTGCTCACCTTGGCCTTGTGGTCCATGAGCTTCACCCTTGCAACGCTGGCCACCATGAGGACGCAGAAATCCCGCCTCTGCCTCCCCATCTCCAGCCTGGTCATTGGCGAGGGGAAGGTGGTCCCTTACTTGTACGTCATCGACTTCATCTGTTGCGTGGCGGTGGTTTCCGTCTCCTACATCATGATCGCCCAGGCCTTGAGGAAGAACGCCCAGGTGCGCAAATGTCCCCCCATCATCACAGTCGATGCGTCCAGGCCTCCGCCGTTGATCGGACCCCTTGCTGCTGGGTGTGCTGACGGCGTGCAGTGCGCCGTGCCCGCCCTCTACAGAAACCAAAACTACAACAAGCTGCAGCACGTACAAACCCACGCGTACACAAAGAACCTCAGCCAGCTGCCTGCAACTGCGGCCAGCAAGTTCCAGCTGGTGTCGACCGTGAACTTGTCGACAGCCAAGGACTCAAAGGCCGTGGTGACGTGTGTCGTCATTGTCCTCTCAGTGTTAGTCTGCTGCCTGCCTCTCGGCATCTCCCTGGTGCAGGACGTACTGTCCCGGAACAGCGGCTTCATCCTCTACCAGTTTGAACTGTGCGGGTTCACCCTCATCTTCTTCAAGTCCGGGCTGAACCCTTTCATATATTCCCGGAACAGCGCGGGGCTGAGGAGGAGGGTCCTTTGGTGCCTCCAGTACTTCGCCCTCGTCTTCTTCTGCTGCAAGCAGAAGACGCGGCTCCGCGCCGTGGGCAAAGGGAGCCTCGAGGCCAACCGCAACAAGTCGTCCCACCACGAGACCAACTCCGCTTACATGCTGTCTCCGAAGCCTCAGAAGAAGTTTGTGGACCAGGCCTGCGGCCCGAGTCACTCCAAGGAGAGCATGCTGAGCCCAAAGGCTTCTGCCGGCCGCCAACATTACGGGGCCCAAAGCAGCTCTACCCCTATGAACACTCGCATCGAACCTTATTACAGCATCTATAACAGCTGCCCTTCCCAGGAGGTGAGCACTCCCAACAGCCTGCAGCCCACAAACTCTCCCTTTGGATTCGCCAACTCCTACATCGCCATGCACTATCACGCCATGACGGACGTGGTGAGGGATTTCGACAGTACTTCTGCTAAGCAGATACCGGTTCCCTCGGTGTAGCTATCGGGAGCTGAGACTCTTTAACGTCCGACCGCAGTGACGGCCGACCTTTTTCTTTGTGTGTGTGTGTGTCCGTGCGGCAAATATGCCCCCACGGTCATCCAAAGCATGATTTCGTGCCCCTCTCATACGCATCGCAGCAGGGATAGCTGTAGTGGTGCTCTTCAGAAGTTGGACTACAACTCCCATCCACACTGGCCAGGATGATGGGAGTTGTAGTCAAGCAACAACAGAAGCGTGCCAGGGTGGCTCTAAGGCATTTTTGCCTTCAGTCTGCTGAGCAGCTGGTGCACAAAGGGACAGGAGTAGCTAGGCCTCAGCCAGGCTTCTGAGCTCTCCTGTCCCGGCCTGCTTCTGATATTTGGTTTCGCAGGTTGGCCACATGTTTTCCTACTATCTCTCTAGTTCTCTCCCCCCCCCCCCATCTTTCAAGATTTCTGGTTACTAGTTCCCAAGGCTCAGTGGGTTTATACCCCCACCCTGCCCAAAGTATTCCTTCCACCACCTTCAAATACAATGTTGAATCTGCTTTTTTCTGTCAAAACAGCTGCCAACCACGAAATCACCTGTGGCAGCCCTGCTTTAAGACTGGACTGGATATTGTTTTACTGTGTTTTTGTGTGTGTGGTATCCTCATGAAAGTGCACGGTTTTAAGCATTGACAGAGCTTTCTAAAAGTTTCTACTCCGAATTGTGTGTATATATATATATATATTACTGGTTCGATGCAGAACCTTGCTTTTCTATTTATTTATTGAAGAGTGTTTACTTGTGCTGGTTGGCAAAGCATGTGGAGTGGCAAACCCTATCCCCAAACCAGGATTGGGACCAAGACTGAGAGGGCTTTCAGCGCCCCCTGTATCGGTGGACCCCCCACTGCTGATGCCTGTTCTGGACCTCCTTTTAATTTGATTTGTTCCCCACAGTGCAGTGGGCTTCCCAGCTGTGGCAGCAACCATATCACTTCCTTCCCCCCCCATCCCATAGTCTTTGTGTTAACCCAACTTCTGGGGTATTGTGGGAGGGGGCGGCGGAATGGGACACCCAAGATCAGGCATAGGCAAACTCGGCCCTCCAGATGTTTTTGGCCTACAACTCCCATGATCCTTAGCTAACAGGACCAGTGGTCAGGGATGATGGGAATTGTAGTCCCAAAACATCTGGAGGGCCGACTTTGAGGAAGCCTGCCCAAGATGGGGGCTGGAAGCTGCTCAGCACTACCATTGTAATTATTATTATTATTTAATTAAAAGTTCTCAGAAGGTAGGCTCCTCAGAGTGTCAGGGCCATAGCTTCTGTGAAAGGATACAGCCCATGCGCCGAATCCTCTCCTATCCCCAGTTGTATATATATATTCTCTGTCAGGACCAGAGTTTATTTTACGGTTTTGCTTCGCTGCGTTTCAAAAGAATTTCGAAAGCTACACGCACTGGGGAAACTTTACAGAAAGTGTTTTTAAATCCTTGAGTTTACTGTTAACAAGGAAATATCAATTTTTATGTATGTTGAGGACATGAGATGCCTTCTTCTCAGGCAAGATCTGCGGCTGTCTTGTAAATAATTCCAAGTTACTAGTCCACAGCGTTTTTGTGTTCAATGATTTGTCCGGAACCTTAGCGCGCTTTGATTTGTGAATGACATGAAAGGCAACCACACTTATGATTTTTTGTCACTGGTGACAAAGCATACGGCTATTTACAAGCCCTTTAAAAAATATCTGCACCCTCACCCCTTCTAATGTAGGCCTGTTCCCATCCTCCAGTCAGAACAGTCTCTGGGGATTGTGTTACTTTGGCAGAGCATTCAATCCCACCTCTTAGCAACGCAACTGCAGCACATGAGGAATTCTGCTTGCTTGTTTTAACTCTAGATATGGTGAGGGGTTGGGCACGCACATGCAATTTTAAACTCTTGGAAATCACGAAGGCTAGAAAATAACCAAACTCCCTGACTGCCCTCTCTCTCCCCAATTAAAAGTTGAGATTTCAGGGCCCCAATTTCCACACTTCCCATTCTTGCATATTGTAAATGCTCTTTGCAAGAGCCAAATCTCTTCTTGTTACATGATTATATGTGTCTTTTGCAATAACTGTCTCATAATTGCAGACCAATTGTATTATGCGAGCATTGGTGCTTGTAAAATGACCATTCTAGAAAAAATATCAAGGACTGATTTAATTTTAAAAAATTTTTTTTGCTAGATAATCATAGGCACCATAAGACCTAACACAAGCAAAACTGAGTGCAGTATGTGAATGATGGTTGTGCAGAATCTGTTAGGGAAGTAATATTTTGCTAAAACATTTCACGTTAGTCATTTTCTAATTCCCAAAACATTAGAGGAAGAACCTTGCTGTTAGCCCTTGTCTTTCTTTGGTATTTTAGGGTGTGTGTATTTATATATATATATATAAAATCTCACATGCTGTCATAAAGGGATATCTAAGGATACGGATCACACTTTTCCTTCTATCCTGTGCCAATTCATACTTAATGTGTTCTCCTACAATAAAGGAGTCCCTGTGTTCTGTGATGTTTTGACCAACCCCCGATATTGTTTGTGGTTTGTCTTTTTTAAATGATGGTATTATTATTATTATTATTATTATTATTATTATTATTATTATTATTTATACCCCACCCATCTGGCTGGGTTTCCGAAGTGAGCCACCGACCGTGACTGGCTACACATTTCCATTTACTTTGCTTTGCTCCCTGCAGTGGTGTAGCGTGGGTTGTCAGCACCCAGGGCAAGGCAAGTAATTTGGGCCCCTAACCCATGGATTTTATTAGGGGCAGAGAGCTGCAAGTGCGAGTGCCCCCCCCAGATGGTGCGGCCGGCCCCCCTACACCCCCCACGCTACGCCACTGGCTCCCTGTGCTGGTTTCAGAAGCCAGTATTGGCCACAACACACATCTATCATGTGGTTTCTTGAGAAATGCAGTGTTTCGATATATTTCCCGCTGCCTCCAACCAGCCGCGATGCAATTTGAAAGCATAAGCCACACAGAAGACATCCACGCCCCCTCTCTCCACCCTCTGGTGTGGACAGGCAGCGACCGACTTGGAAACCCACCAAGAAGCCATACTGATGTATATCATAATAAAGGTAAAGGTAGCCCTGACAGTTAAGTCCAGTCACGGACGACTCTGGGGTTGCGGCGCTCATCTCGCTCTATGGGCCGAGGGAGCCGGCATTTGTCCACAGACAGCTTCCGGATCATGTGACCAGCATGACTAAGCTGCTTCTGGCGAACCAGAGCAGCGCACGGAAACGCCGTTTACCTTCCCGCTGGAGCGGTACCTATTTATCTACTTGCACTTGATGTGCTTTTGAACTGCTAGGTTGGCAGGAACAGGGACCGAGCCATGGGAGCTCACCCCGTCGCGGGGATTCGAACCGCCTACCTTCTGACCGGTAAGCCCTAGACTCTGTGGTTTATCATAATAACCATGTGCAAGTGTGATTTGAAATGCAGTTGTGGGGGTGTGTGGAATGACCCCGCTGTGTTTTAAGCCAGTTGTGTGAACACCGGCTGAGTTAATGGACAAAGGCGGTATTTATTTATTTGCCAAGATTTTCTATACCGCTTGGTTCAAAACCCAAACCAAAGACCTCTAAGCGGCTTACAAAGATTGAACTGTGAGACTTGCTGGTTCCTAGCTCAGCCTCTTTCTTTCAATGAGGTGGCAAAAACAACAACCACCACCAAGCTATTTTCTGGGTTGTACCTTTTCAGACCTCTTCAGGTGAGGGCTCCCAACAAATCATCCACACACAGAGAAAACTTCTAGCCTATTTGCCTCCCTGATATCCAGGGTTACACCAGGGTATGGTGGAATGTTCTATCATGAGTCCCCTTTCTGTCCAGTACTGTCCAGACACCCATTTTTACCTCCTCCATCTGTCGTTTCTGAGAACTAGGCCACTTGCCTTCGATGGGGGGAGAACTGTGCCAATACATACATTTGCTGACCAAGTTTGTCCCCCACCCGTTTGCAGCCTGCATTTGCAAGCCTACATTACAAAAGATCTTAGCTGTAAGGTAAAGGTAAAGGGACCCCGACCATTAGGTCCAGTCGTGGCCGACTCTGGGGTTGTGGTGCTCATCTCGCTTTATTGGCCGAGGGAGCCGGTGTACAGCTTCCGAGTCATGTGGCCAGCATGACTAAGCCGCTTCTGGCGAACCAGAGTAGCGCACGGAAACGCCGTTTACCTACCTGCTGGAGGGGTATCTATTTATCTACTTGCACTTTGATATGCTTTCGAACTGCTAGGTTGGCAGGAGCAGGGACTGAGCAACAGGAGCTCCCCCCGTTGCGGGGATTCGAACCGCTGACCTTCTGATTGGCAAGTCCTAGGCTCTGTGGTTTAACCCACAGCGCCACCCGCGTCCCTACATTCGCCAACCAAGTTTGTCTCCCACCTGTTTGCAGTCTGCATTTGCAAGCCTACATTACAAAAGATCTTAGCTGTACACCGAAATAAATAACCAGAACATGCATGTACATTGGTCCACAGGGACGCACAAGTACCCAGTAGCCAAGGTTACCATTGATTTGGGATAATGGTTCTGATTAATTTGACATGGCGCAGAAGAGTCCTCTAAAAAGCAGCATGTTTTCATTTTTTTTATCTCACGAAAGCCTCTCTGCCCACTGTCCCTGTTCTAATAACTAGGACTGGGTGATCTACTGACATATCGTCCAAAACTGGTCCATATCGTGATACTGGTTTCGTAATTTTTGACCTGGCAATAAATTGTGAAACAGTGTGTGTGCATGTGCTATGCAAAAATCACATTGTGGGGAAAAACCCATGAAGACAGCTAATGCCTCTATATAGCTCCATCCCTATTTCAGACATTGTGATGCGTCAGTGTATCGCGATGTTTAGCTGGTGATATATTGCGATGTTGAAAACCAGATACAGCCCAGGCCTACTAATAACTGTCACAGGAAATCTTCCAGGCTCACTTGGATTGCCAAACAAAGACACCAGCCAAGACTATAGGAGCAAAACAGCAGCCTGTAGGCCTGATCTTTATTGTTGCAACAAGGCTTCCAGCCCCCACACGGAAGAAGCAGGAAGAAGCCCAGAACAAAGGATGGCTCCTTTTTTTGTATAAGTTTGCCTTTTTACTCACAACACCCTTAGTGAAGCATCATACATACATCACATATACATCACAACTATGTCATAATCTGGGAGGGGTCTTCTGGCAGAAACCTCATCTTCAGGTTTGCCCCCATCCCTCCTGAAACATACTCGGAGTTGAGTGCTGATTTCATGCTTTTTATTTCAGCTCATGGTAAACGCTGAGTGAGTGCTTTCCCCAAAAACCTCTGGCTATATATGCATTATTTACACAATGGGTCCCATGTGATTGGCTGAGTCAACTCCCCTCCTGGAGCCTGATTGGACTGTTCCTGCAGGCCAATCTGGTTGCTGATTCACTTCCTCCTGGAGCCAGATTGGGCGGCTCCTGCAGACCAATCAGGTTGCTGCCTTCTAGGATCCTACCTACCTATTGTTCTAGGATCCAAGCTCAGTACATAACACCTCCCTTGACTTCCACTTCACACCCATTAAGTTGAGTATGTACATGTTACTGTTCTCCCGGTCAAGCTAAGCACACTGCTTTGTCTAGACCAAGCTCCTAATAAACTGAGGTTGGGTTTTCTATTGTTTCTGGAATGTCTACCTGTCTGGCACTCAGGGGCCAGGTTGCCAGCGATTATCACCTTGGCAAGGAGACTGCTGAGTACCTGGTCTTGGGGTTCAGGGATTATGGCTGCCCCTGCCCACATCCCAGGCTCCCCACTTGGTAGCCATTTCCTTCCCGAACAGAACAAAGCTGGAACGACACAAATCCTATAAGGGAGCGATTTTATATGGCTTTCTAAATTTTCCCCCATTTGCAGGAGTGATTGTGTTGGTTTTGGTAGACGGTGTGTGTGTGTGTGTGTGTGTGTGTGTGTGTGTGTATGATGTCTGCAGGATGGGCAACCCCCCCCTCCCCAGGAAAAAACCTTTCCATAAAATCCGGTAACACAACCAAATGTTTAAACACTTGGCTGCCATTTGACAGTATTTGATCAAGTCTTTTTCTTAGCAACAGCCGAAAGCCAACATCTCAGGGTGCACCAGTCCAGAAATGTTTGCGTTCCTCATCCATGTGCCCTCGATTTCCCTCGTGCCTCCTCTGCTTCCTAGCACAGCCCATTTTCCTCTGTCAAAGCCATCGGCTCGTTTGTCGTTTTCAGAACAGCGGTCAGCTGGCTCCAGAAGAGCTTTTGTTTGTGTTCCTCCGGGCTCCACTTCAAGTAGGTCTTCCTTTTCAGCAGCTTCCGGAGCTTGCTGAATTTCTGCGGGATGCTGTCGGGCGGCAGGTCTTCCAGCACAACCATAATGAGAGAGTCCTCGTTTTCGCTAAGGACCCGATGTTCAGCAAAGAACAGCTCATACTGGCACCAGCAACTGTTGACGAAGCTGGGCGACAGCACAAAGAGAACTTTGTGGCTGTTCTCAATGCAGTGGAAAATGTTCTTAACAACCGGGTGCCCTGGCGTGAAGTCTCTCTCGTGGTAACATACTCTAAACTCGAGGTTTTTCCAGCAGGGTCTCTTTAGCCCACAGCGCATCGTTTTCGCTGTATGAGATAAATGCATCATACACTTTGTGTTCTGGCCTCTTATATTGTTTCCTTTTCGCCATGCACCAGTACCATCCCATCTTAATGTACCAGACGCCGTCAAAACGCCAGCAAAGGCCTGTTAAGAGGGACATTGTCAAGATGGCCACACAAGCCGTAATTGCCATTTGAAGTCCGAGAGAACAACGCAGCATCGTTAGGTTGCTGTTTTCAACCGGAAGGCCCCGTTTCTTGAGAGGAAAGCTGCACAAAAGCTCCTCTTGGCCATTTATCTGCAGCTGCCGGCTCGCAAGGTACGTGTTCGCAAACCAATACAAGTCACAGTTGCAGAAGAAATGTTTCCCTTGAAGGGTTACGACGTTCAGGTTCGTCAACCGGCCAAAGGTCTCTTCCATAATAATGGTGATGGCATTGTTGCTTATGTCCAACTCTAGCAAAGATTCGGGGAGAGACCCCGGCTGCAAAAAAGAGATCTTGTTTCCTGACAGATTCAGATATTTGAGTTCCGGCAGAAATACTCCCGTGCGGTCCTGCAGTTCTGTAATTAAATTGTGGCTTGCATCAAGGCTGGTGAGGTGGTGAGAATGGTTTAGATTCAGATGCGTTATAAGGTTTCTAGAAACATTAAGGAGTTCCAGCTCTTGGGGAGCCCTGCATAAATGGAACACGGGTATTTGATTTTTACTGATATCCAGTTCTTTTAAGGAGTCTGGAAGATACGCAGGTGGAAGATCCTTTATTTTATTGCTTGGAATCTTAAGCACTGTCAAATTAGGGAAGATGTTAAGATTAGCTATCTCTTGGATGTTACTGTTGCTTAAATCTAGGTTCTGCAATGAAGTTGGCGGCTGGGGAAAACCGTGCAAGGGGTTGTTGCTCAGGTCTAGAAAGAGAAGCTTTCTCATGGTGTTTGCAAACCATTCTGGAAGTTCTACGATGGAGCAGTTTGACATTATGAGATGCCTCCCTTCCACAGGGAGGCTTT
>JAXCMG010000003.1:87699436-87764100 GCA_034642415.1 Podarcis siculus | reverse complement strand
ATAGTATAGTATAGTATAGTATAGTATAGTATAGTATAGTATAGTATAGTATAGTATAGATACATTTGCACAATTCCTCACATTGGGAGTAACATTTACTTATGGAAAATTAAACTAAAAATTATAAGGGGGTAAATCTAATAGAAATAACAGTATTTTTATCCTGTTTAACCCCTCCACTCAAAGCAGTTAGTAATGTACAACAAATGTAAAAGAATTGGGCCACACCTTGTTGTTTGCATACCCTTGAACATTTCTCGAATGAAAATAGGGATGTTCTGTTCAACTATGATTAATTAATTATGATTATACCCCACCCATCTGATAAGAGTTGCCCCAACCACTCTGGGCAGCTTCCAACATATATAAGAACATAAGAAAACAATAAACATTAAAAAACCCTTCCATACACAGGGCAGCCTTCTGATTAATAATAATAATAATAATAATAATAATAATAATAATAATAATAACTTATTATTTATACCCCGCCCATCTGGCTGAGTTTCCCCAGCCACTCTGAGCGGCTCCCAATCGAGTGTTAAAAACAATACAGCATTAAATATTAAAAACTTCCCTAAACAGGGCTGCCTTCAGATGTCTTCTAAAGAGAAGATAGCTGCTTATTTCCTTCACATCTGAAGGGAGGGTGTTCCACAGGGCAGGTGCCACTACCGAGAAGGCCCTCTGTCTGAATAATAATAATTTATTATTATTATTTATTATAATTTATTATGATGTCTTCTAAAGGTTGTAAAGTTTATTATCTCCTTGGTTTGGGGGTTGGATAACTCCATACCCTCCAACATTTCTCCGATGTTAATAGGGACGTCCTAATGAAATCTTTTTGGGGATCATTCTGGAATGAAATCAGAAACAGAGATGGCTTCTGTCAATCTGGGACTGCCCCGGAAAACAGGGACACTGAGGGTCTGTGTTTGTTTCCCACGGCAGCCAACCAGATGCCTATGGGAACCCTACAAACAAGCTGTGAGGCAAATAACCCTCCTGTCCTGCTTTTCACTGGCAGAACAAAGGTAAAGAATCTAAGCCCACATTTTTACTTGTGGAATACTGCCACTCAGTGCTCCCTGCCCCCCGAGGGGGGTACTCAAGAGCACATTACCGGCACCTCTTTTTGTGGTTGTTAAAAAGAGTGGCACTTACTGTAACAACTTCATGGTGAGTACTGGCACCTATTAGGGCTGCTGCCACAGGAAAAGGCTGTTTTTAAAGTCAGCCGATGTAGAATCAGTGGATTTTCTAAAATCTATATATAGCCTGTTGAATTCGACTTGCTGGACACTCCTAACACATGACCAGATTGCAGCTCTCTGTATCTTCCTCTGACTCGTTGGTAGTGGCTGCAAACGTCATATGACACGTGAAGAAATTTGCAATCCACTAGGCCCCAAAATGTGGGACGCGGGTGGCACTGTGAGTTAAAGCACAGAGCCTAGGGCTTGCTGATCAGAAGGTCGGCAGTTCAAATCCCCACCATGGGGTGAGCTCCCCTTGCTCGGTCCCTGCTCCTGCCCACCTAGCAGTTCAAAAGCACCCCTAAGTGCAAGTAGATAAATAGGTACCACTCCGGCGGGAAGGTAAACGGCGTTTCCGTGCACTGCTCTGGTTCGCCAGAAGCGGCTTAGTCATGCTGGCCACATGACCCGGAAGCTGTACGCTGGCTCCCTCAGCCAATAAAGCGAGATGAGCACCGCAACCCCAGAGTCGGCCACGACTGGACCTAATGGTCAGGGGTCCCTTTACCTTTACATTTAGGCCCCAAAATGTATTTATGCCATTGTGTTTATATCCCAACTGTTTCTCCAAGGACCTCAAAGTGCCATGTATGGTCTTCCTCTGTCCTCAATTCCTTCCCACAACAGCTGTGAGTTAGGTTAGGCTGAGAGGCAGTGACTGGCCCAAGTTCACCCAGTTAGCTTCATGGTCAAGTAGGGATTTGAACCCTGGTCTCCCAGGTCATATCCTGACACCCTCACCAGTTGATGGAGGGGTCTGTCTCTGCTGTCAATATTAAGGGTGAAGCAGCTGCTGCTGAAGACTTCTTTGATACCTACAAGGGCCAGGATGGAGAGCCTGTGGTCCTTTAGAAGTTGTTTGGCTCCAACAACTCTCATCCCATTGGCCAGGAGTTGGAAAGTCCAACACAGGTAAGCTCCGCTGTGGAAAATTGATCACATGACATGGTGCGCACACACACTTTGAATGGCAATGCCCAACTTTTCGGGGGGCAGCCCCCTCAAATATTTTATTAGGAGACCAAAAGAGACCCCTGCCCCTAAGTGTTGGCTCCTATGGTCCAAAACAATCGGCCCCAGGATAACCACCCCTGCGCCAGGGAAAGGAAAGACAGAGAAATATGCAACAAAGAAAGATGGCAAGACAGGGACAGATCTCACAACCACATCTCACAACCACCCTCCAACTTTGAATAATAAAGAATAAGAATAAGAATAATAAAAGAATAAGAATAAATTGTCCAGTAGCACCTTAGAGACCAACTAAGTTTGTTCTGGGTATAAGCTTTCGTGTGCATGCACACTTCTTCAGATGCACTGAAACAGAAGTCACCAGACCCTTATATTTAGTGAGAGGGTAGGGTGGGGTTTTTCTCAGAAGGGTGGTGGGAATGGGTGATTGACTCAATGGGTATGGTAAACCTGTTGACGACTGTTAAGGACTGCAATTAGTCCAACAGGAAAAAGCAAGGGATGGTATGCAGATGACCAAAAATAGCTTTAGCGTATCACCCATCTCTCAGTACCCTTCTGAGAAAAACCCCACCCTACCCTCCCACTAGGGTCTGGTGTAGGGGTCAACAAACTTTTTCAGCAGGGGGCCAGTCCACTGTCCCTCAGACCATGTGGTGGGCCGGACTATATTTTGAAAAAAACATGAACAAATACTCATGCCCCACAAATAACCCAGAGATGCATTTTAAATAAAAGCACCCATTCTACTCATGTGAAAACACCAGGCAGGCCCCACAAATAAACCAGAGATGCATTTTAAGTAAAAGGACACATTCCACTCATGTAAAAACATGCTGATTCCTGGACCGTCTGTGGGCCGGATTGAGAAAGCGATTGGGCTGCATCCGGCCCCCAGGCCTTAGTTTGCCTACCCATGGTTCGGCGACTTCTGTTTCAGTGTCTCTGAAAGAGTGTGCATGCACATGAAAGCTTATACCCAGAACAAACTTAAGTTAGTCCCTAGGGTGCTACTGGACTATTTTTTTTATTTATTTCGACTGTGTCAGACCAACATGGCTACCTATCTGAATCAATAATCAGGTTATTATTTATAGCCCGCCCGTCTTGCTGGGTTGCCCCAGCCACTCCTTGTCCTGAAGAGCACTTACCTGTTCATTCTCTTTGTTGTGAAAGTGGAATCTACACTTGGAAGCAGCCTGCTCCTGCAGACCCAATTGTAGCCCTGCTGAGGTTTGCCTTTGCTGAGCTCTATCACATCACTTTATCCTGCGCAGATTCAGTCGGCTAAGGAGGAAGTGTGTGGCCATGACACAGGAAAAGAGTTTGATGTCATAAACAAGGAAGTCCAAATATAGAGCGGAGAGTCCCTAAGGATGGAGGCTCATGTAACTGGAAGACAGTCAGTGATCCTACTGCTCAGGGCTTTTCTTATAGGAAAAAAAGAGGTGTCCGTACTGCGTACCTTTGAGTACCTATCCCCCAGGAAAAAATCACTGCTACTGCTCAGACAGTGGCTACCATCTCTGAGAGTGATCATCTACCTTCACTGTTGGAAACAGAAGTCTCTGAATTCCCAGTTGCCGTGTTGCAAAGGTGGGGAAGAGTGTGTTAGGATATTGATGTTCCGTTCCACCTTAAAACAGATGTGTGGATAGTTGTATGTCCCATGTCTGTTTAGACTCCAGCACAGCTTGCTGGGAACTTCCGTTTTGTGTATAGCTATTGCTTTTGCTGCTTGCTCTTGGATACAAAGGGAGAAGACATGTTTTTCCTTTGTCCTGATATACGCTGAATAAACTGCCTGTAAATATGCTCTCACAGCTGTCTCCTGCCACTTCTGTCTGTGCAATGTTATTTACTCTACTGATTAGAGCGTGCTCCAGCTTCTGAAGGTTTCTGAAGCTGCGGGTTGCTGTTTCATGCTGAGCCAAGGACCAGAGATCGCCTGGCTACCAGCCAGTGGGTTGGTGTCAGCTGGGGGCTTGCAAATTGCCCCCGTTCCCTTGGAAGTATCCCAACAGAGTGCTGTTGTGTTCAGGTGCTGCTTGGGGGTGGCTTATAGACCTATGGCTGGCCATTGTGAGAACAGGATGATGGAGTAGTAGGTTCAGCCTGAGCCAGTGGGACTCTTCTTATGTTCTTATCCCCCGAGCAAATGGAAATGTGAGAGGGAAGGCCAGTAGCATCCCAGATGTTCCCTTCCCATCTTCTCTAATCATTAACTGTGCTAGCTGAGGCTGATGGGACCTGGAGACCAACATCTAGAAGGTCATAGGTTCCCATCCCATTATTTCCCCTGCAAATGGCCCTGAACAACCCCTGAAAAAACGCCGAATCAGACTTCCTCTGGTTCATCTAGTTAATGGATGTTTACGCTGACAAGTGACTCTCCAAGGTTTCAGGTAGCAATCTCTCCCTGCTTTACCTGGAGACGCCAAGTACTGAATCTGGGATCTTCTGCAGACAAGACAGATGCTCTACCAATGAGCTACAGCCCTTTCCAAATACAGATTATGGGAGGAACGCAACATCGCTGTAAAACAGGGCTTCCTAAGCTTGGGTCTCCAGTTGGTTTTGGACTGCAACTCCCATCATCCCTAGCTAAGCAGGACCAGTGGTCAGGGATGATGGGAACTGTAGTCCCAAAAACAGCTAGAGACCCAAGTTGGGGAACTGTGCTCTAAAACAAAATGTTCTGTCAATGCAAACGTGGTGTGCCTGGTCTCGCCTCCTCCTTGCACATTGTTCTGGTTCTCTTGACCCCCCCAAAAAAGTCGATTTGGAGACATGGGTGGTGGTAGGAGCTCCATTATGCTAGCAGGAGTCCTCGTACTGGTGCATGCCAGCAGAATTACTCAACTTGGATCCAGCCCAGGGAGACGAGCCTCATCAAGTGCATCTTGATTCACCGATTTAATCAACATTTGTGCACACATAAAATCACGGATTTTGGGCTTCATTATAGCAGCGCTGCTGCTGTTATGATGCAGTCGGTTCGTAGTTCTGAGAGTTTCCCTAGGCAGCTCTTCCACCATCTCCATGGGATTTCAAGGGTTCTTATCAACAATAACCTTTTTGCTAGAACCCAGTTAAAGGTTATGAGATATCGCTTGCATTATCCCTCAAGTCATGTGTTAGTGCTTCTATTTTAGCCCGCTTGTGATGGAGACATCTTCTTTTGAGGAAGTGGTTTCTCCGAGTAGCAGGTTCCCTCAAGCACTTATCTGCAGGCACCCGGAAGTTTGTGGTCCCATCATCCCACAGAAGTAATGGTGCAGTACGACTGTAACAAAGCTCGATTTATCCCAGAATACCATCACCATTAAATTGATGCTGAATCATATGGATGTTGCTTTCATACATCATAGGTGTGGGTGCGAGGGAAAGTCTTATAAAGTGGGAAATCCAAGTTTGCATGATGAACTGTAAAAGACCCACTATGTGTTGTGAACATTATTATTTTACTTGAACAGGCTTGAGGCCTAGGACTTTGGTGCAGACATTGGGCTCCTTGCCTGCACAGTGAGGTGAGCTGTTCCGCCTACGACAGCCTCATAAGCTAATGCCAATTTTTTAGCCACCTCTCCTAGGGTAAGTGTGTGAAGACTTGGGGTGGTTTTTTTTAAAAAAAGGCTATTTTGTTTGAGGTTGGTTTCTTGGGTGCAGAGGTACGCTAGCAGATAGCTGCCACATCTATGAAGGAATTGCTCTAGAGAGCAACACCTTTCATAGAATCAGCTGGGACCATGGGGGTCCTCTAGTCCAACCCTGCAATGCAGGAATTTTTCACCCCACATGGGGCTTGAACCCCCAACCCCCGAGATGAAGTGTCTGGGAGCAGCCGCCGAGACCACATAACACCGGTCTTGAAAGACCTACATTGGCTCCCAGTAAGTTTCCGAGCACAATTTAAAGTGTTGGTGCTGACCTTGAAAGCCCTAAACGGCCTTGGTCCTGTATACCTGAAGGAGCGTCTCCACCCCCATCGTTCTGCCCAGACACTGAGGTCCAGCTCTGAGGGCCTTCTGGCGGTTCCCTCACTGCGAGAAGCCAAGTTACAGGGAACCAGGAAGAGGGCCTTCTCGGTGGTGGCACCTGCCCTGTGGAACACCGTCCCACCAGATGTCAAAGAGAAAAACAACTACCAGACTTTTAGAAGACATCTGAAGGCAGCCCTGTTTAGGGAAGCTTTTAATGTTTGATGCATTACTGTATTTTAATATTGAGTTGGAAGCCGCCCAGAGTGGCTGGGGAAACCCAGCCAGATGGACGGGGTATAAATCATCATCATCATCATCTCATTGTAGCCAGTGTGGTGTAGTGGTTAAGAGCGGTGCACTCGTAATCTGGTGAACCGGGTTCGCTTCCCCGCTCCTCCACATGCAGCTGCTGGGTGAGCTTGGGCCAGTCACACTTCTCTGAAGTCTCTCAGCCCCACTCACCTCACAGAGTGCTTGTTGTGGGGGAGGAAGGGAAAGGAGAATGTTAGCCGCTTTGAGACTCCTTCGGGTAGTGATAAAGCGGGATATCAAATCCAAACACTTCTTCTTCTCATGCTCTACCTAAGAAGCTGTCCCTATTTGTTAAGCGATTCAAGGTCTGCTTAGGTAGTGGTAGAATTATTGTTGAGGGACAACACTCTGCAGGTGTTTATTGATGGTGGCAGGCTTTGGTGAGCTAGAACACCAAGGCATGGGGTAGAATCACAGAACCGTGGAGTTGGAAGGGACCAGAAGGGTCATTCGGTCCAAACCTGTGCAATACAGGAATCTTTTGCCCAACGTGAGGCAAAACGGATGCTGGGAGAGGTATAATACTCCAACAGCACCCAGAGAGCTACAGGCTCTCCATTCATCACACAGCACTCTCCCAGCAAAGGTCCGCACGGGTGATCAGTCCACATTGTATAATTCGCTGCCCTCAAAAGCAGGATGGCTCTATACCTATGAAAGGAATGCTCAACACCATTCATCTCTCCACCTCATTTTGGGAACAGGGCATATACTCTGCATGCAGGTGTACTGGGTGGCAAAGCAGACAAAAGGACAGGGCAGGAGAGCCCAATATTGCTATTTAAAAACAAAACAAAACTGGCAGGGACCCAGAAATGCGCACACAGGCCCACCTCCCGGTCAGTCAATGGTTGGAGAACACACAGGCTCACCCGCTTGGTGGTTTGACAAGTCTGAAGGGAAGCAAGCAGATTTACAGGTACTTCCCTGATAGCTCAAGATGGGGAGGAAGCCGACCTTAAGAGGACAGGTGTTACCAGGTACATGTCATCTGAGGCGAGCATCCTCTGGCAAAGTGCGCTACTCAATGGCTAAACGGAACAGGTTTAACACTCTCCCTGCCTTTGGGCCCAAGATATAAACTCCAGGGTAGCTTGCTTTCGTTTCAAAGCTCACACACGTACTTCCAACCACAGAGCGGTGGTGATGGCAGGTTGACCGGCCTGTGGCTCATTTGCTCCAGTTGGGAAGGAACCTGGCTCTGCTTGGAGGTCTCCTACCCGCCCCGCTGAGCTGGGTGCTTTCCCATTTTGAGGTGAAAGACATCAGTGCACCTTAACGGCCGAGTCCAGGAGACCCAGCCCTGAAGGAACACTTTTTCTGAAGCTGGGCATTTCCTGAAACAAGCCGAAATGCTGCAACAGGTGTTCTGATGTGTGTGAGGTTGAGTCCATGTTTTAACAGGACAAAAAAACAACCACCCCCATTGCCTTGCTACGCCAACAGCTCCCCCACCTTGTCAGATGGCAGGCGGAGAGGTGCAGAGCTTGCGTACTTCTGCCAAGTGAAGGAATGTTACAGTAGGCTACATGATTTGACAGAGGCCGCCGGGAAACTCTTCTGCAGCAGCCAGGAGTTGCATTTGGTAGTCGTTTGAGCAGAAACTGCGACTGACTCGTGTTAGAAACAGCAGTTTACTTGTGTTTCCCAGAAGACTGAGGGTAGATGGTGTTCTCAGCTTCATTCTCATCCCCCTTCCAGGGAATTGGGGGAACCACCCTTTCCTTGAGAGCGACAATTTCTCCACTTGAACAGACACTGCAACACCTTATGGGGAAAAAAACCAGACTCTGCCCCACATTACAGGGCAACTGAAAAAGTTCTTCAAGATAAGGTACTCTTTTTTTTAATTTTTAAAAGTTTATCAATAGCCTCTTATATACATATAATATTCACAAAGTGGTTCATGATAGTAGCTCTTTGCTGGTGAGGTCTTGCCGGTCCTTCTCCTTGCCGTTGGTTCAAAGTGGAGAACCCCAGTGGTGTGCTCCTTCGTCGGCTTTCAAGGCCCCGAACTTTTAATGAATCCCACGTGCTATTATTAGCTAGGCACTGAAAGCATTCCGTTCTCATCTGCTGTATCCAAAATTTTACAGATAACTGGCGATTCCACCTGAAGGGAGAAATATAAACACACACAAAACAATGGTGATAAGCATCAGACGGGAGGAAGAAAACAACATCAGACCTACCTTCTATGACAGAACGGATTACAAAGCGCTTGAGTCGTGGCGTATGTTAGAAAAATGACCCAATATTGACAGAAGGCGAAGAAGAAATAATGGCAGGTACTCAGTTTATCAAAAAAATGAGGATGGTTACATTTTGGAATGATGATGTGCAGGATAATGGCCAGCCATTTGCTTTATTAACAGCCAGCATAAGGAACTTCAAGGGCACAAAATAATGATTGCAAGCAGACTATTTATGGGCACTATTTTAATGCAAGATGTGTCTTCGCTTTTAGAATTCGGAATGAACAAATGCCTAAAATAGAAAGAGCAAGTTCTACATTCTCTTGCAGCTTATGGTTCTGGGAACTTTTAAGTTCCTTGGAGCAGAGACATGTATGTTATTTTATTTCAGTTTTATGGCAGACCATAAAATTATGTTCCATAGAAACATCTGTAGAAGCCAGAATGAGGCTATGCAGATACCAGCCATAAAGATGAAAGACTGTTATCACCTGGGGGACAGGGCAACCCTAAACTTTCCCCCGAATACGAACAAACAGCTGCCATCCTTTCCTGTAGGGAAAAGGCAAATCCAGCACCAGAAAATGAAATGAAGTCTGTCCACAGCTCTGGCAGGATGTGGGTTTCACACTAATTTAGCGGGACCTCAAAAGGCAAGGCATTCCTCTTGAGCTCCGCCCAGGGTCCTTGCAATGTTTGGAATTAGGTTTGCTAACGTGCTCTGTATACACTCTCTGCTGTGGCAGGCCTTTGGGCAGCAACGAGGCAAGCAGACTTATCCAAAGCCCTTTGCATGCTCGTCATTATTACTGAGCATTTATCTCACAATGCCAACCCAGCACAAAATTATTTCCCTTTCCTATACCAGAGTTGGGAGGGGTTCGGATTTTTAGATGTCCAAAGGAATCCAGACTTCCAAGCCTTTCGTAAAAAAACCAACACCACATTAATAGGTACGGCCCAACCAAAACTTGCATTTTGTTGTGCGTATCTCTCCACTGGCAGATCCAGAGGCGGCTTCCATGAGGAGAAAGTGGAGGGGAGAGGCAATTTTGGCTCATTCCCTCTTCTCTCAGGAGCCCCTCGTGTCTTCCCACTGCCACCGTTTCAAAGAGTCCACTAATGTTTCGGAGAAGATTTTTCTTTTCTCAGTGGCAGGGGGTGGGGAGAGCTGAACAAAAATCATTGAGTCCCGTCAGGGGGAAAGGCAGGATATAAATAAATATAATGAAGACCCTTATTTCATCTGAAACACCCCACTAGATGTGCACACACCTCTCTCCCATTTAAATAAGTAAGGCCTTCCAAGTCTTTAACTTTTGGTTGGGTTGTGCCCAATGCTCTTAGCATTTAAAAAAACCACAAAAAAACATCTTGCCCAGGAAAATAACTTTTGCCCAACCGAGAGGACATTTGCATCTCAAAACCTAAGCCTGCCTTTCAACTCCCCCAGCGTGTGGTCTAATCAGAACGTTCCTGACAAAAACATTACTCCTGCCAACAGATTTCTCATTATTTCTATCATCAGAATAACCTCGACTCTTGAACCCCTTCTCAAGCACGAAGGCTACTGTGCTTAGTATCGCATGAGGTGAAGAGAATCTGAATCAAAAACAGAAGCATCTTAGCGAGGCTCTCTGCTGATTTTGAAATGCAAAGTGCCTTTAAAGACCACTCCGGCATTCGAACGGCGCCCTTGAAGAAGGGCACAGAAAATGGTTCTAATGAGCTCTCTTAGATCAATCTGGAGCCATTATCTTCCAATTAGGCCTATAAATAAAAGCTCTTGGAAAACAGCGAGTCCACGACTGAGGGTCTGTCTCATAGGTAGGATCAGTACACTGTCCCAATATGCACTTCAGAAAGGCTCGCCACTGGGTCCTGAAGGAAGCTTTTGCAGAAAATAAAATGCTCGTCTCACAGACGGATGGGAAACTGAAAGCTCTGTTTCAAAGCTTCCATGTTTTCTGTAAGTGAAATACACTTTTCTGCAGAGGAAGAAGTGTCTTCCTAGAGGTCAGCGGGGCTAGCAGCAAGGTCAGAAATACACACCCCGAGGACGTACTGACAGGAGTGAGGCTCCAGCATGTAGACAGTGACTGCGTGAGGAGAATCCGATTCTTTGCACCTTAAAGATAGAAATAGATGTTAGTGGGTGACCGGCACCTAGAGAACAATGGTTGCTTAACAGACTAACGTCCATTGCCAAGGATGTGTCAGGTCTGTGAAGAAACCCCAAAGGCGGTGCAAGGCTTGGGTGAAATACCGCCACAATGTCACACTACTGTGTGACATTTCCTGGTGTTGGTATACGAACGTATCGGTTTAAGCCAGGGGTCGGCAATTTTTTTTAGCCACGGGCCGGTCCACTGTCCCTCAGACCTTGTGGTGGGCTGGAGAGGCAGCATGGGGGGGGGGGGAGAGAAGAGGCAAGGGGGGCAAGTAGTCCTCCTTCCCACCTCTAGCGCTTACCTCTCAGGGGCTGCCGCCACCACCACTGCTGCTTCTCGTGGGTAGACCAGTATAAAGTAAGAAGCACATAAGCGGCACACAAAAGATTAAAAAACCATTCTACATTCTAAATCTTCAATTAATAATCCAAAAATTGAGAGAGCTATGTACAAGATCTACTACAGAACCACAAACAGAAAACTCATTCAAATTGTGTCCAAAAGGAAGATTCAGTCTTTAAAGGTTCCTTTAGCCAGGCTCCTGTACATATCAACAAAGGTAAGTTGGATCAAATGGAGTGTCAGCGATGTTACGCTCAAGGGTTACATATCAACGAGGATAAGTTTGAACAAACGAAGTGTTAGTGATGTTACGCACAAGAGTTACACAAGGTGTGCTGCTTACTTTATACTGGTCTACTACGAGAATTGGCAGCATAGGTTCATTTCTTCAGAGCTTCTTGTAGGTAGGCAGAGAGATCTCGTTCACTCTGCTCTCTGATCCACGGGAGCACCAGGGCGGTGGCAGTGGGGGGAAGATGAGCAGCGCGAAAGGGCTGGCTCTGGAGATGGGCTGCTTAAAATGGCACTCAGCCAGCTCAGCCCAGCCCCCTTCCTCCTCTAGGCAGGGCGGGGAGAAGCCAGGAGGTGGGAGGGAGGAGCCTCCACTGCGGTGTGTGTGTGGAATGGAATGGCGCAGGAAAAAAGAATGGCACAGCTCGAATGAACAGAATCCCCATGCCGATCCACGGACAGTCAGTCCGCGGGCCGGATCCTGAAGGCGATTGGGCCTGATCCAGCCTGTGGACCTTAGTTTGCCGACCCCTGGTTTAAGCAGATAGGCGGATATGTAAAAGCTGATGGGTTGGGGATGCCATGAAGCCAGCAGAGCAGGCATAGAGAAACACACAGAAGCTTGTTTCTCCAGGAAAACACAAGGCAGGGATGGGCACTTGTATCAGCAGACACTAGACTGCTGAGTTAGGGTTCACTATCTAGTGAAGATGGCTGAGATTTTTATCACTCTGAGCAGCAGACATGGCATTCTCTAGCAAAAGCGCTTCTGAGTGCAAAGAGTTGTTATCTGAAGCGGGAAATAATTTAAATCCCTCGCAGAGCACAGGCAAACCTTTGGGCATACTTAAAGGAGATCTCAGGATTGTGCCCAGTTAGTAAAGATACAGTCATGCAGTTCCTTAAAAGTACAGCTGGATACATTTTTAAAGCCTTCCATTAAGGTAAAGCATATAAATCAAGTCAGCCTGGAACAGGATAATGTTTAAGGGGGCCAACTCACTTCAATTTCACTGTCACCTGTCGAGGTTTGTCAGTCAAGTCACAAAGATCTCCGTTTCCGTAGTAGTGAGACACCATTCTGCCGGAAAGTCCCAAAATTAGAGCTTGGTCAGTTAAAACGTTTAGAGCGCAAGTCAACTCGCTACTTGGTACCTATGCAAGTATTACAACGCGCCCAAGCAAAAATCACGAAAAGGGCTGAATTTTGTCTTCTGCCTTCTGGAATTTGACGCTTGCACAATGTCCAACATTTGAAGGCATTTTTCTTCTGAGCTTGGAAATACCAAAGGAACTCAAAAATCAGTAAATCCCCCCCCCCCCGTTTTACCCTTACAACAAACTGTTAAGGTGGATCTGGATAGGAAATAATGACCAGCCAAATAATCTCAAAGGGATCAGAATCTGTTTCCCAAGTGCAGGAGTGTGGAACATTTTTGGTTCCATGGGCCAGGTCCCTCAAACCAAATAGCAGACAGCAAGACATTACTAAAGGGCAGTTCCCCCTGCCTTGCTTTCAAAGGGAAAAAAAAGCCTTCCTGTTAGCTTTGCTGTCTGCTACATTCCTACAGAGAGCCCTCTCGCACACCTGGACCAAGCAGGATTGCCATGGTGTTGCATCAGGTGATTCGGGAAGGGGATTCCTAGCGCTGGGTTTGGATGTGCGCAAGAACTCCCCACAGAGAGCTTGTGATGGCATCCAGACCAAGCAGGATCACCTTCCTGTTGCTGCGGCGTCTTTTTGTGTGTGTGGAGGGGGTGCAGATGCTGTTTGAAACACCTTGTACTTCTCCTTTAAGTGTGTAGGCAGTAGTAGCAGGGGGATGGAGAAGACTCCCCCCTCTACCCTGCTGCCGCCACTGGCTTGCTGGCTTAAAGGAGAAGCACCAGCTGCTTCAAAAAGAGCTTTTGCACAGGGCTTTAATCCTCGCTCATCAGAGGATGAGAGAATAAATTCTGCCTTGGCTGTACAGTCTTGTTCCCTACTGGGAACAGGGTGAACAGCCAATGCAGGATTAAATCACATCCTCCCAAGCATAATAAAATTATAATAATAATTTATTATTTTTACCCTGCCGATCTGGCTGGGTGTCCCCAGCCACTTTGGGCGGATCCCAATAGAATATTAATAATAATTTTAAAAGCAGTAAAATATCAAACATTAAAAACTTCTGAAGGCACAGGGCTGCCTTCAGATGTCTTCTAAAAGTCAGATCGTTTATTTCCTTGACATCTGATGGGAGGGTGTTCCACAGGGTGGGCACCACTACCAAGAAGGCCCTTTGCCAGCTGAGGAACAGGTGGAGTGCTCTGTAAAAAGATGGCATCGCGGCAGGGCTTCTTATAAAGTAGATGGGTTCTCTCCTCACACCTTTTTAGGCTGGTTGGCCCAGTGAGGGGAAGTCTGGACTTTTAAAAAGCATGGGATGGATTCAAGATGCAGAGATTTTAATTTCAAGACTAAAGCTGGACACAGTAAGCATTGGTGACTTGGAAAACAATTCTGCTATATAACAGATTTTAAGGACAAGCTGCAAGCCCCATCTCTGAGGTTTCATCCGAAAACCAACTCAGGCATACTTCACTGTTTGCAGACCGTCGTCTTTGAGGTGATATGCTCTGGCCACGTTTTTTTGTGCCCACTGAAGGTGTTCCTCCTTGTTCCACGTGCCCACAACTATGGTCGTCTTGGCATTATCTTTATCCTAAAAGAGGACAACAATTCTCCTTGTAACTGAGACGAAAATGCTACACAGACCCCTTTTCTTCTTGCACGATCCGCTATTTTAAATGTTTTATTCTTTGTCATGATTTCCGAGACTCAAATGGGTAAGATTTGTTTGATATGTGCTGAATCTGTATAATGGCAAGTGGCTGTATTATAAGATGTGAACTCAGTTCACTCAAACTCATAAATCCTTCAAGAAGCAATAGTCATGCTCTTAGGAAAGAAACACCACTGAAACAGCCTGAAAAATACTGCAAAACTACTTAAAAAACAAGATGTGATTTTGCAATGTTTGACAAGACAATGAATAAAAACATAATTCTTAGAGATGAAATTCACCTAATGGAGGCTTGTCCATAGGCACAATTGCTGATGGTTTTTTGTATAGAACTTAAATTCACAGTCAGTTAAAAGGTAAAGGGACCCCTGACCATTAGGTCCAGTTTTGGCCGACTCTGGGGTTGTGGCGCTCATCTCGCTTTATTGACCGAGGGAGCCGGTGTACAGCTTCCAGGTCATGCGGCCAGCATGACTAAGCCGCTTCTGGCGAACCAGAGCAGTGCATGGAAACGCCGTTTACCTTCCTGCCGGAGCTGTACCTATTTATCTACTTGCACTTTGACGTGCTTTCGAACTGCTAGGTTGGCAGGAGCAGGGACCGAGCAATGGGAGCTCACCCAGTCGCGGGGATTTGAACCGCCGACCTTCTGATCAGCAAGCCCTAGGCTCTGCGGTTTAACCCACAGAGCCACCCGCGTCCCTTCACAGTCAGATAGCCACAAATAAATAAGAGAATGTCCAGCAGAATCTTCTCCTGCCAAGTCCCATTAAAATGAATGGGAGTTGTCTGAGTGCACTTCTGCACTTCTCCAGTTCCCATCCACAGAAAGCTGCCCTACACACTTCATGGCAGCGGCTTTCCAAGGCTCCAGATGGAAGTCTTTTCACGCTAGAGTTGGAGACGTTGGGGACCTTCTGCTTGCACAGCATGTGATCTACTACTGAGCTACAGCCCTTCTCCAGAGCTGCTTGCAAATAATAATAATAATAATAATAATAATAATAATAATAATAATAATAATTTATTTGTACCCTGCCCATCTGGCTGTGTTTCCCCAGCCACTCTGGGCGGCTTCCAACAAAGATTAATAATACATTAAAATGTCACACATTAAAAACTTCCCTGAACACAACTTCCTTCTGCATAGCATGAGACCATTACAGGGTCAGAGCTAGAACAGGATGTTTTGCAACCCGAGTGCCATTATAGGCAGACTTCCTATGCGTGCATCACATGCAAAAAGCAGAATAGCTTCCATTCTGACCATTTGGGGGTTTTGGGCTGTCAGGAAATGATCACAAGTGCCCCTAAATCACTGAACGTGGGGATGACACTATGAAGCAAGGAGGGTGATCTGGAGCTGCGTCTCAGTGGTAAAGCACATGCTTTACACGCAGGAGGCCCCAGGTTCGGTCTCTGTCATCTCCCAATAGGGGAGGGAAAGGCTCTTGTGTGCAGCCTTCGAGAACCACTCCCAGTCTGTGCACAACACTGAGCTAGATGAGCCAGAGGTTCAGTGGCACAGGGCAGCTTCCCTTGTTCCTGTGTTTGTTTAGCACAGGAATGGGGAAACTTTCATTACAGTCATACCTCAGGTTACAGACGCTTCAGGTTGTGCATTTTCGGGTTGCGCACTGCGCCGAAGCCGGAAGTACCGGAACAGGTTACTTCCGGGTTTCGGCGCTCGCACATGCACAGAAGCACCAAATTGCGCTTTTCGCATGCGCAGAGGCGCTGAATTGTGACCCGCATGTGTGCACATGTGGCGCTGCAGGTTGCGAACGTACCTCCCGCACGGATCACGTTCGCAACCCGAGCATCCACTGTATTTCTTTTTCTTTAGGTCCTTTTCTACCTTACTTTTCTATGATTCTCCGTTTTCATTAACTTTGTTTATATTAACCTTTTGTGATTTGAAGTTCTCTATCTTGGATTAAGGAAGAAACATGCAGGAGAGTGATGGATTGAAGAGGAAGAGGAAGATGGGTGAGAAGGAGGATAGAGAGGATCTCTCAGGGAGGGAGACTGGGGGAAGCTCCCAGGTGAGAGATTGGAGGGTTCACGCTTCTGTACATGAAATAAAGGTTAAGATTAAATTTTCAGAGTGGGCTCTGTAATTTCCTTTTGTTCTTCTCTTCATTTCCTTCCTTCCTTTATTCTTCCTTTTTTTCTTTTCTAGATTAGTGTGATTTTTATTTTATGTTGAAAACTATTAAGAAAAATTGATTTAAAAAAGGAATGGAGAAACTTTCCAGCCCAGTGGGCCATCTCTTTATGTCTCCCCCACTTCAAACGTTGGCAGGTGGGTGGGACAACCACCTGTCAATCACCTGAAGTTGCAATGCTGTCATGTGACAGAGACCTTTCAAAGTCCCTTGCACAATGCTTTCTAAGCTCTGACCACCAGCTGGTTGGAAGCACTGTGCAAAGTACCTTGCAATTAGGGCTGGGTGATATATTGTCCAAAACTGGTTCGAAGTCCGTATCGTGATATTGGTTTCATGATTTTGACCTGACAATAAATTGCGAATCATGATGTGTGTGTGTGCGCACGCAAAAATCACAATGTGGGGAAAACCATGAATCCAGCCAATGTTTTTGCATAGCTCCATCCTTATTTCAGACATTGCAAAATATCAGTATACAGTGGTACCCCCAGTTGCGGATGGGATCCGTTTCGGAGCTTCAGTCAGATCCTGAGGTTTCCACAACTGGAGGGAGCACTTCTGCACATGGTAGAGCACTTCTGCGCATGCGCGCGCAGCAAAACCCGGAAATATACTTCCTGGTTTGCCGCTTACGTATCCCGAAGTTTACATAAGCGGAGGTATGACTGTATTGCAATGTTTAGTTGGTGATATATCGTGATGTTGAAAACCAGATATTGCCCAGCCCTACGTACAATGCATGTGCTCAGTGCTTCCCAAATGCCAAACACATCCAGCTGGTGGTTGGGCACTTGGGAAAAGACTGTGCGGTGAGGCTTGGCAGGCAACCCTTTTTAGCCCAGCCCTGCTTTTCCTCGCCCTGTGTCAGGTGCAAGGCAGGTGGGCATGGGTCTGCCCAAAATGTCCTGGTGGGCTGCAAGTTCCCCAAACCCCTTGCACAGCGCCCTAATAAAACACAGCAGCAGTAGCAAAGGCACCAATGAATTTTACTAACTCTGCAGCCCGGCTTTCAATAACTTTCCTGTGCAGCAGCAAATTTGATTTTAAAAAGCTGTATGTGGCCACCTAGTGGCAGAACCTTCCAATGTCTGTTTCTACGTACCTTGTGATACTGATGCACATATTTGCCGTAGCAGAATTCATACCTCCACCAGCCAACACCCTAGGTAGGAAGAAGAGAAGGCAATAAAACTCAAGAAATCCAAGCTGCTTCCAGCAAGCACGTCACCCATCAGGATTTTTTAAAAAGCAAACACAAGTCAATGTATGTTTCTAAGCCTCAGATCTCCATAGAAAGGCTAGATATAACATGAGAGCACTGCTAGGAGTTTTGAGACTGGAGTGGGGGTGGGCAGCAGGTACACTTACAGGGTCCAAGCTGAGACCCACTCTCTTTACTGCTCTGCTTTGCTTAACATTTGTAGGAAGACAAAATACAAAAGTTAACATGACTAGGGTTCTGGGTGGAATCAAGAGAAATAATGGGAGGGAGAAGGCAAAACACACGTGTGAAGTCGAGCCCAGTGCATAGAATTGATTCCTCACCCCATGAAAGCAGTAAGACCCGCTAAGGAACTCTTTTATGAGCTGATCGTCAGTCAGTTTGGAAATGTGTGTCGTTCCAACCGTTAACAGATGTGGCGTTCCAACGGCCACTGGCTTGTGGAAGGAGGAAAACTTCTCTTCCTTTGCTGAATTCACTTCTTCCTGAAATTAAAATATGTCCAGATTTAGATGGTACTGGGCATTTGATTTTAGAGAGGATAGCCCTCTTAGTCTGCTACAGAACACAAAGAAAGAGACACATTCTATGTTAAGGATTAACAGATGTATTGTGATGTGCACTAATGTGCACACACGGTCAAACGCAGGCTGAATATTCATGCTCACTGACCCTCAGTTGGCAGGTTCACATGTTTTACACATATCACACGGGGGGGGGGGGGGGAAGGTAACACAGTGTGGCCAAAAAGCCACAACCATATGAGACATGCGGCTTGTGAGACTTCTAAACCAATCCCAAATGTATGTGAGAAAAGCACAGCAGCCTTAAACTGTTGCAGTAGCTGGTGATCACACAATTCTTCTAGCTTTAATAGACTGATTTAATATCTGCAGCATGAAAGACACTACTAGTTTCTGAATGAGGTTAAGGTAGTCAGAGCAGAACTGGGCAACCTGTTTGGTGGGAGAGAGAGAAAGAAGGGCCACCACTTTCCGGCCACTGAAATCCCAGCATGAATATTTTGTAGCAGAATTCCCCAGAAGAAGTAAAACCTTGCCATCCAGAAAGGGTAGATTAATAGCGGGATTTCCCACACTTGTGTCATCAGCAATATGCCTCTGGGCTCCTACCTCCTTGCCTCTTCTATAAGGCGGCTTCATCATTTCTTGCTGCTGTTGGTGCTCCTGCTCCAGCTGCTCCAGTTTTTGCAAGTTATGGGGCTTAAGTGGGGCTCCTGGCAGCGACTGGCAAAATATGTCATTCACGGGGGACGCCCTGAACCTGTGCAAACAACAGCGAACTTTTATCATGAGGCGGTTCACGCAGAGCCTCCACACGAAAGGTTTTGTGGCCCCAATATAGCATATACTAAAAAAAATAAAATAAATCAAAACTGTTTTAAAAAATAAATTTAACTGATCCACCATTGTGATGCCATTATGCTAAAAGGCTCTGTGCCTGCAAGGTCCCACCACAAGTTTTTCAAAAAATAAAGAAATAAATCTAAAAAATCATTTTTACTTCCTGGTTCACACTAATATTATAAAGCTCATATCTACACCAGGTTTCTGGGGACAGAATTACACATTAAACCAAACATAGGGTTGCCACTGTAAACAGAGCCCCATATCAGAGAGTTTTTTCTCTCTCTCTCATTATAGGTAGGACCTCTTGGGTCATAATGTCAACACCCTGTGTATTTTTCTGTACTTGCACCAAGGATGTGGAACTGAGGCAAAGAAGCACAGCAGGCGAATATATGGCAATGCTGATAGGTTATCCAACATTTTTACAGGGGAAGAGGTAATCTGATACAGAAATGCCTCTTCTGGTAGCCAGGCTGTCTCAGGTATAATAACTCACTTAATGTCAGACTAGAACATGGTTTGGTTCAATATTACAAGATAGGATGAGCGAAGGGAGTCTTGGACCCATATGCTAACCTCTGCCTTAGCTGTATTTACTTTTGATTTCTCTTTGATTTTGTGTAAATCAGGAATTGTGCCTTATAACACAGTGGTCATTTTCAGAACAAGCCAACTTCCAACAGAGGCTTCTGAAGCTGGCTGATTGCACTAATAAGAGTTGGCTATAAATCACAGTCCCTGTCTTGTACACACACCGCAAGAAGAGATTCAGTGTAAATGAATAAAATTGCAGCTGAAGGACTCGCCTCGGCTGCACAGGAGGAGAGGAGAGTGCATGAGTCCAAGGTTTGTTCCAGCCTCTGCATGATTTAGCATGATGTACAAATTTGTGTGACGTTCAGCCTGGAACCTCCCTTAGGTTAACAGATGAAAGTTCTGCGAGGAGAGCGAATGAGAGGGAACTCTTCAGAAAATATTGTTCCAGGTGGCTACTAGAAGGCCTGACCTGGATGCGGCATCGGCTTGAATTCCTTACCTGTATTTAGGATGACTGCATAAGAGAGGGGTCAAAATGACCACTTCGTATTCGCATGTAGTAACTTCAGCCACTGAAAGGATTTCATGCTTGGCCTCCGGATGGCAGACATACATGACGGAACTTGATCTGGGCAGGTTTTGCCTCAGGGTGCAAGGTGTGCCATTTCCCATCCCAATGGGATAATATGGGGTCATCTGCCCTTCTATATTTTTCATAGGAATCTATATTAGCAAAATAAAATAAGGAAAATGAAAGTATTACTTTGGGCGGCTACTCAGTTTGCTTAAATGCGAATTCTTCTTTAGCATGTCTACTTTGCATTCAGTGGATTTTCTGCTCTGCAGCCGTGGTAGAAACTATCTTGAAGGGGGGGGGAACAAAAGACAACCTAATCTGGCAATGCAGTGTATAGCATCAGGGCTAACAAAAACAGTCGCTTTCCCTTAATAGAAACAGACTTGGATCAAACATTATTATCTGCAAGAAAAGGAAGAACACATCAACTTCAAAAAGAGAGAGGGAGCTTCAACAATCTAGGTCAGCCTTTTCTGGGGCTGATGAGGAGCTTCAGACCCAAACATCTGGATGGCATTAGATTGCTGAAGGCTGATCTAGATACAGATATGAATTAAACTGATCATGGAGCAGGAGAGAAAAGGCAACCTTTTCCTACTTGCCTCTTTCGCGCTGTCTTTCTCATTTTCCTTCTCTTCTTGCTCTGGAATACATTGCAAGCAGGACAAGGATCACATTTTAGTCACAGTTTGCTATATAGAAACCAATACAGAGCCAGGAAGCAAATCTGCTGAAACAAAGACTCTGTCTCTCAACAGACCTTTCACTCTCTGGATATAAATCTGACTTAAGAATCCAGTATTGATTGAGAGATCCGACACTGCCATTCAAATATAAGCTACGTGCCAGCCTGTGAATACTGAACAGCATGACTGAGGAAGGGGGACATTTTCAGGCAAGATTTAAAGAAGGGCCTGGTTTCTCCATGTTGGGGTTATTTTCAGTTTCAGATGGTAGGAAAATAGCCCAGTGTTTTAAGCGCTATGACCTGTGCAGACATAACAGAAGAATTTCTTGCTCGATCCCTATAAACCCAGCAGCAAGCGGAACTGCACCCAACTGCACCTAAGCCGCCTTTGAACTTGACTTACAAGATGTTTGACCATGCTCTATAATGGGGGGAAGGGGATAGAAAGCACACATAGGTCAAATCTGTGTAGTCTTAAATCCCAAAAAGTGAGAGCTGAGCACTGTATGTGTTATGTGTGCTTAGGCTCTTCTCAAACTTCACACTGAATGTTTGGATGGTGCTGATTGTTGGTGAGCAATGGGATAATGCTTTCCCCAGCGAGTTGAGTGAATGGATGGTATCTTCTTCCTGACCACTGACATTTAAAGGCAAAATAACAAACCTGGATCAAGTATCGGGCTCTTGTGTAGCATGTTCCCAAGAAAGTATTCTTGAATATTTATTTTCTACACAAAAAAAGAGAAAAGACATACATTTTCACTTTGTTTTTTTACAACAACCGTTTCTCCTCCAATGCTTCAATCTTTGTCATGATAACAAAACAATAAAAACGTCAGTTTTAAGCTTTATTTTACCCTTGAGGACCAAAGTTTTAATGAGACATACCTGCCCAGTTTCCTTCTCTTCATGATACTGACGAATGTGTTTGCCGTGACAAACTTCGTAAGTCCAATAGGATTCAATCTAAAGATATATATATATATATATTTGGCATTAACTGGCGCACACAGTACAGGCAAATCTATTTTTTAAAAAACAAGGCAGCAGCCCAAGTGAAATGACAATCATGAAAGGTGATTATTTATTATAGCTTCACAGCAAAGGTATTTAGGTTTTTCCCACATTTTGGGGGTCTTAATATATATAAAAGGTGATGTCACCATTGTTTTAATGTAATGAAGGAAATCTTTATGTAAGGGAAATGTCAACCAACCAGTTTTGTCAAAGTCAACAACCACTGAATGAGCTTCAGTGCAATGTCTTTAACATTCCCACTGCAATCTGTGGATCATGCAGAGAGCTGAAATCAACTCCAGCCCTTCCTGTATAAACTTTGGGCTCCATTAAGTTGCGTTATGAGCAGTGGCCTTGCTACTTCAGACCATGCAGGAAGTCCTTTAGAGAATCCTTGGTTACTAACGGTACTCAAGGCTGTTCTTGCGATAAGGGAACACGTCAACAAAATGGATGGGTAAGAATATTTAGATTGGCAGCCTGCCCTCCCTTCAAGGACTCAGGACATGTTGAAATGTGTTGCGTTTCCATAGCAAGCAAATGAAAAGAGAAAGGAAAAAGTAGCTGCAAGATGTAATCGGAGACTCTGTTTGAGAGGCAAATTTCTCAGCATCTATGGAATTCACTCCAGGTTAGCCCTTGGTTCTTGAGCTCGGGTTGGTGAGATACAGCGCCCCATGGCTGCTTAACATCGCCATAATCTATCAGTGCCCTGAATTAAATGAGGTGGTCTAATGAACTCTTTCAGTTCCAAAGGACATAGGCAGACACGCTGCACACCAAATTTCCCACCCTGTATTCATTCGGTTAACAGGCATCAGTTGGAATTATTCAGAAACAATAATTTCCATTTTAAAGTCACAATTGTGTCCATGGTTGGGTATCCATAATGCCCACTGACTTGCAGGAAAATTTGGCACCAGACAGAAACAGCAATGTGTCTGTGTGGTGCTGGTGGATTTACTGGAAATAAAACATGCACTTCTACCAAGCTTATCCACTCTATAGCATATAGAGTGATGTCAGGATCTGGAGCCTTTTGCCTCAAATTCAAAGTGGACATACCCTGTAAGAGCAGCTGCTTTGTTTAAAGAGAGGCTCCAACAATTCTGCAGGGCTGGGCCCTTTGTAGTCCTTTTCTTCCTCCTAAAACGAGAACAGCTGACGTCACTATTACATGGAGGGACACATTCATTTATTTTTGCAAGTTCCTTAAAAAATTAACATATACGACCCAGAACACAAAGGCTTTAATCCCCAAATAGTTTTTATATTTATGGTTCCTTGGCAGTAACTACTTGTTGTCAACACCATATGCTTAAATGTCCTGTTCGTTTTCTTAAAAGGTCTGGAAAAGAAACCACACAGGCCAAGGTCCACAGAAATATAGAAGTAGTTCTATGGATCCAAGAGGAATTTATGCTTCTCATCACTACAGAAAACTGCTTTTGAAACCAAGGGGAATTTCTACTGCAAAAAATTCTACTAAGCTACCACAAGCCACTTGCATAAATCTAAGTACCGTACTTTTCTGTGTATAAGACAAGGTTTTTTAAAATTTTAAAATGATGTTAAAAATTGGGGATCGTCTTATACGCGGTTAGTGCATAGGGGGGACGTGGGATTGGTTGCTGCCGCGAGCCAGAGATTGTCAGCAGCTACTGGGTGTGTTATTGGTGGCTGCTGCAATGGCTGGTGTTGATTGGCTGTCGCTGCGGCAATTGGGTGGGTCTTTGGTGGCTTCTGCTGGTGAGTGGACAGGCGACAGGTGGCTTTTGCAATGAGTGTGAGTGACAGCAAAGGTCAGGCGGGTAAGTGATCTTCATCAATCACCCCCCCCCCCAAAAGCTCAACAACTCTAGACAATCTCCCCTCATTTTCTTAATTTGGAGTACCCCCAAATAGGGGGTGTTTTATACATTATACATGGGGTATGTTATACACGGAAAAATACAGTAGCTCTTTCAATTCTGCTCTGATTTATTGTTGATGTGAATGTGTCCTCTCTGCTCTCTCACACATACATAATTGTGTGTGTGTGTGTACACAGAAAAAGATGTTCAAATTCATTAACTTATTGTTTATGTGCCAGTATTTCTGGAACGACACTGTTTTATAGTGTTTTGCAGAGTAGTAACACATCTAAGACTATCTTTTTGTGCTTAAGGCAATAAGATAAAATAATACCATTAAGTATATTCAAGATAAATATGTATCTTTATATGAATTCCAATGCACATGTATGCATGATTAAATCTGTATCCTGCCTAAGTGAACATCTGCTCCAAACAATTTACAAAACCACAATTCATTCCTCACCACACCCACAGCTAGGCAAATACAAGGCAGCATCTAACATATAAACATCAATTTAATACTTCCAATAATTCAGGTTATCAAATTTTGAGTAATAGCAGCTTGGGATTATTATTATTATTATTAATATTAATAATATTAATAATAATATTCTATACATATATACTCTGCCTTTCCCTCTTAATTAGACTCAAGATGTCTTACAGATAAAAACAAGAATTGCTAAAAACTTTTTAAAAAACCAATAAAAACCCATTAAACATTGATAGAAATAAAACTACATACATATATACAATCTATTTAAAATATACAAGTACAGTGGTACCTCAGGTTACAAACGCTTCTGGATACAAACACTTTGGGGTACAAACTCCGCTAACCTGGAAGTAGTACCTTGGGTTGAGAACACTGCCCCAGGATGAGAACAGAAATTGCGCACTGGTGGCGTGGCGGCCCCATTAGTGAAAGCGCGCCTCCGGTTAAGAACAGTCTCGGGTTAAGAACAGACCTCCGGAATGAATTAAGTTTGTAACCTGAGGTACCGCTGTAATTAAAAGCAGTCCTCAACCTAAAGCTATTGTTGCAGACCCAGGTAATCTGTGGCGGAGGATTGCTTATGCCCACCTCTGGCCACTCATTGGCTGGGCCAGCTTGGTGTGATCCACTTGAATAACCTCTTTTTTTGACTATAGCAACATGCTCTGCATGGAATTGCCCTCAAATATGGTCCAGAGGTTGCTGGTATTGTAGAATGCTGCCGCCAGGCTGCCACCTGGAGCAACGAGGATGGAGCATATTGCTCCAGTCATGGGATTTCTAAGCCACTAGACCAATTCAAGGTATTTGCACTGGTGT
The DNA here is from genome assembly GCA_034642415.1 of Podarcis siculus. NCBI lineage: Eukaryota > Metazoa > Chordata > Lepidosauria > Squamata > Lacertidae > Podarcis > Podarcis siculus. The sequence continues at coordinate 87,739,096 of JAXCMG010000003.1, read as the reverse complement.
ATAATGTCCTAAATGACCTTGGAAACCAAGCACTTGAAGGAGCCCCCAAGCTACATGGTAGGTTCTGCAGGGGAGGACCTGCTTGTGCTGCTGCTGCTGAGAGAGACCTGTGGGGTGGTGAGGCAGGGCTTCCCTTTAGGGAACTCCCTGCTGACTAAGATTACAGTAGTGGCACTTAGGCACCACCTTAAAACAATCTTATTTCGCCAGGCATTTAATGGTTAATTGCCGCACTGCTGCTGAGAGTCTGTTTGCTGCTACTGCTATAAAGTGGCTATTAACTGGCCACAATTTTAATTGTATTATGAGTCTTTGCACTTGTATGGTTTTAAGGTTAGCTTTTAGTTATCCTGAGCTTCAAGGAGGAGGAAGGCAAGGCACAAGAACAATAAGGAAATCAATGGAAAATAATTTAGACTAACCCACTGGAAGCCTCCTTAAAAAGAAAAGCAGTTCTATCTGGACTGACTGTTCCAAAGGTATTGGTCTGGGTTCAAGCTTATACTCAAATTCAATGTATCTATGCATCAACACCAACTGAATTGCCCAATGTCACCTTGCTCTGACCATGACTCCAATAGGATATGTTAGAGATCCTCTTGTCCAAGGGGCATTAAAAATGAAGCTTCCATTCAAAGTCAGGCCAAAATTCATTTGCCTGTTATGTCACAGCTAATTGCACCTTCTCTCTCTCTCTCAAGACAAACAAGCACACTGAAGGTTTTTTGGTTAACATGTTGTGTTTTTAATGTATTTAACACATCCTAAGTATTTTATAGAAAGGTGATGGTATGTTTTATACATAAATTTAGGCTGTAATCCCACACATTTTTATCTGGGCGTATGGGGCTTTCTTCTGAGTATATATGCATGGGAATATTCTGTTAGTTGCTGTAAAAACTCCTGCTTTAAAAGAGAGAGAGAAGACACAGAACTTACCTCATTTCCGCTGGCTAACATCGGAAGAATACACTTATATTTTTCTTTTTCTGAAGTTGTCATAATGATGTAATGATCTTCTTTATACAAAACCCCAGCAGTGGGCTTAAAAAGAAAGAAAAAGGTAGAAATGCCTCAAATGTAAGCAAATATTAAAATGTAGTCTTAAATGGGTCTGCTGACTAGTTACCAAAATAGTATTTCAATACAATCTGTGTTTATTGCTTGTGGCCACTGCAATAACATATTAAAATGCCTATTAGCACAGACATCAAACATAGATAAATATACACATCATTTAAAATTCAACCTTAGCACTTTCTGGGTTACTCGTAGAATTAGCTTGCTCAAGTCACGTTTACAAAGCACTGAGATATGGTTCAAGAGTCTTTGAACTTGTGTAACGTCACTGCTACCAGCTTACCAAGCAGTCTTTTGAGCAATGTAATGTTGAGGGACTTCTAGAAAGTTGTCCCTCTTCATTACTAGAAGACACAAGGTGCAGCTTTTTCATATCAGAGAAGAGAGCTGTCCTCCTAGAAGCTCCACCCGCAATGTTCACAAGAGCAGAGTTATTTGTGTAGTAAACTTGCTTGAATAATAACTTAACCTGCTTCACTCAATTCAACAGTCTTCATATCTTGTAGGCTGTCAGCATAAGAACATGGAAGCTGCTTTATAACAAATCAGGCTGTTGGTCCAGTATGGCCCGCCATTTTTCAAGTAGTGGTTATGTAGAATGCTGTTAAGCTCCATGCAATTGTAATCATTTCCCTCCTTACAAACAATAATGATTTTATTGTTGTACACCATCTTGTAAATTCCTCCTTTAGCACAGCAACAACACAGCTAATTTTCCAATACATTAAGTTCTTTCCCCTCTTTCAGCTGTTCATAGCTTCTACACAATCAATACAATACTGATGGTGTTATCTTCTCCCTCTGCCCTGAACTTAAGTGTTGCCCATTCTTGCCATAGTCAAGGCCTCTTTTTAAAAATTCACCCCTCAAAATTCCTTTGCAGAAAGGGCTGCCTGTAACTCAAAAATGGTCAAAATTTAAACAGTCTGAGCATGTAGTCACCAGTACTTATTGGTAAGGGATGAGAAGACATTATTAGTCACTTTTTTCCAGAAAGTGATTTACGAGAACAAAATATTGGGCAGTCATCTTTTACTTCTTAATAGGAACCCCTGTGGTCTACTCACATATTTTAAGTGAACAAAACCAAGAGTAAATATATACCCAACCTGTCATGACAATTACAGCATATCTGATCTGCATTAAGCAGTCTTAGGCATGCATTCTTGCTTAATAGCAAAAGAAATGCCCTGAGAGGTACATGTAGTTGAGCAATCCTTGGAAGAAACACAGCTGCGTGTTCACTAGAGATTGGCCAGTGGCTCCACCAGTAGACCACAGTCTATCTCTTCCCAACCCAAATAACCACATGGAGCCATCCCATTCTGGGCTAAAATAGTCCGGTATAGCAGATGCTGAAGGACAAACATTCTCAGTCTGCTCCCAATGACAGCAGTCTCTCCATAAGAGCATCCTGCAGGATCACATCAAAGGTTCATGAGAATCAGCACCAGTGGCCAATCACTTGTATCTAGGGAGCTCACAAACAGGACAGGAAGATGACAGCACTCTCGATCCTGCCTGTCCCTCACCATCTTCTGGAAGGCTCCATCTTGGTTATCACATGTAACAGCTGTTGACAGACTTACCATCTGTCAGAAAAATCACCGGTGTCCATATGGATCCATCAAGGGAAACAACGGATTCAAAAAGCCACAGCAAAGTTATTTATAAGGGTCAGCTGAAACATCACTAATTAGGGAGCAAGTTTTTGAGTTCTCCTGGATTCCTTCTGTGCCTGCAGAACACTAAAGTCTGCTCATTAATTTGTGATGTCCCCTCAAAATCAACCCCACCACATTTCTTTCTTTAAAGACGGGTGTGCAGAAGATAGAATACAGCCTAATGATTGATCTCTGGGTAACCTGCAGCAATCATTACTCGCAATGACAGTTACAAAAAGTACTCTCTTCCCATAAGTTATACTACTGTCAAGGAAGAAAGAAAGACAACCTTGAGGGTGACCAGAAATTGATGTGTGTGTGTGTGTGTGTGTGTGTGTGTGTGTGTGGAAGGGCTGTAAGCTCAAGGTTATTTCATTCTGAGGATGTGTCTTTTGCCCCACCATTGCTGGATCTCAGGGTCATGAGTAAAAAGAAAAGACAAGACCCTGCATTTCAATATGAACGGCTGTGTCCCTTGTGCGCTGCACCCTCCACCCGCCCTTCCTTCTCTTTATTTAAACTGTGTGCTTATCCCCAGGTATTTATTGTGCAGCTGCAGGCAAAGCGGATGAGAGAAGGACCACAAACTCCCCTTCGGTTTTGGCAAGACTTTTATGAGGCCCGGAGAAAGAGACAGGATTGCCATCTTCAAATATCTTAAGGGCCTTCACGTAGAAGAGGCAGCAAACTCGTTTTTGTTTCTTCTTTCCCTGCCTCCAAGAATGGAGACTTTAAATGAGGAAGCTCTTTTCATTCCTCTGCCTCACAGTAGGGGTTCTGGATACTCTTGGAGACGAGCTGTTGAAATCAAGAGCTCACCTATTCCTAAAGAGTCATTTTACGTTATGGCACCATTTTTTACATTAGAGTGCAAACACTTATAAAGTTCTCTGAAGTTTTCTTTGGCCTATTTTTATATTAAAACAGAAACCAACCAACCCCTGCACCCTCACATCTGAGTAATGTTGAAATGTCATCTTTTAATATTTCAATATCTTAATGTTGTATTTTAATCTTGTTTTTAAGTTGTATTCATTTAACTTGTTTTTATTATTGCTTGTTAGCCGCCCTGAGCCTGGCCTTGGCCTTATTATTATTATTGCTCTTTCTAGGCTAAATACAAGAAAAGTGCCGTGGAAATTGAATTACCCCGGCCGGGTAAAAGCTCTTCGGCAGCGGAACGGCCAGTCTCGGGCGGGGGTGGACTCTCCTTTCTTGGAGGTTTTAAAGCAGAGGTCATGGGTGCTTTAGTTGAGATTCCTGCATTGCAGGGGGTTGGACTAGATGACCCCAGGAGGACCCTTCCCCCTCTACGGTGCTGTGAGGCAGCTCCCTCCGGCCTGGAGCCCTGGATCCGGCCTCTTCCCCGCTCCCCCGTCCTCATCGCCGCCCGGCCCTCCTTCCCTCCCCTCAGGCCGGCCACCTACCAGGGTGAATTCGATGCCCGGCCAGTTCACTCGGAAAGGGACGTCGTCGCTGAACTGAGGGAGCGACCTTCCTCCGGCACCGGCCGCCGCCTTCGCCCCCAGCATGGTTACCAGCAGCAGCAGCAGCGCCGCCGCCGGCCCCCGACACCTCCGCTGCCCTCGCTGCTCCATCGTGTGGCGGAGCCCGGCGCGGGCGACAGGCGCCCCCACAGGCACCAAACATCGGACGCCCAGGGAAGCCGGCCACGTCTACTTCCGGAAGGGTGGGTGAAAGCCTACGTCACTTCCTGGCCCTTTCAAACCCAACGAACGGACCAACGGCCGTCTCGCGGGCCGCTCTGTCCGCGCCCGCCGTTCCCCGCCGCGTCGGTTTTAATCCAATTGTAAAAAAAATGTAGAGGCGCCCACCAGTCGCAGCAGCTGGTTCCCACTCAAGACTGTTAAGATGTGCAGAAAACCACTGGCACCTCGTATCCGTTTGTCGCCCGTCATGTTTGCTGGGACTGCTGGGATTTGTAGTTCAGCCGCAGGTTACCCGCATGCGCTGTAAAGAATTTAAAAAAAAACAACCCGGAACCTCATATTGCCATGTGTTTGTGCCACTCGTCACATTTAGTTTCTCTATGCACTTCATCCGAACGTTCCAATTGGAGGCCCGCATTGTCACTACGGCCGGTTTTGGCCACGCCCTCCCGTTCTTAAAGGAAAAGAGACGGGGAGGAAAAAAAAATAGCTGGATCAACATCCGGGGCAGGCTCGGCCAGCGCGTTGCCTGGGGAGACGGCGCGAGGTAAAAGACCGAGGAGCGGGCGGGGGAGTGGAACGGAGGCGAGCAAAGCATTCGACCCTTCGCCCGTCTTCGGCTCATTCCGGAAAATTTCGCGAAGGTTAGTTTTCCCGCCTTTTTTCCCTCCGGCGACGGACGGCTTTCGGTCGTTCGGCGCTGTTTTGTGTGGAGCGGCCGCATTCCCGCTGGAGCATGCGCAGTGCGTTCCCGGCCCGTGAGGAAAATCTTCAGTTTGTGATGCGGTGGAGCGAAGCAGCCGTGTTATATCTCCAAACATATTTTTACGTAGCGCTGTGTGTCACATAAAAATACCAAGCCGGCTTACAAGGATACATAACAAGACAAATACAACAGAAGCCGGAAATTAAAACAAGACGTTGTGGGGAGGATGTATATTCTTAGTTGTCTGCATAGGCCTCGGCGGGACAGAACTAAGTTTTCCTCAGGGTTTACAGAATTCGCCTTCTCAATTCGCCTTGGCAAAGTATTCCCCCAAGACTGGGCTGGTGGCATTTTATGAAGGGGGTAGGAAAACCCCGAGCGTAGGAAACGAGGCTCCCAAAGAGCCTCTCCGTTTTCTCAGGATGCAAAAACACATTTTATGGGTCTTCACCCAGCCAGGCCAGGCCCTGAATGCAGAGATTTCACAGCTCCATGGAGCTCCCTTCTCCACTAAATGTTTCAGCTCAAGGCCAGTCTTTTGTGCCTCAGAGAAGTGATGAGTAAACACCTGTTTCCTGCTCCTCTGAGGATGTTTATTTGTGTTTTTTTAAAAATAAATGTTTCCAGCCCTCTCTTGCAAGGTGGTTGGGTCGATGTAAGTTGCACTTAACTTACTAAAGTACGTACACAATCATCTTGCTCAATGAGGTTTTAGCCAATTCGAACATTTCGCATCATGGATCTTATTTTGCATGGTGTTGATGTCACATGAGTCGTATTTCCTCTTGGAAGAACATACGAATCTCCTCGCCATGAAAAAAAAGATTACAAGGGATCATGTGTGTCTTGAATTCCTTCCCTTCTGGTTGTTTTGCAGTGTTTTGTGGAAGGGAATAGTGTTCCCATATAAGTGGAACTTGGCCGCTTCTCTAGAAAGGCAGATTTGGGGGGCTTGCGACACAGATTTGGAGGTGCGTAGCTTGCACAGGAGCAAAAATGTCTGCTTTTTCCTTTTTTTCTGTCAGGGTGAAGTATGGCAAGCAGCAAGTTAGCCCGTTCTTGCAGACTCAATTATTTCCCCCCTTAAGCAGAATCTGGACGGAAGACATGCGGCCACAAAAGTCCAAAAGAAGCCAAGGGAGATGCAAATGTATGCAATTACCCTGTGAATTGGCTCAGCTATAATTAGGGGCATATTATATCGGCTGGATTTCCCTTCTGACCATCTGTGCACAGTAATTCAAGCAAATGTTTAATATCTCCGCTCATGCAATCTTTTCTGTGCTTTATTTCAGATTCCCTGGAGTTTGCCTGTGACTGTTGAAGGTGACATATGTTAACTTAGCATTTGTGTGTGTCAGAGCAGGTAGGGACTCTTTTCTTACAACTCGGTTCCTCAACAGAAGAGAAAAAAATACACTGTGCTTGATATGTTAGGTCTGCTGTTCTTCTGAGACATATATTAAAAATTGCTGATCCCATAGTGTGTCTCGTAAGTTTTATAGTGATCTAAGATTGTGGATAGGAATTTGGTTGCTTCTGAACTATACTGTGTGTGATAAAAAAAATATACCATGCACTGTGATTCTGGATACATGAAAATACAATGCACCTGATCCAAATCATGTTTATTGAGATGCAGACCCCCCCCTTGATTTCAGGGGGAATGACTGACTTGGAAGAGTGTTTTAGGACTGACCACTTAGGACGTTTTTCATGTGACATTCTGTGCTTGCGCCCAATAGTCAGATACAAAAGGCACATTCATTGTATCAGTTGCTAATGGTGCATTTAGATAATCACTTTTTATGGGAGCCTCACTGAGGATTAAACTTGACTGTTCAATTCTTAACTGCTGTAGAATGTGAGAAATCGGCTCAAAAGTATTGCAAATTGAAATGGCATCAGAGAATATGAAAGTTCTGTCTCTGTTGTCAAGGTCTGTGATGGCTCATTCACACAAGCATGGAAGCTCATGTCGTTGTGAGTATTAATATGCATGTGTGAACTAGGTCTAAGTTATGCCAATAAATTAGCAATATCCATCTGATGAAGGATACTTCTGGACACTTTGATATGCATTTATAGAATTGCAGCTTTAACTCATTGAGTCATTTCTTCTGTATCTGATTCATGAAAACACTCTTTGGAGCTGATCCAAACACCTATAATCAGTGCACCTAATGAATTTTTTTATCCCACCCCTTTTGAGCAGGAGACCCCCACACCATACCACAAACGGCTTTTAAAACTCCTTCAGCTAGGAAAAATAATAATAGTAGTATGGTGTTTGCTACTTTAGAAGCTTCTTAGGATATATACTGCTGGTTTAATTGTTTGCTGGACCATGGTCAAAGATACTGTATTAGGATAAAGTTCTCATCTTATTGAAATCAGTGGTAAAATCCCATTGATTTAAGTGGAAGAGATTGTAGCCTTAGTGGGTAAAGACACCTATAATACCTTCTTGTGTGAATGCTTTTATAATGACTGGAGTGGTTATCTACCATCATCCTTACATAATCTGTAAGCAATTTTTTTCATGTAATTTTAAGAAGCCATTTATGGTCTGTAGTAAGATAGTTCTCATTAAGAACAACTCCCCAACAAAACTATTTTTCTCAGTCTATTGAACAGGTGTTACATTCTTTCTCTTTCTCACACACAAAGGAATGCAATGGAACATTTTACAAGCAACTAATAAAAAGGAAGAGAGATGGTTTATGGACACAAAACATAAATAATTGTTCTGTTACTGATGCAAAGTCATACAGACTTCAGTATGAACAATGGAAAGAAATACAGAACCACATTTTGCTATGAGAAAATGGAATAGCACTTGACACTTGGAAGAGAACCTTTATATATGTATATCTATATATATATTTTAAAATACAAAAATATGCTTCTGTTGAAGGCTTAAAGAAAATAACTTAAACTATGAGAAGCAAGGAAATTCACAGTTGGGACGGAAACTCCTTTGCGAATCTATTGCAATAATGAGGCCATCATTTATCCTTTAGAAAAGTTAACACAGCACCCATCCATTTGGGTGGAGGTTGTGCAGACAAAGGATGGCAAATGGAGTAGAAGTTTCAGAAGTGCCTAAATGATGGCTGAGATTAACCTGCTATGCAAGTTGGATCTCAATCCCAAACGTAATAGTCTGTATGCAAAGAGGTACTTTAGGCTACCCCAACAGTCTACCTGTGCTTACCCAGTGGGAATTTTGACTTTGGCTCTGAAACCGATCCCCCATGACATGTTAAAAATACTTTTGAAACTTCACCCAGTTTCAAAAGTGCTTTGTCATGCACCATAGGGGTGGGTGGGGTGCTTGTTAAGAAATGTAAGTACAAAGCACCACAGGCTGCAAAGAACAGATCTTTAAATCCTTGCCACTGACTTGAGAGTAAGTGCTGCTGAAAGTCGGTTTACTAGTAACCTGCAATCTTCAAAGAGTTTATTCTGCAGTGTTCCTTTTGAAGTCTTTGGTCTAGTGCAGACATAACACTGCTGATCTCTTACCTATGGATAATGGATTGGGAGTGAGCTGTGAGATTCTGCACTTCTTCCACCTGTTTGCTTTTTACCATAGTTCAGCATTAAATCTGCACCAATAGTTGCCTAAGGTTCCCATATTAATCGGGGATTGCAAATCCTGGTTTGGAGAAGGTATAGTTAGTGTTAATGATAATTTAGTGTTGATAAATATGTAATACAAATCTGTGATTAAGCTGACAAGTGACAGGACCCAAGATAGACCGGGGTGTGTGGGTGTGTGTGTTCTTGCACACTATTGTGTGTGCAGTTAGCCATAGGATAGTTGTGAAAATACTATGCCTAGTGATTAAGTATGGGAGTTTCTGAACATTCTTGCTATTGTAAATTCAAGTCATATCCCTAACTTGTTTTTAAAAAGGTATTGTGATGAAAATATAAGGCACCAATATGTTTTGAGTTACACATTGCTTCTATAGGTCTTCCTACATCCTAAAAGGAAAGTGCAGTTTCCTTCACATGCAAATATTTGCTCATTTTATCAAAAGGCAGGTAGTTTATATATAAACTAACTGCTGACTCATGAACGAAATGAAAAATATCCTGTAGTAAGTTGTTTTTAAAATATCCTAGTCTTTGCATAGGAATAACTGCTGCTTACAGTGCAGTCCTATGAAGTTTACTTTGAAATCAGTTGAACTTCCATGGGACTTATTCCCAAGTAAGTGTACATAGGATTTCCATGTCAGTGCTATAATCCACAAACCATTATAGACTGGTCCCACTGGGATTGCTCTTAAATAAGTGTAGTTGAGGTCTAATGTAACACATACAGCTCAATCCTAGGTAAGTTTACTCCCAAAAGCAGGTCTAACTTTGTTTAAGACAGGCATGGCCAAACCTGGCCCTCCAGATGTTTTCGGACTACAATCCCCATCATCCCTGACCACTGGTCCTATTAGCTAGGGATGATGGGAGTTGTAGTCCCAAAACATCTGGAGGGCCAAGCTTGGCCATGCCTGGTTTAAGGAGACTTGCTCCTGAGCACATATGTATAGGATTGCATCCATAGTCTGTCCGAGTGCAGGATCTAGTCCCAAACTATATTTTTTTAAAAGGAAGAAAAATCTAAATAACTTGAAATCAATAAAAATTTCCCTCAAACTTAAATTGGGCATAAATTATTTCTTCATATCTGAGAAACTGAGAGAAATGCATTCTTTAAAATTTTACCAAAATTCAAAGCTCCTCCTCCCTTAAACTCCTGAAGACATAGCTTTAAACATAATTTTCTACTGATCAATGACAGTAGCGCCCTGAATGAAACATGAAAATTAATATATTCAAAGTCCACATGGAGCATCTTGAAATCATACTACTGTCATCAGTGAAACCGTTCTCCTGATGATGAAGAGACTGTTTGAAACCACAAGGTGATTATTATATGGAATTGACATTTTTGCTTTCTTCCTGTTCTAAGAGTTTCTTTACTAGTTTCTCTAAAGTAAAAAGATGTTCATCTACATCTTCTGGCACGAGATCCCTGAGGGAGTTGCAGAGTTCAAACAGGTATTCTGTGTTTCTTCCACTGGGACCAACTGCATTAAAAATCTGTTTGGCAATTTCTTCTAGAGGTGCTGGTCCAAGGTAGTTAGGGTTTTCGCAGGTTCCAATATATAACAGCACATCAAACGGTTCCACTGAGGGATCTTTTGGATAGAAAATGACAGTTGTAGTCCTGTAGCCACCTTTCTCTCGGAAATCAAGATATGCTTTTACTTCGCCTTCTTGTCCTGGTGGCAGTTTGTATGCAACACCCCATACACAGCCCTGTTGAAGAACACAACCAGGAAGGTAAAACATACTTCACTTTAATGGTGCAAAAGGAAGCAATTTAAATCAGGGATGGGGAATCTGGCCCTCCTCATGTTGTTTGACTACAACTCCCATTGTCCCCTGGCATCCTTCTTGGGGCTGATGGGAGTTAGAGTGCAACAACAATATCAGGAGGGTCACATCCCTGCTTGAAAGGTTTTCAGATGAGTTTATATCCATAGTGCATACATGCAATGTCTCCTTCATGAAACGTCCAGGAAATCTGGGTGTAGAAGTTACAACTACATGTTCCAAAACCCGTATTTCCTGGGTAATACTGGTGACGACATGTCGGGTATTTGTAGGGGAAAATGGACAGCCTACACCCCTCTCTTCATCCTGCCCACACAGGCTTATATCTGGTCTCAAAGTCTGGCTGGGGGGAAAAGCTATCAGAAGGAAGGTATTACCTGGCAAAGATTTATTTATTATTATGTTTATATTACACCTTTCCTCCAAGGAGTTCAAGGTGGTGTGCATAGCTCTCTCCCTCTGCATTCTATCCTAACAACAACCCTGTGTGGTAGATTAGGCTGAGAGACAGCAACTGGCTCAAGGTCCCCCAGTGAGTTTCATGGCTGGGAGGGAACTTGCACCTGGTCTCTGCAGCCACAATCCAACACTACACCACACTGAGTTATTGCTATGTACTATCTAGTCCTGGTCTAAAAGAGACCTGTGTTTAAAAGTGACTTAGTCAATGTTATGTTTATCTGGTGTGTGGTTAGTAACTCTGTTAAATATTAGGAAATCCCCCTTCCTTGTTTTTTTCCAGACTTGTCTTGCTTTTTCACCCTGCTTAAGCTAACATGTAACCCTGTAAGTACTGTTGAAACATGTCTGATTGTGCTAGTGTAGTGATATTTAAAATGAAATAAGAAAATTGCTAGTTAGAAGTTTTATTCTTATTTTTACTGCACTTTTAGTGGTACACTAATAATTGAAGATTGTTTACAGACTATAGATATAAAAGTTGTTATTTGCATTGATCTGAATTAGTTTGTTTTACCAGGACAAATACAGTAGAGGGAGAAAACACACACAAGCTGAACTATTCTTTGCTTATAGAGGAATCTGTCTGTTAGCATAATGGGGTCCCAACTGCACAGCAGTGTGAAAAAACATACCAGAAAGGTACAGAAAATTCACAATGGCTGACACTATGCTGTATTTTGCTGGCCTTGTCAACTACAAAAAATGGTTTAAGTCTATAGCAGCTATTACATTGATCTCAATTCAGTGTTAGCATTACAGGGAAACTTTCTGAGATTCAAGCAGTTTTTTTCCGATCAAATGGAAAGTTCCATGTTTCAGTTTCTAAGCTGTGTTGCACTCAAATCTGCTCTTAACATTTAGAAATGAGTGGTGTAACTGCTTACAGTGAAAGTGGGTAAAGTCCAGGGGAGAGCAACAATGGCTGGTTATGCAACACCATCCACATTACAAAAGGATGATTATTATTGATGAATATGCTGAAATATTAAGAACAATAATACTGCTGTTTTGAATTTTACACCTTTGACATACTAAACCATGATTTAACATGGCATGCACAAGTGGCAGCAAACACCAGGCTTATGTGTTCCTACCTGGTGGCCAGGAGGATGAGTAAAGCTTTTACTTTGCCTTAACCTTAAGAGTGGCTGGGGAAACCCAGCCAGATGGGTGGGGTATAAATAATAAATTATTATTATTATTAACCATGGTTGTATGGCAAACTGGTTGATACAAACTGTGAGTGTTGTGGTGAGACCTACTTGATTAAGATAATAAAGGCATGTTATTTTACAAAGCTAAGCTTTGATTCATTTCAAACAAACAAACAAACAAACAAACAAACTTCTGAAGCTGGTTTCTGAAGCTGGTTTGTTTAAATTAACTAGCAACAGCCACATTTCTTGGTTTAAATCACACAGGGAGTTGTAGTTAATTGGAAGCAAGAACTTCCCAATTCTTGCTGTTAGCTGCACAGGATGGAAGCATGCAAACCCACAGCTTGCTGTGGTTCATACAGTGTCCAAACCATGGCTTAGTATGACATGTGAATGCAGCCATTATCTCAGTAACCATTGCAATAGTCTGGTAAAATGGCTCACCCTTCACCTTCATATTGCAAGAGGAAAGATGGGCAGAAAATAGACTGAAAGAGGGGTTTAAGCTCACCACTAATTTGAAATAGAAACTTCATGGCCCTTGTTTTTTGTCCTATCTTAGGCATGTTTTCTTGGAATAAGTAGTACAGTGTTCACCAGGGCTTATAATGGTGCAGAGAATTACAGTCATAGCTACTACACTGCACCTAATTCAGCAAGTCATAGGGAAGGAACCTTTCTGTTCATTTCTTCACATTGTATTCCAAGCAGATTTTAACAGATGTAATAAAAATAAAAGCATTCTCCCATTGGCAATGATCGAAAAATACCTTTAAAGCACCATGCAAATTTGCAGGAGGTATGGATATCAAAGTTCTTGCATAAAAGTTGATAGCTATGCTAGGAATGGGAAAAGAGTTTAAAATGAAGAGTATACCTAACTACTAAAGTGTGTGTTGGAATTATGGATCAAAAGTGTGTATTTCATTTTAGAGGGGGTGTTGAATCTGCCTTGGATAACCAGTCTCTGAATATTGCGAGTGTATCTTGCCATCTCTTCTCCCCAGTCCCCTCTGAAATCTACAGGTAGAGCTACACATTACAAGAAAAATAAAGGGTGAACTGGCCATTTTTATTCTTGTTTGTTTTCCACATTTTTATTATCTGTAGAAGAGGAGATCACTTCTTCCAAGACAGGACAGTTACGCTATATATGGGCAATGGTGTCTAGTGTGGGCCGGGCTGTCTGTCCCTTGCTGGTGTTAAACAACTGTTTGTGGCTTTTGTTCATTTGACTGATGGATGAGGCCAAAGCCTTCTTTCCTTTTCAGTATAGCCGTGGCAAGGTTTGGGGCAGGGAAGCATTTTTTGAAGTTCATCAGTGAGCATGGAAGATGTTAAACACCCCTCCCTCCCTCCGAGGGCAATCACAGACTTAACAGCAGCTTAGAGGGTCGTTGGCTGCAATATAATGTCTTGTGGCTACACAAATCACGGAGAGAAGGGAAGGTCATAATTTCTTTTGGTGCAGTGTCAAACCATTAGGTTTACTGCAGCCTCAAAAGTCACTAGCCTGCATTTTTTTTTTTTGCTAGCCTCCTAAGAGGCTAGTAGCCTATGTTGCCATGCTGCCTTCAGAGGAGAGCAAGTCCCCTCCTGTGTGCCCTACATGGAAGCTCAAGTATAGAAAACAGGAGTCTTCAAAAGTGCACAGGAATTGATTTATTAGAGGCCAACCTGTGTGAATCGAGACTCCTCTTCAGGGACAGATGAACTAGCTTCCTCTGGGAAATGAGTTAAACTGCGTGGTTGTCACACAGCTCGCCAAGGTCTTCCCAGGCCCCCTCATCATCCTGCTCTGCATTGCAATTAAGCTTCTAAGAAGTCTTCTGTAGCCAATGGAAAACTTACTTGAAGCATAATTACAACTCAAGACAGGATGATCTTTATGGAGATTGTAGCTGGGGAGGGGTTAGCCGTGTCCAGCTGCATTTCCCAAGCAAATTACACTTTATTTCGGGCCTAACCGATGGTGGAGAAGGAAGGGGCAGGCAAAGAACGTTGTGTGCCTGTGTATGCTGCCCCTTACAATTTTTCCAAATATGCCCATAGGTTCCAAAAGGTTGACTACCCCTGGTTAAACAGTCTTGCGTACTGTTGGGGAGGAACATATCTCTGAAGAAACGGGTTGGGCTTAAATAAATAGTTCTTGAGTTTCTCTGGATAAAAATTGTAAGCTTTATTAACTATAAAATTATACGGATGTTTACTCAGAACTAAGTCCCACTGTGTCCTGTAGGGCTTGCTCCCAGGTAAGTGCATAGGATTGCAGCCCATGTTACTTTTTCTGTATTTCAAAATTAAAGAAATACAGCCGTACAGTATTATCAAAATATGCTTCTGAGTTTTTCCGGAAGAATGTATATACTAAATGGTATATAAAAACAGAATCTACTATACCTCAGGATCTTCAATAAGTGTCACAACTCTTCCAGGCTAAAATTAAAAGAAATATCACAGTAAAAAGTTTTTATTATTAAATCAGTAGCAAAAATGGAAATATATATATTTAAAAAGAGGACCACAAGACTATCAAACCAATACAATCCATTTGGAAGAGTGTGACCTTTATTTCTGATGTTGCGTGGTACTGTATCAAATCTGTGCTTAGGGCAGACACACTACGAGCCTGACAACTGCATGGCCCAGTTAAAGGCTGAACACTTACTAGCGCTTTCTCTAATGATTTCCATAACACTGACCAAAAAGTTGTGTCTTGAAGCTAGTGCAGATGCGGTGCAACTCAAAAGTTAATTGGGGAGTAAAAACCTGGAATGGACCACAGGATTGCATGCTCCCTCCTCACCCCAACTACGGATTGGACTTACTTTTTACCGTTCTAACCAGGGATAACAGAGCTAGTATGGTTTGAATCATAGAATCATAGAATCAGTTTGGTTGTTATAGTGTCTGATTAGGGCTGGGGAGAACTGGGTTCAATCCTGAGTCAGAAGTGGTCTTGGACTAGTTCACTTACTCGCGTTTAACCTATCACACATACTTGTTATGAGGATATAAGGGGGTGGGAAATATGTAAACCACACTGAGAACATTGAAAGAAGGGACAGCTAAAATGTGACACATACAATATGGGTAACTATATCCAAACTGGGCCATGTCCTTATTCTGGATTAGAATGAGCAGGCCTACCTTCTCCCTGTGGTGCATTTGACTACAAGAGGAGAAAGGAAAAGGAGAAGATACCGTAATCCTAGAGCCAACCGGCATATTACTTAAACCAAAAGTGACTAAACTCTGGTCCTCCAGATGTTGTTGCATTCCAGTTCCCATCAGCTCTAGCCATCATGGCCCATTGCCAGGGATGATGGGAGTTGTAGCCCAACAGTGTCTGGAGAGCGGCAGGCCAGCTGCCACGGCTTAAAATGTTGGCATACATGCCCCTGACCCTTGTTGCAAACAGGGAACAGTTGGGGTGGGTAGAAGCCAGCTAGCTGAAGCTGACCTATGGCCATCTGTTTGCTGCAGAGCCCATATTGCAGCTTGGCTGGAACATAATGGTAGTGAGGAGGAGGACATAGATGCACCTGAAGGAATTGTGCCCTATGATGTTTGAAAGGGCAGCACCATGGGATAACAGGGTTGGGCACATAACTAGGGTCTGCTGCTAACCCGGGGAGTCCCCTGGACCTGCTGTACTTCTGCCTGTTCACCCATCCCTTCTCTGTAAGTGAGCAATGATGGAAAGCGGGGCAGCAGCCTTACTCTAGACCTCCTATCATTTAATACTCTTTCAGTCCTCTTCACAGCAACTGAAAGTGCCTATCAGAAAGAAAAAAATGGGCATGAGTGGAAGAAATACCAGTGCCTAAAGCCAAATCTACAAACTGCTTAGAAGTTAATTATTTGGATTTATTTCTTTTTAATTTTGCTGGCTTCAGCGGGACTAAGCAGTGTTAAACCCAACTGGCAGGTTAACCAATTGGAGTTAAGATTTTTTTAACTGCAATGCTCACCTATGTTTCACATGTTCTTAAGGAATCTTTTGAACTATATGTGAGATATTCAGCACAACAATTTCTGACTTCTGATTATTGTGCAGCTGCTGGAGTTCTGTTGCCATTAGGAAAAAGATAGAATTGGTCACTGGAGAAAATAGAATACTGAACTAGATGGACCTTCGATCTGATGTAGATATATTGCAACCTGCCCGCCCCCGGTGGAATTATTATTTTTACTGCTTTACTCAGTGCATTACCTTTTAGGAGGCAAGTGCACTGCACTCTTAAATACAGATTTTGTGGAATTCGTATGTGGTTGAGAAATTGGTTTAGTGTAACTGATTATTTTTCTGTGTTTATATTGGGAAGGGGAAGCAAGAAGCTGTTTTTTTCTTTTTGATATGAAAAAGTATTGTTCTTTTATTAGCCATTTCAGAAGGTGTTTTTTTTTTTTATGGAAACAAAATAGGACAGCAACCCAAGTCCAAAAATAAAATAAGGCTTGTGCTAACATATTCTCACCTGAAAGTTTTGGCATTGCCATAGATCATTTTTTATTCTCCCATTTTTCGGTTGTATCATGCTTGTTTAAAGCAGTGTTGGAGTGCAACAGATTTTTGTTTTAACCTTTAAAAACTACTAGGCACAATGCATTTTTGAGCAGTCAATTACTTGCTGTTGGATATTACTAAATCTAGAAAAGTTCCAGAATGTAAAGGGCTCAGAACCCAGCTTCCTGTATTTTTTTAAAAGTAAAATTCTAGCCTTTATGATGGAAATATGATTGGAAGTGATTGAGCAATACCTGCTGAAATCCTACAAGTGAGACAGAATGTGTGTGCATGTGTGTGTGTCAATGCCTTGTCTGTGACAATCAAGAACCATAATGATTGCTCTAAAATGACAGACATCGCAGAATTGTACACAAAATAAAACTGCGATTTTTTTCTGGGAGCAAAACTAAAAGTGCCTGGGTGCAGAATTTTAATATTTTAGCATAGGTTACACACAGTTCTGATCATGGTCTATAAAAGAGTAAACCACGTACTTTTAAATTTTGTCTTCATCATTTCCCCCCTTAATTGGGGGCACCCTGATTCCTAGGTAATATTAAAGCTTTGTGCAGACATGTTGTTTGAGAACAGGTTCATTAAAGTAATCTCAGTATGCTAACTTCATTCACTGGTGGTATTTGCATGTACAGTATGTTCCTGAGAACTGGTTACCCTCCCCAGGTATTTAGCGAAGGAATTTAGCACCAGATCTTATATCTGAACCAGTCCTCAGAATCAGTTATATTGAGCTGATGTCTAACCTCAGTTATGAACTCACTATGTGACCTAAGGCTGTTGTCAACAAAATGGAAATAAGAATGAGGTACACTAGAATTTGTATGTAGTTACTGTCTCCCTGCTCTTCTAAAAAACAGTCATTTATATATATTTTCTGAACATCAAATACTAATTGACACTTGGCTCAGTTTAATCCAATTGGCTGTTTAAAGAAACAGTTTTACCCAGAGTAGTCATTAATAATGTTTTGTACAATAACTGAATTGCATGTTGTACCTGTTTTTTCTTTTTAAAAAACAAGCTGTTGTCTGTCTTGCAGTTTTGAGTCAGATTCTCAATCTTAATCTTTGTTGCAAACTTCTTGTTCATGCAGAACAAAAGAAAAAATGCAACATACATTATATCAATTTAGCATTTTTCTGTAGATTTATGGCTGTGTTTTCACAAAATATTATGATGCACCTTAAAATGATTCCCAGAAGTCTATCTTAAGGACTACAGGTTAGAGATGTGAATTTGGTAAAAGTAAAGTAAGGGGTTCTGAAAGGCACAAACCGTAATAAATAACAATATGGCATATTCTCATTCACAAAATAATGCCGATTATTTCTAAGTGTTGCTTCATGTATGTTGACAGTCAGCTAAGTACTTCTGATGACTGAATAATTTGCCGCATATGCAGCTGTAAATAACATAGCCCAGCCCTGTCAATGCCATTCTCTTAGATTTCTGGACGTTTCTGGATCCCATTGTTTCCTTAGCTCAACAAATGCTATTTAGAATTATATAAGCTCTATAGCCCTTGTATAGTGAGAAGCACATCGGGTTTCAAAGTACTTCAAAGTACTTTAAAATCTATTATTTCCATTGAGGTAGCTTTAAAAATGCACTTTCCATGAAATGGAACAGTTTCCGAGAGTTCCTCAGAAATTTGGGATGCACAAACTTCTGATGGGTGGATGAAATATTTATGTTCTTTATACTGCTTATAGCATACTGAAACTCATACAAACACTAGCTATAATGGATGTGAGTTGCTTAGATATTTTTCTAGTAGCTGACAGCCTTAATTTTATCAATTGTGACATGAAGCTGCAGATAATGCTACAAATATAATTATGGCTATGATTCTAAATGCACTTTAGTATTAAAAAAAAATGAAGACACTGTTATTGGGCCAATGTTTGCTAGAGAGAAGGAGATCTCTGAACAGTGATCTAGAGTAAAGTAGACAAGTTTGTGTACATTACCAATTTTTCTTGGATGGTGAAATCCCAAGCAAACTCTGAAAAGGATCTCTAAAAAAGAGTGAGGGGATTAAGAAAAAAAATGTAGGGGTGGCGAGAGAGAAATGATAGTAGCTTATAAATGTAGGGAATGGTGTGGATAGAGTATACAGAAATTATTTTCCTCTTAACACTCAATACTTGAAGTTGAAGTCATTCATGAAATTGATTTGCAGTGGGTTCAACATTATAGGCAAGATTATATTCATACTGAATGGAAAATAAGGAATATAATACTGTAGGAGAAGCTGTACTGATAACTGCATTAGCGACATTATCTGGCATGTTAGTAACTAAGTTTAGCTATTTGGACAGGTAATACAAAATAAAAGAGGATGGAAGATCTCTGTCTTCATCACAGCAAGCTCCCCATGTAAAGAAATAAAATTGTTTGGGAACTACCCACCCCCATCTGAATTTTTGACAACAGCAACATTAGCCTTGACAGAAGAATGGGAAAATGAGAGCACAGGGTGTGCTTTAAGGGGAGTTTTACGGGTAAGAACTACAGAATCGTTGTGTTGGGCCTCAACAAGCTCCAGCATCGTAAGAAGGGAAACCCATATACCTGCTTATGTCACTTGTAATAAAATATGGGGGGGGGGGTTAGCCAGGGAGTAGCTTGGAATTCCACATGGGATTCAACATAGCTATTGTTTCCAAGATTCTCAGTGTAAGTACCGAGTTACACGTACAGAAGAATTGCATCGTATTTTTCTGTTAGCATGCCACTTTGGGAAGCCAGTGGTGGAGCATGCATGGCAGCTTGCTTTTCCACATCAAAACATCTCTGCACAGAAAGAATGAGTATTTTAGGGATGGGACTAGGCTAGAACCTTCCCTAATGTGCTAGGTGTCCAGCTGTGGGGAGTTTTTGATGAGGGAGAGCATTTCCCCCTAACTACAGTGCTCTCTGCGATTCTTCCAAACACATACATCAACCTTACCTATTTATGCCTAAGAAAAGGAAGCTGACCTAAATATTTCCCAATATAACCTCTCTCCCTTCTATCCTAAATATCTCAGGAAATTCCCCATTGGATTCAGCATGACTTACTTCTGAGAAAACATGCACAGGATTGGGCTATGAATCTATAGAGTTCTTTGAAAAACAAACAAGCTAGGACGTCTGTTTGTTTACCCTAACAGATATACCCAGATTAAACTCCACTTTCCCCTGACAAATATTCAAGAAAAAGTAGGTGCAGTAGATGCTGACATAATGCAGTGACACATGACTGAAGATGGGAAGCCCCCCATCCTTTGTGCTCCCCAAAATAGGGGACGAACCTCAGTCTTGAACAGTGCCAGAGTCTTCTCATTAAAAGGTTTGCAAAAGTTGCTTAACTATAAAGTGTGTATGTGTCTGTCTGTCTCAACACCCACCCTGGTCTTTTAAGAAAGTTTAATAGTAACCCGCCCTGTTTGGTGCCTAGCATAACCGGCTGAGGGTGTATAGCTTATGTAAGAGGTGACCCAATGTACAGCAATTAAGCAAAGGTACACAAGGAAGAACCGTCTTGGGAACTGTGCCAACATCCTCAAATGTTCTCTCTAATGTTCATCTACTGTCCTCTTGTACTGCCTTCGCAAATGAACCGTGCCACCCCTTTCAGCATAATCAGGAAAATGCGAGCATCTTGCATCGGTGGTTGCACCGATTTGCTAAACGGCTTTTGCGTGGCATGGAGAGAGAAAAGCCTGCGTGTGTATTTGCGTGGAAAATGTTTGCAGGAAAGTGAACGGTTACAAAACCCACATGGTTGTGCGTTGACAAGAGTATACCCGAGCGGTAATAAGCGCTGGGCTGTAAGTGAAAGCGCGTCTGGTTTCTGGGGACTTCTCTGTGCGCGGGGAAGACAGAGAGACACTCTTATTGTGAGACAGCCGTCTTGGCGCTTGTGTACCTGCGGTGACCGGGCAGATGGCAGCGGGGCTAGCTGCCCAGCACCTCTGCGATGGGTTGTCGGCGGCGCAATTCAGTCCTCTGCAACTCCGCCAAACTCCAGTGCGCCCTTCCCACGGAAGGAGAACCGCGAGGTACCCCCGAGTCCTGCCTGCCTGCCTCTTCCCCATCCTCTCCCATCCTCTTGCCGCTCACCTTGCCCGGCACTCCGCGGTGATCCGTGCTGCCTTGCCAGAACCTCCTGCTGTAGCCCGTGATGTACCCGACCATCTTGTCCTCGTAAGGGAAATCCACCTTCCAGATGAGGGAGCCGTAGCCAAACACCCACATGCTTCTCGCGCCGCCGCTCTCCTCTCCTTCTTCGCTCTCCCGGCGATCGGGAGGCAGGGGGCGGCCCTGCTGGGGGCTGCCGGAGCTCTGCATGCTCTCCCCGGCCAGCGATCGCTCAGCAAGGCACCCTGGGGCTTGTAGTGCGGCTTGCTCGGCCGAGCCACCGAGCCCAAAGAGAGCCTCCGCGGCTCCAGCGCCGGCTCCCCGATCGAGCCACGTGCCTCTCCTTCGGGCTGTCGCCGCTAGAGGCGGCTGAGCCTGCGGGTCAAAGGCAACGCTGGCTTGGCCAGCCTGAACTACAGCTCCCAGCATCCTTTTCTGTGCCGGGGGGGGGGAGGCAATGCGGGAGGGCTGGGCTTCATAAGGCCGTTGCTTTTCCCCCCTCCCTTTCCTTCCTTTGATGAGAAACGCAGCTGGTCAGCAGCGGATGCTTTTAAGGAGAGGTGAGCCATACGGTAAATTGCAAAGCTCTCCTCGCTTTCCCCTTGTCCTCCTCTTGCAAGCGCGGTGGAAAGGCATCCGCTTTGCACGCAGGTGGATGCATGTCCGAATAGGGCTGGGAAAGCGCCGCTGCCTGTCAGTGCGAGCCATGCTGTGTTATATGGGCAGCTGGTCTCGGTGTAAGGCAGCTACCAATGTTCCCAGCTGCGGCTATACCTTGCCTGCTGTGCAGGAGGATCCACGGGCTCTAGGGGGCCAACCAAACCAAGAAACAGAACATTTAAATTGCAGTATTCTAACATAACATGTCAATTCATATTATATACAAAGGTGCATCTATTAATTTCACACACACACATATATATATATATATATACACACACACATGCACAGCAGGGATGCGGGTGGCGCTGTGGGTTAAACCACAGAGCCTAGGACTTGCCAATCAGAAGGTCGGCGGTTCGAATCCCCGCAACGGAGTGAGCTCCCGTTGCTCGGTCCCTGGTCCTGCCCACCTTGCAGTTCGAAAGCACGTCAAAAATGCAAGTAGATAAATAGGTACCGCTCTCGCGGGAAGGTAAACGGCGTTTCCGTGCGCTGCTCTGGTTCGCCAGAAGCAGCTTAGTCATGCTGGCCACATGACTCAGAAGCTGTACGCCGGCTCCCTTGGCCAATAAAGCGAGATGAGCACCGCAACCCCAGAGTCGGCCACGACTGGACCTAATGGTCAGGGGTCCCTTTACCTTTACCTATATATGCAAGCATACTTCATTGAGTTTCTGCTCACAGTGATGATACAAGACTGGATATTGGGATAGAATCAAACTAAATGGGGGAAGAGTACTGGAATGTGTTTCGCAGTAGGACCCATAACAAATTATGACTACCAAGTGTATTCCCCAATCCCACTCACCCCATCGCACTGCCCGCAGTATGAGGGTGAGTGAGCAAGCAGAGATGAAGCAGCCAGTGCCTCTTTTTGCCTGTAAGAGGAGCCCTGCTGTATCAAGCTAACAGGCCCACCTAGTCCAGCATCTTTGTTCTCACCGTTGGCCAATGAGATGCCTAAGGGAAGTTCACAGTCAGGACCATATTGCAGTGGTTATATCCCTCCACCAACAGGGAAATGTAAAATTCAGTGTAAACAAGTGTAAAGTGATGCATGTCAGGGCAATATATATATCACACATGTTAATATGTTTAGAAGGGGAAGAGAGCTTGCTATTTACAATTTTATTGTTAATGGTCACTGACAACAGTTGCAGATTGGCTGCTTTAATTGCAAGATAAAAGTGGCATTTTATGCATGCTTAATGTAATGTGTTGTTTGACCCTCAGTAGAGCTGACAGGGCAATTATTGTGCATGCCTACCTACAAGTAAAAAAGGGACGTGGGTGGCGCTGTGAGTTAAACCACAGAGCCTAGGACTTGCTGATCAAAAGGTCAGCGGTTCGAATCCCTGTGACGGGGTGAGCTCCCGTTGCTCGGTCCCTGCTCCTGCCAACCTAGCAGTTCAAAAGCATGTCAAAGTGCAAGTAAATAAATAGGTACCACTCCGGCGGGAAGGTAAACGCTGTTTCCGTGCGCTGCTCTGGTTCGCCAGAAGCGGCTTAGTCATGCTGGCCACATGACCCGGAAATTGTACGCCGGCTCCCTCGGCCAGTAAAACGAGATGGTGTGCCGCAACCCCCGAGTCGGTCACGACTGGACCTAATGGTCAGGGGTCCCTTTACCCTTACCTACAAGTAAGAATTTCTGAATTTCTGGAGTAGTAGCCCTGTTATTTTCTTACAACAAAACCAATAAAATGAGATTTATGGCACCCTTAGGAGACTATACTATTTTGCAAACTTCAAAAGTTCATGCAATAATAGATTTATTAGTCTTTGAGGTCCACAATACTCCTAGTTTTACCTGTGAGTAGGTCCACTGAGTTGAACAACACAAATACTTTAAAACCCTTCAAAATAAGGGCTAAAACTTGGATTAAAATGGAAGGTTTTGCCTGGCACCTAAAACTAGACAAAGATGATGTCAGATAACCTCCTTGGGGTCAGCAGTCCACAAGTGGCGATTCTACCACTGAAAAGGCCCTTTCTTGTGTTGCCATACTCTGGGAGGGTTTCAAATGACAATTTCAGGGTCTGGGTAGTTCATCAGGGGAGAGGTGTTCTTTGAGGTATGTAAGGTTCCCTGAGCCATGTAAGGTTTTACATGTCAAACCAGCACTTTGAATTGAGCCCTGAAACTAAAAGGTAGTCAGATTGTCTCAGGTGCTCAGATTGTCTTGCCCTGGTGAGCAACCTGGCTGCTAAACTCTGTAGCAGCTGCACTTTCTTAACTGTCCAAAAAGCAGCCCCATTTATAATGCATTGCGGTAATCTATCCTGGAGGTTACCAGAGCATAGATGGCAGATTTTAGCTTATCCCTGTGTAGATACAGAAGTAGCTGGGCCACCATCGTCCTCCACGCTATTCCAACTTCTGCTAAGCCTACAAAAATGTTAATTCGTGAGACATTTGAAACTTGTGTCAGTCAAGCATAATTGTAGAATTTCACTCGCCCTTTTCATCTGGGGCCTGGTTTGTCCGTGCCAGTTCTCAGCCATCAATGCATTTTGAAGCAAGACTTCAGATGTCAATGAGATCCAAAGCGATATCTTTATCACACAGGCTTCAAAACACTTTGCTCAGATTAGTTTATGAACGAGATAAGTTTGAGATTTCTACTTCAAAAAGTGTAATTTTTTGCTGAGATAATGTATTGTCGACATCCTGATCTGCGCTCACTTTGTCAACGTGTGTTTTCATTTTCTCTCTCTCTCTTTTTTTGTTTGCTAGGATTCTGTTCAAATGGATTTCACGGAAGCCTACTCGGACAGGTGCTCTGCGGTTGGGCTTGCAGCGAGAGAAGGCAATGCCAAGCTACTGAAGAAGCTTATCAAACAGGGGTATAGTGTTGATGTCCCCGATAACAGGGGCTGGATGGCAATCCATGAAGCAGCATTTCACAATGCAAGTGAATGTCTGAAGCTCTTAATTCGTGCAGGTAAAGAAAACAGGGTCTTATACAAAAACAGTACCTTAGGATCCCCTGTTCTCCAGTAATAATAATAATAATAATAATAATAATAATAATAACAATAATAATAATAATAAATTTTTATTTATACCCCGCCCTCCCCAGCCAAGACCGGGCTCAGGGCGGCTAACAACCAGTAATAAAAACAAGTTGATTAAAATACAATTTAAAAGATTAAGATACAACATTAAAACAATTAGGGAGCAATCTCTTCGTAGGAGGAGAAAGGAAAAAGAAAGAGGGGGAGGGAATCAAACAGATTCTGAGCCAAAGGCCAGGCGGAACAACTCTGTCTTACAGGCCCTGTGGAAAGAAATCAGATCCTGCAGGGCCCTGGTCTCAAGAGACAGAGCATTCCACCAGGCCGGAGCCAGTGTTTAGAAGGCCCTGGCTCTGGTTGAGGCTAATCTAACTTCCTTAGGGCCCGGAGTAG
The DNA here is from genome assembly GCA_034642415.1 of Podarcis siculus. Taxonomy (NCBI): domain Eukaryota; kingdom Metazoa; phylum Chordata; class Lepidosauria; order Squamata; family Lacertidae; genus Podarcis; species Podarcis siculus. Next base: position 87,714,218 of record JAXCMG010000003.1, on the reverse strand, counting down.
TACAGTGGTACCTCGGGTTATGTTACCTTCGGGTAACGTAATTTTGGGTTGCAAACACGGCAAACCCAGAAGTCTATACTTCCGGGTTTCGCTCTGCGCACATGCGCAGAAGTGCTCTATCGCGCCGTGCATGTGCACAAAAGCGGCGCCTCTGGATATAGACTTTACGGGGTAAGTACAGACCCCTGGGATGAATTAAGTTCATATCTGGAGGGTCCACTGTACTGGAGTCCAGAAATTCAGAATCTACAATGTATCTGGCATCTCCTACTAGTAAATGCTACACAAATTATGGGCTATGCATTCTTAATTAGGGAGGGAACATTGGAAGCTGCTGTATACAGAGCTGAATTGTTGGTGCATCTAGTGGAGCGTTGTCTAGAGTTATTGGCATCAGCTTTCCTTGGTATCAGACAGGAGCTTTTTATCAGCTCTGCCCAGCATTAGGAACACAGGAACTTCTGCCTACAAGCTCTACCCGGGAACTACAGTCCTTCCCCAACTAGCAATAAACAAAGGCAAATTGGCAGTGGACCTTATGCCTTGCAGTATTCATGTCAAGTAGCAATCGATAGCTGGTGTCGCATGATAGCTAATGCTTCAATCCTAATCTCACTTAACTGGGAGTAAACCCTGTTGGATTCAGTAGGATTTACTTGGTGAGAATTGCTGTATAGGAAACCGCTGTAAATCATAAAGTCCCTGGTTTAAAATCTCACCTCTGCTGTGGTTTTCCAAGTCAAACTCCTGTGATCAGTCACATGATCAGTCCGCTTTTCTTCATGAAACAACTCTTGCTGTAATAGCTTTGTGGCGGGTTCAGCATAGGGAGGCCTTGTGGAATGCCCAACATTGCATTGGGTTTAGCTGTTTGTTTGATGCATGAGCTGCTTTTCTATGTACCGTATTTTTTGCTCTATAAGGCTCACTTTTTCCCTCCTAAAAAGTAAGGGGAAATGTGTGTGTGTCTTATGGGGCGAATGCAGGCTGCGCAGCTACCCCAGAACCAGAACAGCAAGAGGGATTGCTGCTTTCACTGCGCAGCGACCCCTCTTGCTGTTCTGGCTTCTGAGATTCATAATATTTTTTTTCTTGTTTTCCTCCTCCAAAAACTAGGTGCGTCTTGTGGTCTGGTGCGTCTTATAGAGCGAAAAATATGGTAAATTCACCCAAAAGGTGGCATAAAGTACAAACTGCAACTAGCAGTCATCTCAAACTTGCACAATAGATCCAAGGAAAGTAATAATTTGTTAAAACCCTTTTAAAAGCTAGAGCTAGTTAGGAGTTTGTGATATAAATTGCAATCCTGACATCATAATCGTAACGAAAAGCAACTGTTAATAAACAAAACCAAAAGAGTCCCGCAGATATAAAACCCCGACAGAACCAGGAGATCTTTGGGAAAAGGCTGTGGCTCAGGGGTAGATCACCTGCCTTGTGAAGCTGAGAAGGTCATCAGTTGTCCTAGCTCCTCACTTCTTTACATCCAGCCCATCAAAGTCAATGTAAGCTTATCTTCTACTGCTTCCACTCCAAAATGAAGAATTTCCTGTTTTCTAATGCTATTTTGCAATGCTCTTTTTTATTTTATTATATCGTCTCCAGCACCCTCTGATAGCTACATAAGATCGAAGATATTTGAGGGCACTTGCCCATTGCATCTTTCTGCAAGTCGAGGAAGTCTGGAGTGCGTTGCTATTCTTCTGGAATCTGGAGCTGATCCCAATGAGCTTACTAATGATGCAAGCACACCATTATTCTTAGGTGAGCACACCCCATTCTGAAAATACTCTGGCCCAAAAATAATTGAAATAATTTACTTAACCTAAAATTAGACAGTATTTGTGGAGAACCGGCAGATGTCAGTGTTACTCAAGGAATGGCAAAATGCTGCAGTGTTTTGAAACAGCTTGTATGGAGGTATATTCTCCCAGGGGGTGAGTTGTTGTTTGGGTCTTGGGCTGGAGGTGGGAAGAGGGGCTATAAACACCGACCTTTTCCCCAATCTGTATTCATGGATCCTGCAACTGGGGGATATGACCACTGGTGGGAATGGACTGCAGCAATTTTGGTATACAAATGACTGGTAGGAGTGCTTGGCTAGAACTGGGGAGTAATCAGCTGGGAAGACTGAGAGTTCAGTGGCTAAGAATGTTTCACAGAAGCAGGTGCACCCTTGACCATAGTCAGTCTGCCTGAGGCTGATAGGCTGGAGTTCAACATTTGGAGGGCCTCAAGGTTCCCTGCTCCTGGAGTCTGTGCTCTGTCCCAGCTCCTGCCAGCCTAGCAGTTCGAAAGCACACCAGTGCAAGCAGATAAATAGGTACCACTGCGACAGGAAAGTAAACAGCGTTTCCATGTGCTCAGGTTCCCGTTGCGCCAGAAGCGATTTAGTCATGCTGGCCACATGACCCGGAAAGCTGTCTCCGGACAAACGCCGGCTCCCTCAGCCTGAAAGTGAGATGAGTGCCGCAACCGTTTACCGGACTTAACCATCCAGGGGTCCTTTACCCTTTACCTTTGATGTCTCGTTCAGCTATGTTTGCAGACCATAACATTTTTCTGAACCATATTTATGAAAACATAGCATGCTGAGACAAGGTGTTTTGGCGTCTACAGACTTTTTTCTTTGCGGCTGGAACGAATCTGTTTAACATTTTCTGCCCTTTGGAGTATTCCCAGGAATATTCTTTTCTTCTAAAATATTCCCTTTTTTATGTGGTTTGTTGACAATGCTCTCCGTTGGGTCTGCTGTGTAAACTGGAGTATCTTCACATGTCTGTTTCTTCAGTAATCTTTTCTTTTTACATGTTGCTGAAGAAATGATTCTAAATAGGAAGAAAATGTTTTAAGCATTAGTGCTAGGAGCGGCAAGGGTCCACAAATGCAGTTGCGCTTTCTTAGCTCAGCGCATACATTTGTGGGAAATGTGGAGAAATATGTGGGGTCTCATTTCTGACCTCATGCCAGTTCAGAGATACAGTGGTACCTCCGGTTATGGACGGGATCTGTTCCGGAGCTTTGGTAGGATCCCGAGGTTTCTGCAACCGGAGGAACCACTTTTGTGCATGCGCACATGACGAAACACCTCCAGAGTTGCTGCTTTTGCAACCCAAAGTTTATGTTACCCGAGGGTAACGTAAGCCCAGGTGCTACTGTACTGTGCTCTGAGCCCGGCTTTGGCTGGGGAGGGTGGGATATAAATACAATTTTATTATTACTGAAGCAAGAAGGTTTCTGGCCATGCACATCCCTTTGGGCATGAGACTCACTCGTCTTCCATGTTGAGGGAGAGTCAGGATCAGCAGCTACCACAAATTTTCGGCCTGCTACCCAAGCCAGCCAAAACCTCTGCAACCTGATAGGGCTAGACTGATGATAGATTTGAACCTGCTGATGGATATCTGGGTAATTTGTAGTAGATCAATAAGTGTAACTGGCTCCCAGTTGCAGTAACAACTTAAAGGCTTTCTCTCCCGCCTGAGTTTGGCTATTGGAATCACAACTGTAGTAATTCAGATACAGTGGTACCTTGGGTTAAGTACATACCGTATTTTTCGCCCTATAGGACGCACTTTTTCCCCTCCAAAAATGAAGGGAAAATGTGTGTGCGTCCTATGGGGCAAATGCAGGCTTTCGCTGAAGTCTGGAGAGCGAGATAGGCCTGCACCCAGAAGCCTGGGGCGCGCTGAGCTTAGCGCCCCCAGGCTTTGGGCTTCGCGCAGCTCTCTCACGGCTTGCGGATAGCAGCCTGTTCTGGGGGCTGGGGTCGGGGGAAGTGGCCCACCAGATACCAACAAGAAACCCATGAGCAGTACCTGGCCACAACAGCTCTCTATCCACTTGTGATTCCCAGAAAATTGACAACAGAGTTGGGACATAATTATTACGGCTAGTAGCCTTAGACCAGTGATGGCCAAACTTGGCCCTTCAGCTGTTTTGGGACTACAATTCCCATCATCCCTGACCACTGGTCCTGTTAGCAAGGGATGATGGGAGTTGTAATCCCAAAACACCTGGAGGGCCAAGTTTGGCCATCACTGCCTTAGACCTTCCTCATAGTCTTCTGGATCATTGGAAGAAGTGTAGGTAGTGAGAGTTTTTCCTATCTTCACAATAGCTTGTTGGATCTCAGCTTCAAAGTATAATGTCCCTAGTTCCTGAATCAGGAAGTCCCTTCGTTGAGTGCTTGCCAAGAAAGTGCCACCTATGTTATTATTCTGGAGAGGGGTCATAGCTCAGTGGTTGGGTCAGTTGAAGTCCGAAAGGTTAAAGGGCCGTATAGTGGAGGTGGCAATAGAAGAAAGAGATTCACTTGGTGGCAGTGGTGAAGTTAATACATTTGTACAACTCCGAATTTTGCAATTCAGGTTTCTGGCTGAGTAAGGTGTATGGAAATGAATATACTGTGGTAGAGTGTACATGAAAACGCACACATTAGTGAAAATAACATACAAAAATGTCATCTGTTGGTTTGCAAGAAATGTGCGTGTGAGGGAAAATTGCATAGAAAAATGTATATATTAGGTGAAAATTGCACTAAAGCTTTGATGAACTCTCATCAGAACTTTTTATTTTCAATCGCTAACTGGTGTCGAAATACAGTTAACTGAATCAAAGACTGAAAGAAACCAAAATCGAGAGGTTCACCCATGCCTACCATCACTGTAGGTCTGTGAGGACATAATGCACCTTTTCATTTTCTGTCTTAAGATTGCAGAAAATAAAGAAACACCTCCCTCCCCAGCTCAATCTTTATTAATGCTCAGTTTTTAAAAAATGTGATGGTGTTATTTGGCTATAAAGTATGGCCAAGAAGAAGAAAATACTATGTATTTTGGAAAATGGTTTGTCTGCATATTCACAAGAGGCTCAACAGGTGTCTGTTGGAAAGAGAAACCTCTTTTTCAAATTTGCTGCTCTGGTGAAAAAGCAAGGCAAAAGCCACAGGCTTTCAGTTGACCTAGGAGAAACTCCTTTTTGAGCGCCACTGCAAATCCTGCTTCACATCTCTTTGCTATTCTTGGCTTTGTTGTTTGATTTTAGTTTTGTTTTCATGTCTCAGCTGCTATTCTGTTTTCAAAGAATTTCTGACTCTGTAACCTCCTGATGTGTGGGGATTTTCGGTTGTAAGCGGGCAGAGTTAATAGATCAATGAAAAGAGTCAAGTCCACTGAGGATGTTGAGAACAGTCAAGGCAAATTCTTGGCTTAATAGGGAGAAGAAATCTGCTTGGCAGTTCTGCGAGATTTCAAGAATCAGAGATGCAAAAGCTTAGAAAGGCGGCATGTTCTGAGTTTCCTTCCTTCCTTTGTTTCAAATAAATACCTCCACAGAGACTGTTCCGTTGAAGTACCTGTCTTTAACCAGTCTGTGCAACAGTGATTATAAAATTCATTCAGGGTTACAAAAATATGCAGTTCCTTCTATCTGCGTGCCGTATCATGTTTTATTTCCAGAGGGGTAGTTGTGTGAATCTGTGGCAGAATTTTGAGGGAGTGCTGGGGCGCCGGTCACAAAATGGCTGCCGTGGAAGAGACAGGCCAAAACACAAAATGGCAGCATGGGGAAGATTTGGCAGAACACAAACAACCACCCATGACAAAGTTATACTTACTAGAGACTGACTTATTTTAAAACAAAAGCTCAGAGTTTGCCGTTCCTGCCAAGGGACACTTCTGGAAGTTTGCCCCCACCTCCTTTTTTTAAAAAAATCATCCTTTATTATTTTATTCACATATTAGACATTCTTTACAACAAACAACTCCAGAATAAACAGACAACTCCAAAATAAAATCATATGTAACAAAACCATAAGTCTCCTGTTTTCATTTACACTGATCTCCTCTCTGATACCTTTACTTGGTATTTCTTGCTGCTTTCTGCTTTCCTTATAGAATCTTTATGAAAATTTAAATCTCTTAAATCCTATACCAATCTTTAACAGTTTCAATTAATCCCTTCACCTCCCTCCCTCACAGCCCAGTACTTCCCTCCACCCGTGTGCAATCTTCTTTACCTACTATTTTTGTTATTGTTGCGTTATTCACTTTATTTGTTATTCCACCCTTAATATATTATTATTATCCTATCTCCTTGTGCCTTTTAAACTTTTAAAGGCTCTTGGAAGTTTTCATGGGCAACATGGCACCCACGGGTGCTGGGGTTGGCGACCCTGTTCAGTTAATTTTCATGGAAGAAAAACTTGAATAGACATTTTGTTCCCCTCCTCTCTTCTGTCCTCTCCCAGTACTTTTTGGTCTTAAGGCCATCTGTTCTTTTAAAAAAAGAAACGAAAGATTGCCGTTATTTCCAACAGCAAACTAGCTTTGCGACTGGAGGGCTGTAACTCAGTGACGGAGCACATGCTTTGCATTCTATTATTATTATTATTATACAGAAGGTTCAGTCCCTGGTTTCTTCAGGTATGACTGAGAAAGAGCCACTGCCAATCGCAATGGAAAATACTGAGCTACGTAGATTAATGCTCCATCTTTCTGTCGTCTTCTATATTTCCACACCCAATTAAAGGAAATTGCTTTATTCACGAATAACACTGAATTTTGCAAAAAATTTTTTGCTGTTGTTGACTGCATTAAACACTTGTTGTAAGGGCAGAGTTAACTTAATAGCTAATAATTTTAAATTATGGCTCTGTTGTAGGTATTTCTATAAGATCAGGGTCATCCTGTACGATGGATGGGCGTGTGTATTTCGATGAACGGAACAGAGCGAAAAATTATGAGTCATGCAGGGGGAGAGAAATGTACGTGCATAAACTAAGCAGTGTTAAACTTACATTTTAGTTGCTCTTTTGTTTTATAGATGCTTTTTTGATTTGTTAACCCTATAGTATGACTTACCGCTGTAATTGTGATATTTAGCTTGTTTTTTAAGTTGCTGGTTTGTTAATAGTGGTTTACAGATTGTAATTGTTTGGCTGATGACTTGTTAATTATATTATACGATTTATGCTCTACTTCTGATGCTCTGCTCTGTTAATGTTATTTATTGTTTGACCACTCTTAGAATTACATCTCTCCCCCTGCCCCCCGTCATCCTTGCTGCTATCAATAAGTTTTTGTCCTATTCTTAGAGCTCCGATTTAACACAGTATTTCACAAAACCTAATAGCACAGTTAATGCTGCAGTTGGGAGGGCATAACCCACAATTTCTTTCATGTTATTTATCACAGCTTTCCTATCCCCCCCACCCTGAAGTTTTAGTTTACAGTGCTGCCAGACACACATTGATTTTTATTTTTATTACTTACCTGTGGCCTTTTCAGACCGACTTTTTGATTTCTCTCGGGAGCGAAGGACTACTGAAGTAAAATGTTAAAGAAATCCTCGCTCCCCGAGCCAGGTTTACATATTCCCTTAAAAAAAAAAAATGTTACAGGAGAGATTGTCATTGTGTCTGCCATGTGTAAAAGGTGGGCTTAAGCTGCCGACGAAGCTGCGGAAAATGATTGGGCATGACTCTGATGTTTCCAAAGTTACCTGGGAGCGAAGGAAAAGCGATCACATTTCTTCTCATGGAGATGGGGAATCTGCTGAGAGAGATAAGCTGATGATGTGCCCCTTCTTCAGCTTTGTGGTTGTTAAAAATCCAGCAGTGGTCAAAATTGTTGTTGTTTAGTCCTTTAGTCGTATCCGACTCTTCGTGACCCCATGGACCAGAGCACGCCAGGCACTCCTGTCTTCCACTGCCTCCTGCAGTTTGGTCAAACTCATGCTGGTAGCTTCGAGAACACTGTCCAACCATCTCGCCCTCTGTCGTCCCCTTCTCCTTGTGCCCTCCATCTTTCCCAACATCAGGGTCTTTTCCAGGGAGTCTTCTCTTCTCATGAGGTGGCCAAAGTATTGGAGCCTCAGCTTCAGGATCTGTCCTTCCAGTGAGCACTCAGGGCTGATTTCCTTAAGAATGGAGAGGTTTGATCTTGCAGTCCATGGGATTCTCAAGAGTCTCCTCCAGCACCATAATTCAAAAGCATCAATTCTTCGGCGATCAGCCTTCTTTATGGTCCAGCTCTCACTTCCATACATCACTACAGGGAAAACCATAGCTTTAACTATACGGACCTTTGTTGGCAAGGTGATGTCTCTGCTTTTTAGGATGCTGTCTAGGTTTGTCATTGCTTTTCTCCCAAGAAGCAGGCGTCTTTTAATTTCGTCAAAATTAGGAAACGACAATTATTCACCAGGGGTTAGCCCTGCCCAGACCTTGAACCCGAGGTCTCCTCAGATGAGCAGCAAGGGGAACAGGACCCTACAGCCAAGGCTGTCTGTGAGCGTGAGGAACCATCAGGTATGGGCCCCCCTGACTAAGGACCGGAGGTCCCCACAACACCTGTTTGGGTGCTTATCAGCTCTCAGGTTCCTCTGCCTTCATCTCTCCCATGGGAGAGAAGCAGAGGATGATGGACCAGTTGGGCTGTAACAGGAAACCATGGTTTCTTTTTACTGCCAGAGCCTCTGGCTTGCCCATTGACCTTCCCTCTTCCTTACATAGCCACAGGGCCGGATTTAGGTTTGATGAGGCCCTAAGCTACTGAAGGTAATGGGGCCCTTTATATGTCCAGCTGTCCTTTGTCAACAACAAATTGTCGTTGTTTTTTTCTGTTGAATATATGCTATATGGTAATTTATGGACTTAATAGGTATCTAAAGCCGTTTGCACATGTTGCCCTGCAACCAGTCCATGCAGAATGTAGGCACCCTATTTATAGAAATGAGCAAACCAGTGATATTTTAGGGAGCAGGCTAGCAGGCAGGGCCCATTCCTTACATCACAGGAGTCTACACAACACAAAACACTGTTGCTGTATGTAGGTTTTATTTTATATTTTGGAAATGTACATCCATTTTTTTTCCCTTGAAAATTTTTTGGGGGCCCCAAGAGAGTGGGGCCCTAAGCTATAGCTTGCTTAGCTTATACGTAAATCCGGCACTGCATAGCCACAAGGAAGGAACCAAAAGCTTTTGTTTCCACTTTAAAATTAAGCACCATTTCCCATTACACCTGAACGTGAGGAACTGTGGTTTGTTGGAAGAAAACCAGGATCAAGCTGTGGTTTCAGACCCTGGCCTGCTCAAACAAACCACAGTTTTCCAAGTTCGGAGGTAAAGCGGAACAGATTGTTTTAAAAGTGGTAGCAAAAGGTTCTGATCTCATCCTTGCGCACAAGAGGAGGATGGTGAAGGAAATATGTTGAGCGCAACACTTCCTTGTTGTTGTTGCTGCTGCTGCTGCTGTTCTGTCATTTTTATTCTTGTTGTTTCTGTATTTATTACCTACCCTTCACCACAAGGTCCCAGGGTGGATTGCCACAGTGTAAAACACAACATTAAAAACAGATAACATGCACAGCCAGAGTGGGTCTTAAATATACCGTATTTTTCCGTGTATAAGACTAGGGCTTTTTTACTAAAAAATAATGTTAAAAAAGGGGGGTAGTCTTATACACGGGGGCAACCTCCCCCCATTTTCTTAATTTTGAGTCCCCCCAAATAGGGGGCATCTTATACAGGGGGGGGGGTGTTATACAGGGAAAAATACGGTACATATTTCAAATGTCAAAAGGCCAGGGTAAAGAGGTGTGTCTTCAGCATACGATGAAAGCTGATAATGTGCAGTTCACTGGCTGCCTAGGAAGTTGCAAATCTGTTGCCTCCAAAGCAGACATCTCTTGGAAATGATTTTTTTTTTAACATTTCCTTTTTATGCAGTGAAGTCGAGTGTTGTTCAGTGCTGCACGACTACTTAAGAGAATTAATTCTGCCTTCAGTAGCGGATGGAAAACAGCATTCTGATGATGGTGTTGATTAAGATGAACGTATGTGGTGCAGCTGATAAGAATAATGGTTTTTAACCCTCTGTTTATAGCTGTTCAAAATGGACACGTTGACGTGATAAAGCTTCTCCTTCAACAAGGGGCAAATATTAATGGTCCCCACTGTTGGTCTGAATGGAATTCTCTGCACCAAGCTGCTTTTCAGGTAATCTATAAATCCATAATTTCATTTCCATATAAATAAAGTTTTACTCTTCCTCCCTCTCTCTCTTAAAATGGCAGCTTTGTGTAGTCTTTGCATGCTGTTCCTTTTGGTGATTTATGACAGCCGGGTGCAGAAAAGTCAGTTTAAATGCAAATGATCGTTCTGAATACGGCAGGAATTGTGCCGAGCGTTAAACACAGCGAGCATGTTAAAATATTTAAAGTATTACACGTGTTTTAAGAAATGATCGGGCATAACATGGGTGATAAATCTGTTGTTGAACATTAATTTGCTTGAAATAATTCTTTTGTCCCGATGCACTGGGGCTCCTCAAACAACAGGCAGAGGAGTTTCAGTATTTAAAAGGTAAGATACAAGCTTGGAGAGTTTTATTGTCTGCAGTTCCCTGCCCAAGCCAACCTCCCAAGTTCTTTAGCACAGAATGCTCTCTGAAATGCTGGAGCAGCGGACGTTCTGGGCTGGGCCTTGCAGAATCCCGTGACTTTGACAGATTAGGCTTTAAATATGTACTGAACTAAATTTCTCCTCCGTCCCTACTTTCAGAGTGGTTGAGGGAGGGAGACACTATTAAGCCCTGGGAACCACGAACAACTGCACGGTACTCAATGCAAATACATGTCGAGATCTCGCTCTGTTTTTAACAACGAACTCCTTTTTTACCCGCTTTCAGAACTACCCGGAGATATTGAAATTACTCCTCGACAAAGGAGCCGAAAAAGAATGTGTGGATGATTTTGGGATCACCCCTTTATTTGTTGCTGCACAGTATGGGAAGCTGGAAAGTTTAAGGATACTTATATCATACGGTAACCCTTTTCTCTTTCTGTGAAGCTGGTGTCTTTCAGCAGATTTCCTTGGTGTAAGCTTGGGGGGGGGGTTTGAATAACAGTATTGCTATTGTTTAATAGAAGTGGCTTATTAACAAAGTGAATGTTTCAAGGAGAAGAGCTGTAGCTCAGGGTTAGAGCACCTGCTGCAGGTCATAGCAGAGCCCTTTAGCTTAGATAGCTTTTAAAAGATTTAAAATAAATTTATGGAGGAATTTGTTGTTGTTATTTTGTTGCATTATAAAAAGAAAAGTAATAGATTTACATCTCCATAAAATGCAAAACTAGGGACACGGGTGGCGCTGTGGGTTAAACCACAGAGCCTAGGACTTGCTGATCAGAAGGTTGGTGGTTCGAATCCCCTCGACAGGGTGAGCTCCCGTTGCTTGGTCCCTGCTCCTGCCCACCTACCAGTTCGAAAGCACGTCAAAGTGCAAGTAGATAAATAGGTACCACTCCGGCGGGAAGGTAAACGGCATTTCCGTGCGCAGCTCTGGTTCGCCAGAAGTGGCTTAGTCATGCAGGCCACATGACCCGGAAGCTGTACGCCGGCTCCCTCAGCCAATAAAGCGAGATGAGCGCCGCAACCCCAGAGTCGGCCACAACTGGACCTAATGGTCAGGGGTCCCTTTACCTTTACCTTTAAAATGCAAAACGGATTAAAAAATAATGACGGCGTTTAACTAAAACGTTGCACTAATGCAAGGATTAGCTATAGTGTAACCAGGTATCCCTTCTCTCCTCACCTGTGCATGTCTGCATCATCCCCAAATCTGCTCTGGAGGATTTGGGGACCCCCCCCCCGAACAGATTTAGGGGGCAAATGATGAGAGGAGAAGAGAAGAGTTGAGAATAGAAAGAGTGTTCTATTGCAGAGGGAGAAATCTGGGCACTGATGGACTGACATGCGTAACGCGATATTGACTACAATCTTAAAGAACAAGAAATACAGTGGTACCTGGGGTTAAGTACTTAATTCGTTCCGGAGGTCTGTTCTTAACCTGAAACTGTTCTTAACCTGAAGCACCACTTTAGCTAATGGGGCCTCCTGCTGCTGCCGCGCCGCTGGAGCACGATTTCTGTTCTCATCCTGAAGCAAAGTTCTTAACCTGAAGCACCATTTCTGGGTTAGTGGAGTCTGTAACCTGAAGCGTCTGTAACCTGAAGTGTCTGTAACCCAAGGTACCACTGTATAAGACCAAATTCCTAAAAAAAAAACATATGACCAATAATACTCTAGGAAGAACAGATCCAACCCCTCCCCACGAGAAAATGAGTACCATAGTAAAGGCCAGAGTCATTTCAAGGTGCAATCCAACGTTAAGAAGCTTGGGCAAGAAGGGAAGTCTTAAAGCTGGTGTCTGAAAGCTGGACATGTTGATGCCAGGGGTTTTTCCCTTGGGAGAGCTTTCCACAAATGGAGAACCACTACTGGGGGGGGGGGGAACTTGTTATTGCATTGCCGCCTTCTGCACCTCTCTCAAAGGAGGCACACAGAGAAGGGCCCCTGGTGATGACTGAAGGGCCGGGGAAGTTGTAATGAAAGCTCCACATTTGTAGCCAGTGTATCTCTGATGATCAGATATAGAGGGGATATTTGTTAATGTCATAGTCTGCTTTTGAGCATTCATTTTTTAAAAGTTTTTTTTATTCAAAATTAAAACAAGACATATTATCCAAAAACATATCATCCTTGCCCCCCCATTTTTCCTCTCTCCCCCCTCCCACACAACCCCCCCGCCCCCACCCCCCGACTTCCCTCAGTTCCAGTCTTTCGTTTCTCTGAGACTGCTGTTTTCTGCATGTCACAAAGTTGTATAGATCCTCAAACTATTTAGCTGATTGTTATCAATAAAAAGTTTGTGAATGTTTATTCAAAACCTGCCAAGTAGTCCCGTTCGCTTTGTTGCGTCTGCAGATACTTTGTAAAGGGTTCCCATTCATCCTTAAAGTCACAGTTATCCTTGTCCCGTAGCTTACCGTATTTTTTGCTCTATAAGACGCACCAGACCATAAGACACACCTAGTTTTTGGAGGAGGAAAACAAGAAAAAAAATATTCTGAATCTCAGAAGCCAGAACAGCAAGAGGGATCGCTGCGCAGCCTGCATTTGCTCCATAAGACGCACACACATTTCCCCTTACTTTTTAGGAGGGAAAAAGTGAGTCTTATAGAGCAAAAAATACGATATATGTCAGTTTTGCCAGTTCTGCATAGTCTGTCAATTTTTCTTGCCACGATTCTTTAGTTGGGGTTTCTTCAGTCTTCCATCCTTGTGCTACCAGAACTCTCGCGACCGTTGTCGCATACATGCTTTTGAGCATTCACAGGCATCTGGCAAGACCAGATGGGCCCTTAGTTTGACCCTACTGTGTACTTCATAACTCCCTGAGCGTGCATAGCAAGCATACACAGTAAAGGTAATTTACAGCGGTCCTATTGAACGGCAGGAATGTTTGCAAGATGCAGAGCGTGGGCTTTAACCACCTCTCTTATTCATTAATTACTGGGTTCTCTGTTGCCTATCAGGAGCAAACGTCAACTGTAAAGCCAAGGATCGGGCCACTCCGTTATTCATCGCTGCACAGGAGGGCAATGACGAATGCACGGAGCTGTTGTTATCCAGCGGAGCAGATCCAAACCTGTACTGCAATGAAGATGAGTGGCAGTTACCTATCCATGCTGCAGCAGAAATGGGGCACAGCAAGTAGGTTCTAGAAGAAGCTGCTACAATTTTCAAGCAAACGAAGTTGTCACTAGACTTACCTTGTACTCCAGGGGTAGGAAGGTAAAGGACTCCTGGACAGTTAAGTCCAATCAAAGGCTGCGGCTGGGGCTGCGGCGCTCATCTCGCTTTTCAGGCCGAAGGAGCTGGCGTTTGTCCGCAGACAGCCTTCTGGGTCATGTGGCCAGCAGGACTAAACCGCTTTTGGCGCAACGGAACATCGTGCTGGAAACCAGAGCGCACTGAAACGCCGTTTACCTCCCTGCCACAGTGGTACCTATTTATCTACTTGCACTGGCGTGCTTTCAAACTGCTAGGTTGGCAGGAACTGGGACAGAGCAACGGGAGCTCACTCCGTTGCAGGGATTTGAATGTGGGGACGCGGGTGGCGCTGTGGTCTAAACCATTGAGCCTCTTGGGTTTTCCGATCAGAAGGTCCAGGGGTAGGAAGTTCCACTGGCTCAGAAGCCAGAACCCCACTTGAGCTGGGGTGCGGGGCTTACATCAGTGTATCTCTGGCTGAACTGGCATTAGGGACACGTGCTGACGCAGCCCTGGCTGAGCCTTGACTCTGCCAGCAAATCTGCTGAATGCAAAGTCTCTCATCCAGGTAGATCTTAGGTTTGGTTTGCGCTTCAAATCTATGTAAACCAAGATTTAACTGCATTTTAATTCCAACGCTATATTTTAAAGTAATGTACAAATGTGTGATCCTCCCCTCTGCAATCCATTAAGGATCAACCTGTTTTAAACCCTGGAATCACTGTTTTAACCACCTTTCAGTGTTACATAAATATTAAGTTGGGTTGCTGGTTTTTAAAGCGCCAGGAAAAATTTTGCTCTTGCACTGAAACCTGTAGCAATAACAAGCACTTTTCATATCCTTAGTATACTACGCTTGCTTGTACCCATTACTGACCGGCTCTGTGGCAGCGCCGAAGGCAAAGTGAGCCCTGTCTACTCTGCAGTCCTAGGCGGCCATGAAGATTGCTTGGAATTATTGCTTAAGGAAGGTTACAGCCCAGATGCCCAGGCTTGTCCAGTCTTTGGCTGCAGATCACCCATGCCCTTGGCTTTCCAAAAGGGGTAGGTATCAGCAGGAACTGGCAGGAGAGTGTGGACAAAAAGTCGGTGGCAGTGATCACTCAGAACCTGACATAAAATAACTTCTTGTTGTTGTTTAGTTGTTTAGTCGTGTCCGACTCTT
>JAXCMG010000003.1:87679038-87694436 GCA_034642415.1 Podarcis siculus | reverse complement strand
ACAAAGTTGTATAGATCCTCAAACTATTTAGCTGATTGTTATCAATAAAAAGTTTGTGAATGTTTATTCAAAACCTGCCAAGTAGTCCCGTTCGCTTTGTTGCGTCTGCAGATACTTTGTAAAGGGTTCCCATTCATCCTTAAAGTCACAGTTATCCTTGTCCCGTAGCTTACCGTATTTTTTGCTCTATAAGACGCACCAGACCATAAGACACACCTAGTTTTTGGAGGAGGAAAACAAGAAAAAAAATATTCTGAATCTCAGAAGCCAGAACAGCAAGAGGGATCGCTGCGCAGTGAAAGCAGCAATCCCTCTTGCTGTTCTGGCTTCTGGGATAGCTGCGCAGCCTGCATTTGCTCCATAAGACGCACACACATTTCCCCTTACTTTTTAGGAGGGAAAAAGTGAGTCTTATAGAGCAAAAAATACGATATATGTCAGTTTTGCCAGTTCTGCATAGTCTGTCAATTTTTCTTGCCACGATTCTTTAGTTGGGGTTTCTTCAGTCTTCCATCCTTGTGCTACCAGAACTCTCGCGACCGTTGTCGCATACATGCTTTTGAGCATTCACAGGCATCTGGCAAGACCAGATGGGCCCTTAGTTTGACCCTACTGTGTACTTCATAACTCCCTGAGCGTGCATAGCAAGCATACACAGTAAAGGTAATTTACAGCGGTCCTATTGAACGGCAGGAATGTTTGCAAGATGCAGAGCGTGGGCTTTAACCACCTCTCTTATTCATTAATTACTGGGTTCTCTGTTGCCTATCAGGAGCAAACGTCAACTGTAAAGCCAAGGATCGGGCCACTCCGTTATTCATCGCTGCACAGGAGGGCAATGACGAATGCACGGAGCTGTTGTTATCCAGCGGAGCAGATCCAAACCTGTACTGCAATGAAGATGAGTGGCAGTTACCTATCCATGCTGCAGCAGAAATGGGGCACAGCAAGTAGGTTCTAGAAGAAGCTGCTACAATTTTCAAGCAAACGAAGTTGTCACTAGACTTACCTTGTACTCCAGGGGTAGGAAGGTAAAGGACTCCTGGACAGTTAAGTCCAATCAAAGGCTGCGGCTGGGGCTGCGGCGCTCATCTCGCTTTTCAGGCCGAAGGAGCTGGCGTTTGTCCGCAGACAGCCTTCTGGGTCATGTGGCCAGCAGGACTAAACCGCTTTTGGCGCAACGGAACACCGTGCTGGAAACCAGAGCGCACTGAAACGCCGTTTACCTCCCTGTCACAGTGGTACCTATTTATCTACTTGCACTGGCGTGCTTTCAAACTGCTAGGTTGGCAGGAACTGGGACAGAGCAACGGGAGCTCACTCCGTTGCAGGGATTTGAATGTGGGGACGCGGGTGGCGCTGTGGTCTAAACCATTGAGCCTCTTGGGTTTTCCGATCAGAAGGTCCAGGGGTAGGAAGTTCCACTGGCTCAGAAGCCAGAACCCCACTTGAGCTGGGGTGCGGGGCTTACATCAGTGTATCTCTGGCTGAACTGGCATTAGGGACACGTGCTGACGCAGCCCTGGCTGAGCCTTGACTCTGCCAGCAAATCTGCTGAATGCAAAGTCTCTCATCCAGGTAGATCTTAGGTTTGGTTTGCGCTTCAAATCTATGTAAACCAAGATTTAACTGCATTTTAATTCCAACGCTATATTTTAAAGTAATGTACAAATGTGTGATCCTCCCCTCTGCAATCCATTAAGGATCAACCTGTTTTAAACCCTGGAATCACTGTTTTAACCACCTTTCAGTGTTACATAAATATTAAGTTGGGTTGCTGGTTTTTAAAGCGCCAGGAAAAATTTTGCTCTTGCACTGAAACCTGTAGCAATAACAAGCACTTTTCATATCCTTAGTATACTACGCTTGCTTGTACCCATTACTGACCGGCTCTGTGGCAGCGCCGAAGGCAAAGTGAGCCCTGTCTACTCTGCAGTCCTAGGCGGCCATGAAGATTGTTTGGAATTATTGCTTAAGGAAGGTTACAGCCCAGATGCCCAGGCTTGTCCAGTCTTTGGCTGCAGATCACCCATGCCCTTGGCTTTCCAAAAGGGGTAGGTATCAGCAGGAACTGGCAGGAGAGTGTGGACAAAAAGTCGGTGGCAGTGATCACTCAGAACCTGACATAAAATAACTTCTTGTTGTTGTTTAGTTGTTTAGTCGTGTCCGACTCTTCGTGACCCCATGGACCAGAGCACGCCAGGCACTTCTGTCTTCCACTGCCTCCTGCAGTTTGGTCAAACTCATGCTGGTAGCTTCGAGAACACTATCCAACCATCTCGTCCTCTGTCGTCCCCTTCTCCTTGTGCCATCCATCTTTCCCAACATCAGGGTCTTTTCCAGGGAGGCTTCTCTTCTCATGAGGTGGCCAAAGTATTGGAGCCTCAGCTTCAGGATCTGTCCTTCCAGTGAGCACTCAGGGCTGATTTCCTTAAGAATGGAGAGGTTTGATCTTCTTGCAGTCCATGGGACTCTCAAGAGTCTCCTCCAGCACCATAATTCAAAAGCATCAATTCTTCGGCGATCAGCCTTCTTTATGGTCCAGCTCTCACTTCCATACATCACTATTGGGAAAACCATAGCTTTTACTATATGGACCTTTGTTGGCAAGGTAGCTTACTGTGTTCCATATTGCTGTGTAATATATGAAGCTGTCTTCCCCCCTCTGTAGAGCTAAACATGGACTTTTTGAACTTCGGTGCTGGAATTCCACACGCGCCCTCGGCAGATTTAACCAACGTGGTACCTTCCAGATGTTGTTGACCTTCAGCTTTGATCAGCCCCAGCCAGCGTGGAGAATAGTCAAGGTTGATAGGATCTGTGGTCCTGCAACATCTGGAAAGAACTACATTGGCTCTTCCTGCTCTAGGGCTTTCCTTTAAAAACAGGGGTTTCCTCTCAGGCTGCAGTTGTGTAAACACTAACCTGGGCGTAAGCCCAATTAAATCCACGAGGCTTACTGATGAACAGGCAGCCACAGAATTGCACTTCTGCCTGGTGTATACCAGTTCTGGGTCGTATCCAAAGAACCTGGCAAGGATTTCCTTGGGGAAGTTTTCCTCTTTGAAGCAGAGGCTTGTCGAACACACATTCAGTCTAATTTCCTTGCTTTCAAAGGGTCTTTATCAGCAATCTCTGTCTCTAGGGAACTTGACATGATTTTGTAATTGAGTCAAGTATATTCTTAATTAGCATCGAACTCTCTCTCTCTCTCTCCCCTCCCCACCCATCTCCTTCTGCTTGAAATGGCTGCTTGATTCTCTTCTAATATCAACCTCTCATTTTCCTTTTTAAAAAAGAAGATAATGTTATTAGCATGGATTCTGCTGGGGTTTCCTTTCTATATTACGCACGGAGGGTGCAGGAGGAATGTTTGTTGACGCAGTTTGATTTTTCTCCTCTTCCAGCTTACAGGAAAGGAGAAATTCTAAAATGCGTTACAACATAAATGCATTTATCAGTCCAGAGTTTCTCAAACGTGATATGTGTATCTGTTGCTGGTCTTAAAGTCCTTTGCCATATTTTATTGTGTATTTGTATCATTCTTGCCTTTGTCAGTCTTATTGCAATGACTTCTGATGAACCTTAAGAAAACAAATCAGATAAACTGGATTTCTTTTAAAACTCTAGTTATAAGCCCTGTTTGGTGTGGCAAAGGTTGGGGTTTTTTCCTGTTAGCATTTGCTAATGTTAATATTTTACCTATTTTGAGTTTTGTTCTAATGGTCTCTCTCGAGATATTTTTGCTTTTATCATAACTCACCTTGAGCATTCAGGGAGGCATCACTCTGCAGATATTCTTTTTATGAAATTATGATAATTAACAACCTTGGTAGAAGTAACAGGGGAAAATGTCCAGGCAGCCTCAGGGAACTGTCCTACATAAGTTACAAGAGACTTGGTTTTCCAAAAACAAATTCTTTTTACGTAGAGATGGATCAAACATACAACCCTAAGCCCAAATTATGTGGACTCCTGGAGAGAAGATTGCAGCCGCTTTGCTCTTCCTCTGGTCCTGTGGCTGCTGCACTGCTGTGAGCTAAGCCATGGTTTGGCTGAGCAGGCTTGCGGTTTCTTCTGCTCCAGACAATAAACAAGGCTTATAACCACGGTTTTTTCCTTCGGCTTATAGCTTGTGGTTTGTCTGGAGCAGACAAACCAGAAGCCCAGATTCAGACAAGCCAAACCATTGTTTATAAGCCAAACCATTGTTTATAAGCCAAACCATTGTTTAGCTCACAGCAATAGCAGCAGGACTGGAGGAAGAGCAAAATGGCCCTGGTCTCCTCTCTAGGAACTCACATGCTCACGTATTGGCAGCAACCCATGGTTTGCCTTTGCACTATGCATGAAACAACTCGTGTTTTCAAAACCTGGATGCTTTCAATGCTTTTTTACTTTCTTCCTTTCTGCTTAGTTTCAAAAGCTATTTAAACTTCCAGTAATATAACTAGACGCTGAAGAAGAAACAGGAGGGCAACCAGTGAGAAAGACATTATCCCAGTTTATAAAGAAGGATGTACTTGCAGTTTAACCAGTTCCCCATACTAAATGGAAATGGCTAAGGTCTGGCAAGATTAACATGGCTTGTCACAGATTCAATAAATACTATTAGAACTTCAGTGATATATCAAGGAAGTCAGCAGTTTTCGAAGTGTTGTGGGGGACCCAGGGCTTCCTCTGATTAAGGATCTGCCTTCTCAGACAGTTTGCCCACCACTGTGGATCTTCTCCTGAAATGTGTGGTTGCAGGGGAGCATATGCACGCATGATTTTATTTGTATGCTGCTTTCCCACATTTCAAACCATGCTCAAGGCGGTTTCAACATGGGGGGAAAATACATAACTGCAACATAATAAAAGTTGTTGTTGTGGTTTAGTCGTTTAGTCGTGTCCGACTCTTTGTGACCCCATGGACCAGAGCACGCCAGGCACCCCTGTCTTCCACTGCCTCCCGCAGTTTGGTCAAACTCATGCTGGTAGCTTTGAGAACACTGTCCAACCATCTCCTCCTCTGTCATCCCCTTCTCCTTGTACCTCCATCTTTCCCAACATCAGGGTCTTTTCCAGGGAGTCTTCTCTTCTCATGAGTTGGCCAAAGTATTGGAGCCTCAGCTTCACGATCTGACCTTCCAGTGAGCACTCAGGGCTGATTTCCTTAAGAATGGATACGTTTGAACTTCTTGCAGTCCATGGGACTCTCAAGAGTCTCATCCAGCACCGTAATTCAAAAATAATAAAAGTAGTCATATGCAATTGATAAAACATCAAAAAATACACAACCAAGCTGAACAATTCCCATATGAATCACAACACCTAAAATATAGATACGAAAAGCAAGCAGGAACCACTCACCCAACAACAACACGCCAGTGTGATTTGCAGTTGTTCCTCTGTAGGCCTTTTGGTGTTCAAGTGCAGACATTTTGATAAACAAAACTGCATTGACAAATGTGTGTTTTTGAACATTGGTTGCAGGTCTGGCTTAATCCTCATTCTTCTGAAGTATGGAATCACGCTTTCCGAAGCAGATTTAGGCCTCTGTCTGCGTGATGGAAAGTTCTCCTTATTTCAGCATTTCTTGAAGCAAGGCTGTAAGCTTCCACGCAGAGAGCACCGGACGGAATTTACGAAGAATGCAATTCTTGCAGGAGACAAGCACAAAGAATGGTTGCCGTCCCTCCTGTTGGCTGGGTTCAATCCGGTGCATCTTCTCAATGAATCATGGTAAGCAAGATTACATACAGATTACACCCCCCCTCCATATGACATGCGCCTTCACGTTTTCAGTGCATGTGAAAAATGTATTTATTCAGGCAAGCCTTTGGGGGAAGGGGTTAACGTTTCCTTTTATTCTGATTTTGTAGGTCTTTCACATTTGTGAATTTTCACCGTGTTGTTTTATACCTCGTTCTGTTTTTAATCAAAGTTTTTTAGTGGTCTCTGCATTATCGGAAATAAAATGCACTGTGCACGTGTGAGCAGCATACACACATGCATGTATTCACTTGTGTGTACATGCATGCATATAGATGCACACCCACCTTGTCTATTTGTGGTTTTTTACTTTGCAGATGCGCTGCACTTAATAGCTCTGGGTTGTTCTGTCGGCACAAGCATTTCTTTCTTCTTCTTTTTAAAATAATTTTAAGAATTGATTTTGTTAAGAAGAAGTAGAATCGTAACAAAAGAAAGAACATCACAGCCTGGAAGCGCAAAAGTAGAAAAGTACAGTACAGCTCCGAAGGAACAGTAAAGTATTAACTCCTGCAAGGATTCCCTTTACAAATAAAACAGATATGTAAAAATGAAAGTTTGCCAATGAAGGTTTTACCCCCATCTGTGAGTTGTGTTATTATTTAACATAAAGGTTCTAGAAAGCCTTAGATGAGACAGTCATCTGCATATGTAGTAGACCCGCAATGTATGCACGTTTAACTTGTGTGCATTCAGCTTTA
The DNA here is from genome assembly GCA_034642415.1 of Podarcis siculus. Classification (NCBI taxonomy): domain Eukaryota; kingdom Metazoa; phylum Chordata; class Lepidosauria; order Squamata; family Lacertidae; genus Podarcis; species Podarcis siculus. The sequence goes on along the minus strand of JAXCMG010000003.1, from coordinate 87,687,978 downwards.
TGTGCTTGACAAAAAAAATTTAAAAAGTGGCTGGAAAAAACTTTGACAATTTCACCTGCCGTTGTATCCAATGTGTCTTGGCTATATGCAATTTTGGCTTTATGCGCTATTTTAGAATATGGTTCCTGTTGCAGGTAATGCGAATTCTCTGATTCAGTTAACTAAGCACAGTACTGTACAGTAATTGGAAGCAGACCCCTCTGACTTTAGCCTCTTTCTCTCAAATGCTCTCTTTTCCCATGATAATTTCCTCTCCCTTTTAGCCATGGTGTGGTGTTACGTCAGCACCAAGGCCAATTCTAACCATGGTTTGTGAACCAGCTTCAGATCCTCTTTTCAAGCTACTCGTGGTTGGCATGAATCTCAGGGCAGATGTAACACTACACAGTGGTTAAATTGACAAGGAGTTCACATGCAAAGAAAGGGGGAGTGAATGAGTAAGGCATTCCTGATCAATTAACCATGGTTACGACTGAGGAAAAACTGCCTCTAGTGGACATCCTGGTTAGTATTTAACTAGGGTTAAGTTCAGGTTTTAGCCTTGATTAGGACTCACAATGGGGATTTCTGTGGGGAGAGATTAGGGGCAAAGGAAGCACATGCTCTTGCAGCCCAATCCCTTAACCATGGTTTCAAGAGCGTTATGTCTGCTCCAGCCCCAAGTCCGAAAAAGAAGCAGGCTTGGAATAAAAAGGTAAAGGGACTCCTGACCATTAGGTCCAGTCGTGGCCGACTCTGGGGTTGCGGCGCTCATCTCGCTTTACTGGCCGAGGGAGCGTCTAGGGCATGTGGCCAGCATGACTAAGCCGCTTCTGGCGAACCAGAGCGCACGGAAACGCCGTTTTACCTTCCCGCCGGAGCGGTACCTATTTATCTACTTGCACTTGACGTGCTTTCGAACTGCTAAGTTGGCAGGAGCAGGGACCGAGCAACGGGAGCTCAACCCGTCGCGGGGATTCGAACCGCTGACCTTCTGATCGGCAAGTCCTAGGCTCTGTGGTTTAACCCACAGCACCACCCGCGTCCCCTTAGGCTTGGAATAGAAGTGAATAATTGTTAACAGGCAGTGAAACTGGAAGAGAAGCGATGGCAGAACCTCCTTACAGGGAGAACATAGTGTGGATCTTTCACAAAATTGTGTTCAGCGTTGAATTCCAGCTGTGTTGACTCATCACCGAGGGCAGGAGGTCTGTCTCTGTCAAGTGAAAGGAGAAAACAAGCCATACACTGTGTTTCTAAAGGTTTCAGCAAGGGGGCAGGGAAGGCATGTGCAGACCCGCTTCTATGGGAAAGGGGCACAAAATGCCTTTTCTGTGCTGTAAAAGGGCAGGAATCATCTCGTTGCTGAACACACAAGACTTGCAGCTGGGTTAAAATAATAAAAAAAAGAGCCCTGTATTCTGAAGCAAAACATTAAAGGTCACTGGATGCAGGCAGCATGAAAGAGGTTCTTTTAACTGCTTCGATCTCTAGGAAAGACCCCTGTACCTTGAAGGCTGCTTCCTTAAGGGAAGCAAAATATAAATCCTTTAATTATGGCACTTGGACAAGCTTATGGTTTCCAACTGGCAGCCCGCTTGCTGGGTGTAATTTAATACTAGGGGTGGGCAAGCAGAGTAAGTATTGCTGAATTCATCAAGCCGTCGAGAGCCTAAGTTTACAGGCCCCAAGTGCAGCTCAAAGCTGTTCAGCTAAATGAAATGATGTTCTAGTTGAAGGATGATTTCTACCGGGCAGGAGAATCCATATGTACGTTGCACCTTCTGAAGGAATGGGTTTCCCAAACCCAAAACTGACTGTGCAGGCAGTTTGAAACGGGCACCAAAATCCCTATTTTTCCTTAGCTAAAATCCATTAACTTGAGCTCTGAGTCAATGTATAAACAAAAACCCGGCTGTATAAACAAGTGCTCAGGGCCCTCTCCTTTATCAGCTCATGACGGCAAGGATGACCTTGGCTGTTCCAGTAGAACAGGGATGACACGTCTAGGTCTTATCTTACATCCTGACCACACTCTGACGCACAGACCTAGTCTGGGAACAGCGCCAGAGTGTGTTCTTGGAGTTGGTGACCTCTTGCTCCAAGATAAGAGTAGGAACAGGAATACCCTTTTATGGTCAGGAGTACAGGAAGGAAAACACTTTTATGGTTAAGAGTGCCGGAGCAGGAACATCTGTGATGTCAACCTGCGTGCATAAGCTGACGGGGCTGGATTCCTGGGGAAGGGGGGAGAGGGTGCCTGGAGGATATATATACTGCATGAAATTTCTCATTTCTTTGGACTTGCTGTGGACTGACCATGCAAGTGCCTTTCTGCTGCTCCGGAGAGCAGAAATAAAGAACTCTTTCTCTGAACCAAGCCTCGGTGTCATTTGACTTCCTTCCTCCCGTCCGGGAGCAACACAGACCCCCCCAATCGGTAAAGTCTAATAAGGCTACACTTCGACAAGTTTAGCAAGCCCTGGTTCAAACTGCTTGTGTGTGTTTCGCCTTGTGTGTGTTCGAGGGCAGGGGTTTGGGGAGCTTGTTGGATATTGTTGGATTTGAGCTCCCATCACCCCCAGCCAGCATGGCCAATGATCAGGAAGCCCTGCTCTAAGCTTCATGGGCACATCCATCCCCATGGACACCAGCTCTGACCTTCTTGGGTTGAGCTGGAAACATAAGAAGAGTCTTACTGGATGAGGCTATGGGCCTAACCAGTCCAGCTCTCTGTTCTCAGATGGGCCAACCAAGCAGGACTTGAGTGTAACCGTACTGTTGCGGTTTCTGGTACCTGGTCTTCAGAAGCATATTGCCTCCAGCAATGGAGGAAAGGTCTGCAGTGATTTTTCTTGTGTTCACCTGGAACACAAGTAGAGTGGCTCAGGGTCCCCCATCCCACAGGGAGTTCACACAGTCAAGTGAAAATGTAAACACCCCCTCCGAATGTTCCCTGATCAACACAGGTCAGGGGAAGCTCAGGGACTGAGCAGACAGGATGATGTACAATGTGATTTCAGGCAAAAGCTCTCCTAATAACCAAGTTCTTCTCGATCGTAGGGTTTCCTCTGTAAGCAGTGACACTCTCAACTTCCTTCTGGAGTTCACCAACTGGAAGAGGCTTCCCTGGGAAGTGGAGCAGATCCTTTCCGACCACAAAGAAACCTCCGCGTGGGTGACTCACAGTCGCTTCGGTAAGTGACTCATTCAGCTCTATGTGATCTGTTTTATTTCATGGCATAGATGACAAAACTGCTTTTGGGGCTGACATGCATTACGAACGCTTGGGCAAAATAACGCCTGTAAAAGAAGTGGTACGGATCTTGATCCAGAGTAACTGTGTTTCACAAAAATCCGTGCTTCGCTGTAGAAGGCTTCGTTGCCAGGCAGACCGCGAAACCTGCCATGCTGGGTGGAGGTTAGGATATGGCAGAGGCTTTACTCTGATGGCAGGGGCCTCTAAAGCAGAGGGCACCCACTGAAAGTGTGTGGGGATGGGGGTGGCGGTGGAAGCTGTATCCCACCAATGGTAGTTTATCTCCCCCCGCCCCACAAATGACCGAGAGAGGTGGTGGAGTCAGACTGGCCAAAAATCTGTTGCATCCTAAGCTGGTCCAGTTTCTTGGACCAGATGACGCATGGGGTCCCTTCCAACTCTATCATAAGCCTGATCCAGGCTTCTGGGCCGGGCTAGCTTGGAGAGGTGAAAACCAGCAGTTTTATTGCCATTCTGCACTCTGGTCAGCACAAGGTCTATGGGTGTGGTAGGGGCTTCACTGCACCATTTAGCCTTGTTGCTCCAAGCTGGGAATTAGAATTCATGGATGGGGAACCTATGGAACTCTAGATGTGGACTGAAGGATGATGGGAGTTGTAGTCTGGTCCAGTATACCTGAAGGAGCGTCTCCACCCCCATCGTTCTGCCCAGACACTGAGGTCCAGTGCCGAGGGCCTTCTGGCGGTTCCATCACTGCGAGAAGTGAGGTTACAGGGAACCAGGCAGAGGGCCTTCTCGGTAGTGGCGCCCGCCCTGTGGAACGCCCTCCCAACAGATGTCAAAGAGAAAAACAACTACCAGACTTTTAGAAGACTTCTGAAGGCAGCCTTGTTTAGGGAAGCTTTTAATGTTTAATAGGTTATTGTATTTTAATATTCTGTTGGAAGCCGCCCAGAGTGGCTGGGGAAACCCAGCCAGATGGGCAGGGTATAAATAATAAATTATTATTATTATCATAGTCCAGCAACACGTGGAGAGCAGCTTGTTAATTCTCCCTGCCCTCAGTGTAGAATGTTGCTGTAAGTTTGAGGACTAAGAAGGACTGCAACCCAGAGAGTCATTGCCAGCCGGAGTAAATAATTTTGAGCTAGATGACTGGTGGACAGACTCCTTCCTATGCAGTACAAGCCGGTTTCAGAGCCGAGGCGCCCATACAACGCAGCTCTTCCAATTAGCCTTCCAAAATCAGTGGGTATATATAAATGATCCTGTCGTTCTGCTTGATCCAGCTCTGGAGATAAAGGTCAGCCAATTACTCCTGGCAGTGGTGAAACTCAGGACCACCCGCCAGGGAGAAAGAAAAGCGCAGATACAGTACGGAATCGTCAGTTGCTAACTAGAGACTCGGGAGAGTGAAATACCATTTTTTAATAATAGAAAGGTTAGGCTAGACTCTGATCAGGAAATGTCTTTCTTTTTCTCTCCTGTGTACAAGGCCAGCAAACGTATCAGGATGGTTCAGTCTGAATATTTGCTTAATTACCATCTTTTCGTGGTCTCCCTCCAGTTCACTTACTCGCTGGGCCCTCCCCCGCCCTCAATATTTTCATTATTTTTCTCTCTCGTCTGTTTAAAAGATCTGCAGTTTTTTTTTTAAAGAATAAGGCAGATGGTGCTATTTAATAGAAGGGAGCTGGTTTCAGTCTTATATTTTTAATTTTAAAAACAAACAAACAAAAAACCCGAGACCGTCCAGTTTGCACTGAATTTGCAAAGCAAGTCTGTTGGCTCAGGAACTCTTTATGCAGATTAGATATGTCTTGACTGCTAAGTAGATTCAGGGCAGAAGGAAGAAAGACTTCCACTCTCTAAACAGTGTGTGATGCATTTATGGAATTCGCTGCTGCATGGTGTGACGATAGCTGCTCGATTAGATGGCTTTAAAAGGAGCTAAGACGAAGTCATGGAGGGGCAGCCTGACCTGTGGTTGTTAACTATGATGGTTTTATGGAACAACTGCAGAAGGGAGCTTGAAGTCCTCTCAGTTGTTGTGCCCCATATAATTCTGTTTTATTTTTCTGCGACAGAGCACATCCCTCCCTTGTCTCATCTCTGCCGCCTGGAGATCCGGTCACTTTTGACGAGCGATCGCTTACGGTCAGACCAGTTTATCCGCCAGCTGCCATTACCCGCTTGCCTGCAGGACGCCTTGCTTTACAAAGACGTGTTGAGAAGCTATGCCGTTTCGGAATCTCAGCTTAGACTGGGCGATGTGTACAAACAGATTGTCCCGCCACCTCTTTCCAGTTCAGGAAACACGGAGAGGAGAGAAAACACCAGAACTGAAGCAGGCTCCTCATAGTGCTTAAGGCTTCTGGGTGTCATAAGAACCGTGTTGTGGTGCTCACTGCAATGATAGACCTCTCCACCGCTGCCCGTGATAGGATATTCTCTCTTCAGAGATTCTTTAAACTCTTGCTCAGAGGCTTTCAGATAAGCGTCCAAGCGCCGTTCATCATTCAAATGGATGAAAACACTTGCAAAGGCATAAATATTGCCACGGATCATTCCAAATAAAAACACATTCCCTGTAAAGTTGGTTGATTTATTTTGATTGTCATTGATTGCTTTTTATTTCTTACCTGGCTTTTTGCCAGAAGGTCTTAGGCTGTGTTACAACAATATTCAATACAATACAATACAATACAATACAATACAATACAATACAATACAATACAATACAATACAAATACCTTTATTGGCATTAAAGACATTTCAAATCCGAGGGATAAATTTAAAAGGGACAGGAGTGAGGCTGTCAAGGGTCACAAGGCACTCGGTTGTTCTGCTTCACACCTGTCTGTTCCCTAGAGCAGGCATAGGCAAACTCGGCCCTCCAGATGTTTTGAGACTACAATTCCCATCATCCCTGACCACTGGTCCTGTTAGCTAGGGATGATGGGAGTTGTAGTCCCAAAACATCTGGAGGGCCGAGTTTGCCTATGCCTGCCCTAGAGGGGTGATTCATTAAGAACCCTTTCGGGTGAGATGGAGATTAAAAAGGAAGTCACGGAGGTAGTAACGTCTTTGTCCCTGTCCGCTAGGAGGAACCTCATTAGGCAAACTTGGCCCTCCAGATGTTTTGGGACTACAACTCCCATCATCCCTAGCTAACAGGACCAGTGGTCAGGGATGATGGTAGTTGTAGTCCCAAAACATCTGGAGGGCCGAGTTTGCCTATACCTGCTCTAGACCCCTGATGGCCTTCAGTATTCTCTCTAGGACAGACACCCCACAAGACCTTCTTGTTGCCTGGCTGGAATGCTGGTTATGTTCAAATAACGGGGGTAGCCTTTTAGTCTCAAGGGCCACCTTTGACCAGTGGGCAGGACCACCCACCTATCAATCATCTGGTGTTACATTGGCCTCGTGGGGGGTCTGTGGAGGTAGGGAGATGAACGAACTTGAATTAATTTCTCTTTCGATGTGGTGATAGTCTCCTGTCCAGCCTCACTGGAGAGCCTCGCATATAGGCAGCTACCCTTAGGGCTACATCCTCTGTGCATGCGCTTTGACGCAGCCACCGGTCACTTCTGTTGCTCTTAAGCAGTGGCCTGGGAAGAAGCCAGTGCCCTGCTGGCCACATTTTGAGGGCGGGGGGCTCTGCCCTTCTTCTTCGTGCCTCCTCCCAGGGAGGCTGGCAGAGCGCCGATGCTGCTGCAGCTGAAGGGAAACGGGAAGGAGGAGGTGTCAACGGCAGCCTGCATCTCTGCGACCCCTTTCCCTCCCCAGCCACTTCCGCTGGCTCCAACCACTTCTTTTGAGGCATCTTCACTTGAGACTCGGGATGCGGGTGGCGCTGTGGGTTAAACCACAGAGCCTAGGACTTGCCGATCAGAAGGTCGGCGGTTCGAATCCCTGCCACTGGGTGAGCTCCCGGTGCTCGGTCCCTGCTCCTGCCAACCTAGCAGTTCAAAAGCACGTCAAAGTGCAAGTAGATAAATAGGTACCACTCTGGCAGGAAGGTAAATGGTGTTTCCGTGTGCTGCTCTGGTTCGCCAGAAGCGGCTTAGTCATGCTGGCCACATGACCCGGAAGCTGTACGCCGGCTCCCTCGGCCAATAAAGCGAGATGAGCGCCGCAACCCCAGAGTCGGCCACGGCTGGACCTAATGGTCAGGGGTCCCTTTACCTTTACCTTTACCACTTGAGACTCAAGAGCGTTTCCCTTGACCTTCCCATTCTCCTCCTCTTGCAGTCTTCAGTTCCTTAGCACAGAAAGGTAGATTTGCATGGCAAATGGCTCCCAAATCCCTGAATTTACAGAATGGCTCCTCTTACGCTGCAATTCCACTCTGGGGAAAGGCAGAAAAAATTGCAATGAGAGCAGTTTTCTGCTAACAGGAGTGAGCATCAATATTTCATACGCCATTCAGACAGAGGATGAGAAGATGGGAACCTAGATGGGAATAATTTCTTCCCTTTTTCTGTACTTGTGGTGCCACGGTATTAATTTATGGTGCTGCAGAAATTCTGACTTTCTCCTTTAGGATAGACTTGATTTATCACTCCTAGAAAAGGGGGGGTGGAATAAAATGTAGCGTATTTTGGCTTTTTATAGGAATGGTGCCGATTGCATTTGACATCACCAAAACAGCATAGTGCAGTGGTTAGAGCAACCTTGTAAATAACTCCTCAGAAGTCACTAGTCTACCAAAAAAACCACTGCCCACTGGAGTTTGGGAGAGGAGGCATGGATTTCTCCTGGTTGTTCTCTAGCAGCCAACATAGTTTCGGTGCTGGGCATAGAAAGGGATGTAGTACACTATTCCTCCTCTACCAACCCATTCACTCTCATGCATTTCCTGGTCAACATTGCTTGCCAGGCTAGTGCTTAAATGCAAGGGTGTATTGAAGAGTCTGATCCGGGCTACAGAGTAAAAGGTAAAGGGATCCCTGACCATTAGGTCCAGTGGTGACCGACTCTCGGGTTGCGGCACTCATCTCGCTTTATTGGCCGAGGGAGCCGGCGTACAGCTTCCAGGTCATGTGGCCAGCATGACTAAGCCGCTTCTGGCGAACCAGAGCAGCGCACGGAAACACCATTTTCCTTCCTGCCGGAGCGGTACCTACTTATCTACTTGCACTTTGACGTGCTTTTGAACTGCTAGGTTGGCAGGAGCAGGGACTGAGCAACGGGAGCTCACTCCATCGCGGGGATTCGAACCGCCAACCTTCTGATCGGCAAGTCCATGCTCTGTGGTTTAACCCACAGCGCCACCCGCGTCCTGGGCTACAGAGAATCAGGTTCAAATCTGCCCTGAATCAGGAACCTCATTGTGGTGTGTGTGACCTTGGGCCAATATCGCTCAGCCTAGCCTGCACCTGCATGCATCACTGGTTGCCCGTTTCTCCCAGGCTAGTGGTTAAATGCAAGGGTGGATTAAATAGTCAGATTAGGACGACACAGAAGCAGGTTCAAATCCCCACTTGACCCAGGACCTAACTGGGGTGTGTGTGACCTTTGGCCACCATTCCTCAGCTCAGCCTCTGCCTAACTGCATTCACAGGGTTGGTGGGTGAGCAGCTTGGGTCCTGTGCATCATGATTTTGGGGGAAGGAGTGCTTGCTGCTCCACCACAGGCTGCAAAATATATTGCACCAGTCCTGGGACTAAGGGGTTAAAATACAGGAGGGATGGACAACTCCAGGTGCAGCTGGACTACAACTCCCAGCAGCCTC
>JAXCMG010000003.1:87657888-87679028 GCA_034642415.1 Podarcis siculus | reverse complement strand
GCTGTGGTTTTGTGGCCTGTGCCAGCCAGATCTGTGTAGGGATTGCATATATATGGTTTTAATCCCACCATCTGTGTAGGGATTGCATATATATGGTTTTAATCCCACCATCCTACTCTCACCATCTGATTGTCACAGGAACCATCTGACTGGGTTGCTCCAGTCACTTTGGGCTGCTTCCAATATATATAAAGATATAATAAAACATTATTAAAAAACTCCCCTATGTATATGAAAAGGTAAAGGACCCCTGTATGGTTAAGTCCAGTCAAATTTGGCTATGGGCTCATCTCTGCTTTCAGGCTGAGGGAGCCGGCGTTTTTGTACACAGACAGCTTTTCCAGGTTAACTTTTTTTTAATATAAATTTTTATTAGTTTTTTAGCATACCATTTTCAACAATAATTAAACATACTTTTACAACTTATTCAATTTTTTTGACTTCCATCAGTCCTGTCTGAAAATTTTCCAATCTAATCTCTTAGTATGCATTTCTTACTTTCCCTATTACATTTAAAACTCATAACCAATATCTCTATCTTTTTCTACTTTGTAACACTTCGTATATTTCTCCTTACAAAACTTCTTGTAGTCCTACTAGTGTAATTTGTTGGTTACAATTGCTCTTTAAATAGTTCACGTACTTCTTTCAGTCTTCTGTAAATCTCTGGTCCTGCAGGTTTCGAATCATTCCTGTCATTTTGTCCAATTCTGCATAGTCCATTAATTTCGTCTGCCATTCTTCTTTCGTCGGAATTTCTTCTTGCTTCCATTTCTGGGCTAACAATACTCTTGGGGGCAGCATAACTAAACCGCTTCTGGTGCAATGGGACACTGTGACGAGTGCCAGAGTGCATGGAAACGCAGTTTACCTTCCTGCTGCAGCGCTACCTATTTATCTAATTGCACTGGTATGCTTTCGAACTGCTAGGTTGACAGGAGCTGGGATAAAGCAATGGGAGCTCATCCTGTCGTGTGGATTTGAACCGCTGACCTGATCAGCAAGCCCAAGAGGTTCTGTGGTTTAGACCACAGCACCACCTCCATCCCTTTTTACCTTCCCTATACAGGGCTGCCTTCAGATGTCTTCTAAAGGTTATGCAATTACTTATCTCCTTAGCTCCGGGGTCAGATAACTCCATACTCTTCAACATTTCTCCAATGAAAATAGGGACATCCTTAGGAAAAGCGAGACGTTCCAGGATCAAATCAGAAACTGGGATGGCTTCTGTAAATCCAGGACGGTCCCTGGAAAACTGGGACACTTGGAGGGTCTGTGCATGCCTGCTCAGAAGTAAACTCTGTTTAGGGAATGTTCTTTCATATGTGGTGGACTTGTAAAAGATAAAAGAGTACTGGGAAACGATTCATAATGAATTGAAAAAAATGTTTAAAAGTACTTCCCCCCCAAAAAAAAACCCCAGAGTCCTTTCTGTTGGGGATAATTCAGACTGAAATTCAACCCAATACTAAGAACTTATCTAAAATGTATAATTTGCTGCTGAAATGGAACGTACAGGATGAAACGGTGAAATCAGCTATGATTAAATGGGCACAGGACATTGGTCATGATATTATGTTTGCTGACTGGGAGCAGTTATGGACCACCGGTATTAAATTTACGGCATGTAGTGCCTTGAAAGAGAACATAATGAAAATGATCTATAGGTGGTACATGACCCCAGTCAAGCTTGCAAAGATCTATCACCTGCCCAATAACAAATGTTGGAAATGTAATGAGACTGAAGGTACATTTTATCACCTTTGGTGGACCTGCCCAAAGGTTAAGGCCTACTGGGAAATGATCTATAATGAAATTAAAAAAGTCCTTAAGTGGACATTTGTAAAGAAACCGGAGGCTTTTCTCTTGGGCATGGTCGGCCAATTGGTACCAAAGAGAGATAAGACGTTTTTTATGTATGCAACTACAGCAGCAAGAATCTTATTGGCAAAGTATTGGAAGATGCAAGAATTACCTACTCTGGAAGAATGGCAGACCAAGGTGACGGAATATATGGGACTAGCAGAGATGACCGGCAGAATCCGTGACCAGAGGAAGGAGACAGTGGAGGAGGACAGGAGAAAATTTAAAATATATCTTAAGAACTATTGCAAAATTGTGGACTGATAAGATGTTGGGGGTAAGAAATCAAGAAACACAGCTGTAAATGGTAAACTTTATGTAAATTTAAAAGAGACTTGATTAAAAATTGACTGAAGGGTTGCTTAAAAACTAGCAAAACGAGGATGTGGTGAAAGGAAGGTATGGGGAAGTCAAATTTTTGTTGTATGTTTTTGATGTATGTGTTTTGTATTGTCTTTTTTATGTGGAAAAAAACCAATAAAAATTATTATATAAAAAAAATTCAGACTGAAATTCCCAGGTGTCGAAAATGGTTCTTTATGTATGCCATTGCAGCGGCCTGTGTTTTGTTAGCCCCAAAATGGAAAACGAGCGAGGTCCCAACCAAAGAAGAGTGGCAACTTAAGTCGACAGAATATGCGCAGCTTGCAGACTTAACATATAGAATAAGAGAACAACATAATGTTTAGAGAAGACTGGAAAACGTTTATGGGAAATATCTGTGTACAGCTGAAAACCCTGGCAGTATTAAAATAAATTCAACTGTGTAAATAAGTCACAATGGATGTAATAATGGAATAGTTTCTGTAAAATATGCAGGGATTTATGATATGTAAAATGAACCATGGAAAGAGGAGAAGGGAAGTCATTGATATCTTAAGGATGTAAAAATGAGTACTTTAAATTGTAAAACAGAAAATTTAATAAGATTATATATATGTGTGTGTGTGTGTGTGTGTATAAAGGAAGCAAGCTATGTTGATTTCAGTGTGACTTACTTCCAATGGAGTGAGCATTTCAGGGTTGGGCCAGCCCTCCCCGGTGGTCCTCAGGACTCCCTCCAAGCCACGCCCCCTCTATAGGCACCGGTAGAATAACTCCTTGCATTGTAATGCCTTTTGCCGCTGTTTCTTAATTTCTTAATCCAACTGGTGAATAAATTTACTGGTGGCAATAATCTTGGCTTTGCTTAGTGGAGCGGGAATTACGAGTGGGTGTCACCTCTGCTTTCCTCCAGCCAAGAAGCAAACAGCACACGCCATTCAGGAATGCATTTTAGGGCTGTACAGATCAATGCAATGCAAATAAATTAGGGAGTAATCCTTATAAATCTCGAAAGAAAACTTTTCAAGGGAAGACTATTCAACGACCAGCCACCAGAGGGAGCTAGTTAACATGCTATCGCTAATGAACACATCTTTCCCCTCCTCTCTGGCTCAGCTGTTTGGACCAGCCTTAAGAGATGCTACTTTTAGGGAAAGCAATAATGGAGGTTCTCCTATTGATTATTTTTGGAATGGGAAAGAGACTTTCAATTAAGTCTGTCTAATGAGCAATGGTCCTGTGTGTGCATGAATGGTTTCAATTACTCTCTGGGTGCCTATGCAAAAAAGGGTATTTGTAGAAAACACTATATATTTCATTTTCTTCACTCCGTTTGCAATAAGAAGAATGCATGGTTTTAACCAGTGCGAGCTGCTGACATTGAAAGCAGACTCCTAGCATATTTGGTGGGCTTGTAAGTACATATAATTTTGGAGGGCCCGGTTGACATTGTTATTATTAAAGACAGTATTGCTTATGTATTGCTTTAGGCAACCAAGATCGCTTTGAGTAAAGAAAGAATATCAGAGCTTGGTTGGGAATCCCTTTTAATTTGTGCAAACTGCCTTGGGTCCTCACGTGGGGAAAAGGTGGGATATAAATAAATATATTTATAATATAGAATTATTATTATTATTATTATTATTATTATTATTATTATTAACAGAAGCATGCATTTGAGTTGTCCAGTAAGAAGAAAAGACATAATAATTTGCCTTTTTCAAAAAATAAAGAAGTCTACATCTAACCATGTCAATTATTAAAAGGTAAAGGTAAAGGGACCCCTGACCATTAGGTCCGGTCGTGGCCGACTCTGGGGTTGCGGCGCTCATCTCGCTTTATTGGCCGAGGGAGGCGGCATACAGCTTCCGGGTCATGTGGCCAGCATGACTAAGCCACTTCTGGCGAACCAGAGCAGTGCACCAAAATGCCATTTACCTTCCCACCAGAGCGGTACCTATTTATCTACTTGCACTTTGACGTGCTTTCAAACTGCTAGGTTGGCAGGAGCAGGGACTGAACAACGGGAGCTCACCCTATCGCGGGGATTCGAACCGCCGACCTTCTGATCGGCAAGTCCTAGGCTCTGTGGTCTAACCCACAGCGCCCCCCCGCTGCAATTATTAGCATGGCACATTTTAAGAAGAACTGTAAATGTAGGGAAACAAGCACTCATCACATATGGGTTGAATGGAAACTGTTTATTATTCTTTAAAATAAATATATTATTGGAACAAAATTACATCTTTTGGGAATTTTAAGCAGGAAGGTATAAGCAGTAGAAATAGGGATTTGTGACTAAGCTCTCTGTCATTTTCTGTAGGCATAATCTCTCCCCCCCCCCCCAGTAATTAATTTAAGGAGATTGCTGTTGTTCCATGGTGTGGCAACCTCTCTCCTCTCCTTGTTCCTTTGGGGGAAATGCTCAGCAAGTTCCAGATCGATGCTTATACTGTCCACATAGTTTAGGTAATTATAACACATTGGTTTTGAAAAGAGATTCAAGGAAATCCTTCAACTTAAGCTGGTCCAGGTAATGCTGTTTATATGAGTTCTTACTCTTGCACTGCATATAAACTCATCAGGGTTATCTATTGCACACCCTCCGACATTTCTCTGATGAAAATAGGGACGTACCCTTCCATAATGATAATTGTACTATTTATACCCCACAAACCTGACTGGGTTGCCCCAGCCACTCTGGGCAGCTTCCAACATATATAAAAACATAATTAAACATTAAAAACTTCATTAGACAGAGCTGCCTTCAGATGGCTCGGGAGTCAGAGAACTCTGTACCCTCCAACATTTCTCTGATGAAAATAGGGACACCTTAAGGAAAAGCAGTACATAGTAAAGGTAAAGGGACCCCTGACCATTAGGTCCAGTCGCAGACGACTCTGGGGTTGCGGTGCTCATCTTGCTTTACTGCCTGAGGGAGCCGGCGTACAGCTTCTGAGTCATGTGGCCAGCATGACTAAGCTGCTTCTGGCGAACCAGAGCAGCGCACGGAAATGCCGTTTACCTTCCTGCCAGAATGGTACCTATTTATCTACTTGCACTTTCTAACTCTGGTCCATGAGGTCACGAAGAGTCGGACACGACTAAATGACTAAACAACAACATAAGATCAAATGTTAAAAGAAATGGAATGAAAATATGCAGGAAATAATACTATGTTAAAACAAACTAGAGAAGGAGGTTGAAGGAAATCCGAGGGGGGAGGGGAAACTCTTGAAGTAGTGAATTATTTGTTATGATACAATACTGGAAAAATGGAAAATTAATAAAAATGATTACAAAACTAAATAAATTCCCAACTGCAGGCAGACTGGTACAACCCATCATATCTTCAAAGGAGTTTACCACCTGTCCAGTGTAATCCACCAACAGGAGAACCAAGTTAGCCCCACATACTGATGTGCAAGTTTTATAATCTTACATGCTGCCAAACAGACCATGTCCCTTACCGGTAAATGCTCCACTTCCTTCGCAGTTACAGATGCAGGGAAACATGGAGGGGAGGCTGGCTAAGGTAGAACATTGATTTCCATCACTGCAGTGACAACCGTATTGAACTAAGTACAAAGGGAAACCAGTAACAAAACGTTGCAGCGTAGGAAAATAAGAGGTGTCTTAGCCTTCCTAAGGTTGAAATTTGCCCCCCTTACCTCGGAGTAAGCCCTATTGAACTCAGTAGCCCTTGCTTTCGAGTAGTCATACATAGGGACCTGCACTCTGAGGCATTTAAAAACACTGAAATGTAGGAGGCAAAATAAATGAGATTTTATCAAGTTCCCCTCCTGGGGCCAGCTTTTGCTACAGGTATTTTTTTATTAGGGTTCACTCTGTGCTCAAGAGACAACCTTTTCATCAGATTTCACATCAAAGCATCCTCTAAGCAGAGGGCAGTACTGACGAAGCATTTACATGTTTTTAATTACATCCCTTAGTTTAGCTTGTGAACGAGCGCTGGCTTTTCTCTTCTGAAATGCATATGTATGGACGTTTAAAGTTCCCTGTACGCCTTTGCTTAAAAACCACTGTGTTAGACCAATGAGTGTTTTTGTTTTCCCTGCTTTTTAATTCTATAGGAGTTGCGCCTTGGAATGTAATTAAATCTGATCTCTCTCACTTGAAGCCGGATGAATAATTCATAGGCTTTAGTCATAATCAGGTTTTGTGCTTTGTGAAATTCTCAGTTGATATGCAAAGGTTACATTCCCCCCTCCTTCTCCTCTCCCTCTGTTTCTTCCTCCCTCCCTCAAAAAAAGTTCAGACAGTTTCTTTTCCTCTCTCTCTCTCTCTCTCTCTCTCTCTCTCTCTCTCTCTCTCCAAAACTATATTGCTGATGCACATACAGCCATACCTTGGGTTACAGGTGCTTCAGGTTGCGACTTTTTCGGGTTACGGACACGCCAAAACCTGGAAGTACTGGAATGGGTTACTTCCGGGTTTCGGTGGTTGCGCATGCGCAGAAGTGCTAAATTGCACTTTGCGCATGCGCAGAAGCTCTGAATCGCAACCCACACGTGCGCAGACGCGCTGCTTCGGGTTGTGAACGTTGCAGGTTGCGAATGTGCATCCCACACGGATCACATTCGTAACCCGGGCGTCCACTGTAAATGCAGACTGCTTTGGATACCACATCAATGGGTAGCAATGCTTAGGATGTTTTTGTGTGTACAAAGCCACTTCCGAGCTGGGGAGGAGGTGGGGTTGCGGGCTTCACGCCCACCCCACGTGCGCGGGCGCTGTTTCCAGCCCCCGTGAGACTGGGGGAATCCTGGCCGCGTCGTCTACCCAGCCAGCCAATCGGGTGGCTGGGGAGGCGTGGCCTGCCCTATTTAGGGCTGGCGCGTCCAGGGCTCGCCCTCTTTTCGCCGTGCCAGCTGATCCAGTTTCCCACCCTCCCTCCCTTTAGGCAGGCTCCTGACTTTGCTATGGACTTCGGTTGGTCGCCGCAAGGGGCCTGGTAGGAATTTTTCCCAATTGGCAATTTTCAGCCACTTGGTTTTTCGCCTACCTCGTAGCAGCTCGTCACAACTCCTTGGCATTGGTGGTTAGGCATTGGTAAGAAGGGGTTAAGAGGATGTGGGGGGGGGGAGGAAACGCCATCACCTCCCCCCAAAAGCTAAGGGTAGTCCGATAAAGGACTCGGGGGGGCGTGGCCCTGTCCGAAGCCTATGCAGGTGTGGGCCTAAGGCACGCCCCCGACCAGTGATCCGGGGGAGCGCCTAGTTGACGTGCCTCAGCAGGACTCCCTCTACTGGTGTTAACCCTTGCCGGTCTTCATGCAATCGGGCTGAAGCTGGATAGTGGATAGGAGTGCGCCTTTGTTCAAGAGTTACAGCTACGTCTTTCCTACAACAAAGGTGAAACAGCACGACAGGCTGAGGATAAAAGGCTCACTTTGTGTTACTTGTGCGCTGAATAACTTGAACCTAGATCTTTGAACAAAGGAGCTAGTATCTCCCCAGGCAACCTGTTGGTGATGATTTATGCGGAGATTATGAAGAAGGAAGAATGCACCTCTCCATTGCTTCACATATTCAGGACCAACCCAGATGCGATGTTGATTGCATGAGTGCAATTAATGTGGATGCCATTTTGTTATGTAAATAGCAGCCTGAGCAGCCTTGCAACCAAGCAGGGCATGGAGGGGAAGTTTAACCCTTTCTCTTCCCGCCACGGTCCCAGTAAAAATAGCCTCTCCAGAGCTGCTATTTGCATTTCACGGAAGGCCTCCATTGGTGACAGGCACATTGCAGCTTGGGAGAGGGGTTTTTTTTTTTTTGTCAGGGCTGCAGTAAGGAGAAGAAAAATGCTACTGTCCCCTCCCCATGGACCCAGGTGGGGTCAGGCTTCCCCATGTCTCCATTTGCATAAGGAAGACTATGAGTGTTAATTGGATTCATGCAACTAATGTCATGTCCAGCTTGGCCTTTGTAAGAAAAAACATTGGAAGAGTCCTGCTAGATCAGAATAAGGCACACCCCTGAGCGGTGATCCGGGGGAGCTCCTAGTTGACGTGCCTCAGCAGGACGCCCTCTACTGGTGTTAACCCTTGCCGGTCTTCATGCAATCAGGCTGAAGCCGGCTAGTCGATAGGACCAATGCCTAAGTCAATACCGCTCATTCCTGTAATCAATAAAGTTGTGGCCTAATTCGCCCATTAACCTAATACTTGGTGTCCTGTGTCTTTATTTCTCCTGGAAGGGGGGGGGGGACAGGAACTCGCCACGCAATCTGTGTACATTTCAGTTTAGGCAGGGGCACTAAACAGAACCATTGATTTTCACCCAAAGACCTACCCAAGCACTCCAGCACCATTGTGCAGTTGGGCAGGCATAGGTGTGGGCTTCCCATGAGCATCTTGGTTGGCCACTGTGAGAACAGGATGCTGGACTATACGGGCCACTGGCCTGATCCAGCACCGAGGCTCTTCATTGTTCAGAGACAGTTTGCAAAAGGATGCAGTGGCGGCTTCATACCTGCCTGCTCACACACCCTCTGCCCTGGGAGACAACGGAGGAGTGCGCCTTTGTTCAAGAGTTACAGCACCTGCTATGGCTGTCAAGACCGATACAGGAGAGACATGTTTTGAAGAGATGGGGCGGGCTGGTGTGGAGGACTCCCTGGTCCTGAATGGGGTAACTGTGCCCCTGAAGGACCAGGAGCTCAGCCCGGGAGTCATTCTGGACTCACAGCTGTCCATGGAGGCGCAGGTCAATTCTGTGTCCAGGGCAGCTATTTACCAGCTCCATCTGGTACGCAGGCTGAGACCCTACCTGCCTGCAGATTGTCTCGCTAGAGTGGTGCATGCTCTGGTTATCTCTCGCTTGGACTACTGCAATGCGCTCTATGTCACCTTTGGTTTTTTTTTATAATAATATTTATTAAAGTTTTAAAAATACAACAAAGAAGAAAAAGAAAAAACAACAACAAAGATATCAAGAAAAACCAAAACAATCAAACAAAAAAAAGAAAATACACAAAAATACAATAAACCTTATTAACTTAACTTCATTTGCTTGTTTCTTTGACCTCCTCCCGCCTCCCTTTTTTGTATTCTGCTTCAATTAATTGTTTCAGCAAATCCTTTCCATCTTTCCCCAATTTTTAACCATTAATTTATCTTAACATAGTATAATTTTACTTTCCCTCATTTCCTTCAACAATCTATTTGACTTAAGTCCTTTATAGTATTTATACAAAAGTCACATAGTTTCTTTCCAGACTTCTTCTAAACTTCCTCAATTTTGCTATATTTTTGTAAATAAACTTTAAATTTCTTCCAGTCTTCTTCACCTTTGAAGGTGACCCGGAAACTACAGTTAATCCAGAATGTGGCAGCTAGGCTGGTGATTGGGAGTGGCCGCCGAGACCATATAACTCCAGTCCTGAAAGATCTTCATTGGCTCCCAGTACGTTCCCAAGCACAATTCAAAGTGTTGGTGCTGACCTTTAAAGCCCTAAACAGCCTCGGCCCTGTATACCTGAAGGAGCGTCTCCACCCCCATCATTCATCCTGGACACTGAGATGCAGCACGAGGCCCTTCTGGTGGTTCACTCATTGCGAGAAGCTTTTAAAAGACAACTGAAGGCGGCCCTGTTTAGGGAAGTTTAAAATGTCTGATGCTGTATTGTTTTTAATATTTTGTTGGAAGCCGCCCAGAGTGGCTGGGGAAACCCAGCCAGATGGGCGGGGTATAAATAATAAATTATTATTATTATTATTGCAGCTGGGGCTAATGAAAGTGTCCGGTTGTGCTGCTGCTGCAGATGCACCATGGCGTGTCTCTTCTCTGTGCTCCTCCCAGCTGTCATTTCCTCTCTCTGGACGCTGTTGTGGCTACATGGCCTGACTGTCTGTCTCCAGGCACTGTGAGCACCTGCAAAGGATTCCCAAAAGGCAGGCTTCTTGCTGCCAGCCTTCACGCCACCTTTGCAGACTGTCTTTGTAGCACAGAGTTGGTCTGCCAATGAGCCTGGTGCCTGAAGCCAGCTCCTCATAAAGCATGTGCCTGAGGATCCTTCCATCTTTTATTCTGCAGACATGACTAAGCCAGTGTGGACGTCGCTGAGGCAGGAGTGTGAATTTGTTGGGAATGTGGGCTTGGGAGAGCACATCTTTGAGACACTGTCCTGCCATGGGATGCCCCAAATCTTCCTGATACAGCACATGTGGAAGATGTTCAGGTATTGCTCCTGGCAGTTGTAAGTTGCTACAACTCAGTTCCATAAAGCAGCATACTCAATATGCACCATGATGATGATGATGATGATGATTACCTACATGCCAGAGGGATGCGGGTGGCACTGTGGGTTAAACCACAGAGCCTAGGACTTGCTGATCAGAAGGTCGGCGGTTCGAATCCCCACGACGGGGTGAGCTCCCATTGCTCTGTCCCTGCTCCTGCCAATCTAGCACTTCAAAAGCACGTCAAATTGCAAGTAGATAAATAGGTACCGCTCCAGCAGGAAGGTAAACGACATTTCTGTATGCTGCTCTTGTTCGCCAGAAGTGGCTTAGTCATGCTGGCCACATGACCCGGAAGCCGTATGCCGGCTCCCTCGGCCAATAAAGCGAGATGAGCACCGCAACCCCAGAGTCGGCCACAACTGGACCTAATGGTCAGGGGTCCCTTTACCTTTAACTTACCTACATCCCAAAATGATTTATAAGTGGTTTATGATGTCGTTGGACTCCCAGTTCCCATCAGCCACAGCCAGCCAATGGTCAATGGTGATGGGAGTTGTAGTACAGCAACATCTGGAGGGGTCCATGTTGGCTTCCTCAGGTGTGGAACAATGAGGCAGGTCAACTGAGTTGTCCAACCAGGTGCCGTTAGGCAGGAGATGGAGAGACAGAGAAGTCTTGGGACCAGAGTGTTGAGCCATTTGGGAGCTGTCCAGCACAAGGGCTCCTGAATTCTCCACTAGGCTAGTTTCCATGCTGCACTTTACAGAGAGGGAATCGGATATCTGTGCTAGGATAAAATTCATCAGATTTATATGCCACAAATCTCCCCAAATAGTGCTTGAGATGCATTTCTAAGATAAGAAGGAGGAGGAGGAGGAGGAGGAGGAGGAGGAGGAGTTTGGATTTGATATCCTTCTTTATCACTACCCTAAGGAGTCTCAAAGCGGCTAACATTCTCCTTTCCCTTCCTCCCCCACAACAAACACTCTGTGAGGTGAGTGGGGCTGAAAGACTTCAGAGAAGTGTGACTGGCCCAAGGTCACCCAGCAGCTGCATGTGGAGGAGCGGGGAATCGAACCTGGTTCACCAGATTACGAGTCTACTGCTCTTAACCACTACACCACACCAAGAACACAAATATCATCCAAAAAACCCCCACACAAAACCATCAAACACAAAACCATCAAACAGCCACACAGGGTTAAAAAGGGCAAGTGTCTGGGAAGAGAATTTCGCAGCCGCATAAAAGGCCTTCCACTGATAACCAACCATTTAACATTTGGAGGCAGTACAAGTTAGTTAGATTTTCATGCGAGACAGCGTTCCTCTAGTGTTCCCATCCTTGAACTGTCTAGGGTAGGGTGTGGAGGCCCTCCCAAAGTTGTGGGACATCAGTCCCTGGCCAGCATGACCGATGGTAAGGGATGTTGGGAGTTGTAGTCCAGCGCCATCTGAATTTCCACTGGTCACCAGCTGTTGTTTTGGGCTTTGTAGGTTAACACCAACACATTTAATTGTGTCCAGAAACAAAAGTCATGCTGCTGTCGATCTTTAATGTTCCACAAGAAGTTATCAGCCAGGTGGGTTCCCATCCACATGACATTTCCAAGGGGTCTTTGAGGGGAATCCAGTGCGCAACATGTTGCCATCGAGATCTAGGCTCGATGTTATGAGAGCCTGGCCAGACCTTTTCTTTGAAGAAGGGTGTCCTGCTGGTGAATCAACAGACGCCTCTTCTTAGGTTGCGACAAGCAATTGGCAGAAAGCTTTGATCTGTCAGCTAAGAGAGGCAGTGTAAAAACAACAACAGCTATCTCCTGAATCCTTGCTCATTGCTTTGGACGTTTTCAGGTGCCCTGGTACGTCTTTCCTACAACAAAGGTGAAACAGCACGACAGGCTGAGGATAAAAGGCTCACTTTGTGTTACTTGTGCGCTGAATAACTTGAACCTAGATCTTTGAACAAAGGAGCTAGTATCTTCCCAGGCAACCTGTTGGTGATGATTTATGCGGAGATTATGAAGAAGGAAGAATGCACCTCTCCATTGCTTCACATATTCAGGACCAACCCAGATGCTATGTTGATTGCATGAGTGCAATTAATGTGGATGTCATTTTGTTATGTAAACAGAAGCCTGAGCAGCTTTGCAACCAAGCGGGGCATGGGGAGGAAGTTTAACCCTTTCTCTTCCCGCCATGGTCCCAGTAAAAATTGTTACCATAAAGCACCAATGCTGCAGCCAGCAAAGGCTCTAGCAGCTCAGTCAGCTGCTTGTGGCTGGACAGCCAGACAGGATGTTTGTGACTGTTGCCATGGGAACAAAGGGGCAGTCCATTCTGTACTGAGCACCGGATGTTAGCTCAGTGTGTGTGTCATATGACCCGTACTGGAAGTACATGGGTGGAGTTTCTTCTTACTGTTGTTGAGTGCAGACATGTTTCTCTGTACTGATATAAGAGACAGAAATAAAGGATGTAAATAGTTTTCTGTCTGCTTCTTTCCCCTCCCTGGGGGACACCAAAGGGAAGAGAGGAAGAACGGTGTGTTCCTCTCACACATCTGAGAAGAATCGCCGAGACCTCGCCTGCTTATCAGCAGAGTGGAGAAGCGGGGAGGTCGACAGGAATATCTGCCGGTGCCTACGCTGTGGCACATTCCTCTGACCCAGGCAGAATTCCAACAGCCTCTCCAAAGCTGCTGTTTGCATTTCACGGAAGGCCTCCATTGGTGACAGGCACAATGCAGCTTGGGAGAGGTTTTTTTTTGTCAGGGCGGCAGCAAGGAGAAGAAAAATGCTACCGCCCCCTCCCCATGGACCCAGGCTCAGGCTTCCCCATGTCTCCATTTGCATAAGGAAGACCATGCATGTTAATTGGATTCATGCAACTAACGTCATGTCCAGCTTGGCCTTTGTAAGAACATAAAACATTGGAAGAGTCCTGCTAGATCAGAATAACCATTCTTAAGGAAATCAGCCCTGAGTGCTCACTGGAAGGACAGATCCTGAAGCTGAGGATCCAAGACTTTGGCCACCTCATGAGAAGAGAAGACTCCGTGGAAAAGACCCTGATGTTGGGAAAGATGGAGGGCACAAGGAGAAGGGGACAACAGAGGACGAGATGGTTGGACAGTGTTCTCGAAGCTACCAGCATGAGTTTGACCAAACTGCAGGAGGCAGTGGAAGACAGGAGTGCCTGGCGTGCTCTGGTCCATGGGGTCATGAAGAGTCAGACACAACTAAACAACTAAACAACAACAGATCAGAATAAAGGTCTATCTACAGTAATCCAGCATCTTGCTCTCACATTGGCCAACCAGATGCCTGTGGGAAGCACAGGACCCTCAGATTTGGAGACATGCTCCAGATTACTTGGTGGCCAACTCCCAAGAGACTGCAATCTACTTACAGAACTAAAAACTTGCAGTGATCTACCCCCATTTTTGGGGGTTTAGGTCAAAGTTGTTGAGCTTTTCTTAGGGAAGAGAAAAGCTCCATTTTTGGGGGGGGGGTACAGAGCAAAATTGATGAGCTTTTTTTAGGGAGAAGGAAAGCCCCGTTTATAAAGGGTGGGTTTTTTTTGGGGGGGGGAGAAGAGGAACAGCCACCCACAAACAAATCGCTGGGGAAACAAACAGCCACACTGGATAAGCTCCGTCTTCCGCTCTGCAGATCATGCAACAATGGCGGGCAGGGTGAGGTGGCAGGGCCGGATTCGATTTTACCGACAGTAAGGAAAGGGACCCAGCGTTTGACCGCGATCTACCCAAACCGCCCGGGCATCTACCAGTAGATTGTGATCGACCTGTTGGACACCCCTGCTCTACACTATAAAGGCAGAGGAAGGCTTGGTCCCGTGGCCATATGTGGACAAGTGGTGGCTGTGAGGAATGCTTGCATCCTGCGACACCACCACATCCACCCAGAGATTGCAGCTTTTAGCTTGTTTTGAGAAGCACCGTCTTCTAGTGCTTCCTCATGCATGCCGGAATCTAAGTCCTGCAGGCGACA
Organism: Podarcis siculus; assembly: GCA_034642415.1. Classification (NCBI taxonomy): domain Eukaryota; kingdom Metazoa; phylum Chordata; class Lepidosauria; order Squamata; family Lacertidae; genus Podarcis; species Podarcis siculus. The sequence goes on along the minus strand of JAXCMG010000003.1, from coordinate 87,664,625 downwards.
GTGTGTGTATGTGTCTATAACTCACCAGTGGCCACTGTTTGCAAACTTTACAAGAATTCCCCCCCACGGACTGTCATGCACCCATTAGCTCTATGAACAAATGAGCGGATATTAAATTTTCCCTCCTCCACAGATTGCTCTTGTGGGATGCATCTAACGTTTTCCTCTGGCATGGAAGCGAAAGAGCAGAGGTCTCTAAGAGACACAGATGGAGCTTTACTCCTGCACCACAGCGAAAGTGCAAGGAACACATTAGGCAGCTGTGTTTATTCATCTTGCTGTCAAAAGACAGAGCAAATGGCATCCTGGTGAACATCTGGCGTCTGTTGCTACCGCCACAGTGCAATTCCTACTGCCTTGGAGGATCAGATATGGACTACTGACCCCATGGGGAATGCAGATCAGTCTCGACACCAGAGTAGGGAATTTGTGTCTGCCCAGATGATGCAGGCGGGACGCGGGTGGCGCTGTGGGTTAAACCACAGAGCCTAGGACTTGCCGATCAGAAGGTCGGCGGTTCGAATCCCTGCGATGGGGTGAACTCCCGTTGCTCGGTCCCTGCTCTTGCCAACCTAGCAGTTCGAAAGCACCTCAAAGTGCAAGTAGATAAATAGGTACCGCTCTGGCGGGAAGGTAAATGGTGTTTCCGTGCGCTGCTCTGGTTCACCAGAAGCGGCTTAGTCATGGTGGCCATATGACCTGGAAGCTGTACGTCAGCTCCCTCGGCCAATAAAGCGAGATGAGCGCCGCAACCCCGGAGTCGGTCATGACTGGACCTAATGGTCAGGGGTCCCTTTACCCTTTACCTTAGATGATACAGGACTCAACCTCCAGCCAGAGTAGTCAGTGGTCAGGGATGATGATACTGATTTATTATTATTTATAAAAATTCTATACCGTCCTTCATCAAAGCATCACAACGAAGTTTACAATATAAAAACACAAAAACACACAACATAGTAACAAACGGACACACACAGTTTAAAAGGCCATAGATTATTCAATTGGCCAAAGGTCTGGGAGAAGAGGAATGTTTGTGCCTGGTGTCTAAAGATATGTAACAAAATGGCACCTGGCGAGCTTCCCTGGGGAGGGCATTCCACAAGCGAGGAGCCACTGCAGAAAAGGCCCTTTCTTGTGTTGCCACCCTCCGGACCTCTCATGGAGGAGGCACATGAAGAAGGGCCTCTGATGATGATCACAGGGTCCAGGTCATATGGGAAGAGATGGTACTTTAGGTATTTGGATCCTTTCACCATTACTTGGTTCTGTCATCTCCTTTGGGCCAGACTGTAAAAGGCCCCACTCTACCCAGAAAAACTCTGCTGGATGGCACAATGGGGATGCAATCTTCATTGCCACTAGGTAGGCTCGATGATGAGCCCTTAACAGTATTCAGTTGCATTTGACTGGAGTTTTCCTCCACTTGTGTTCAAGCTGTCTCTGAGCTTGATGGCTGTTAAGAGTCCAACAAAATCTGGATGCTACAGGTTCACAGTCCCTGCTCTAATAATTAGATTCGTAGAATTCCAAAATTTATTTTTTCAATTGTATCGGCCCAATTTCACAACCCTGAGATTAAGAGTCTCATGCTCTACCGACTGAGCTGTCCCAGGTAGCTGTTATAGTAGCTATTATTATGGTAATAATAATAATTAGTTGCTTTTTCTTTACTGGTTACTAAGACCAACAGCCATTCTAAGAGGAATTAGTTCATTCAGATACTGGTTTCAAATGAGAGTTCTGAACACGTGCTTAAATATTTTTGCTAAGAGCTTTTGACTTAAACCCAGCATTTTGAGTTAACAGAGTACCGTATTTTTCGCTCTATAAGACGCACCAGACAACAAGACGCACCAAGTTTTGGAGGAGGAAAACAAGAAAAAAAATATTCTGAATCTCAGAAGCCAGAACAGCAAGAGGGATTGCTGTGCAGTGAAAGCAGCAATCCCTCTTGCTGTTCTGGCTTCTGGGATAGCTGCACAGCCTGCATTCGCTCCATAAGATGCACACACATTTCCCCTTACTTTTTAGGAGGGAAAAAGTGAGTCTTATAGAGCAAAAAATATGGTAACAAGCTACAAACACCATCGAGTGTATAAGGAAAAAACATCTAGTTTTGTTCCAAAAGTGCCTCATCCTTACTTTGATCCTCTGGGTGAGGATCAAGTGGTCACAGGCTTTCCTTTCACACAGGTAAAAAGACATTGTTGCTGAACATTAGCAAACAAGCACAGTTCACACCAGACCTCTTAAGTGATACTTCAGGTGAGAGTCTAAGCTTTAAAAGCACCTCAACCCAGTCATATTATCTGACTTCCATCTTTGCTGAGGGAGTCTGCCACAAGTGACTTGGCCATTTTATATTGTATATCATTACAGAATCTTGTAATTTAATGCATTTTACTATATGGTGGGCTTTTTTTTAGATGGTTATCGGGTGGCCCATCGAAGAGGCGAAGTGAAGCCATTTGTGCAGTTGTGGTGCCTGAGCATTATGGATATGCTTAATTCTTACTACAGTGGTACCTTGGTTCTCAAACGCCTTGGTACTCAAACAACTTGGAACCCAAACACTGCAAACCCAGAAGTAAGTGTTCCGGTTTGTGAACTTTATTTGGAAGCTGAATGTGCTCTGTTTTGAGTGTTACATTTCCAATTTGAGTGCCACGCTTCTGTTTTGAGTGCTACGCTGAGGTGCCTGTTTTTGCTATTTATTTTGTGTTTTTGTGGCTCTTTTTGTTTCGTTTTTGTGACTGTGTGGAACCCAGTTCAGCTACTGATTGATTGATTGATTGAGTGACTGTGTGACTGCAGTCCATCGTTTCTTGCTTTCATTTTATGGATCACTGGTCTCGTTAGTAAAATTCATATTAAATTGCTGTTTTAGAGGTTGTTTTTAAAAGTCCGGAACAGATCAATCTATTTTGCATTACTTTCTATGTGAAAGCGTGCCTTGGTTTTGGAATGCTTTGGTTTTGGAACGGACTTCTGGAACGGATTAAGTTTGAGAACCAAGGTACCACTGTATAGCGGTTGTTCTTTCAACATTACTCCCACACACCCCTTTGGGAACATTTGTCGGGAAGCGGTTTATAAGCCCTTAAATCAGTGAACCAGGTGCTAATAGCTTTTAGTGTTATGCTTTTGCCGGTGTTTGCTGTATGCAGTCTGTAGAGCATGAGACTCTTAATCTCAGGGTTGTGGGTTTGAGCTCCATGTGTTTTTTGGGGGGTGGGGAGGTTGAACTTGATGACTCTCATAGTCCCTACCTACTCTACGATTCTAAGACTCCTAATAATCTTTCTAGATTTGTGCTGCCCCTTGTCCTGAGATTCGCTTGGCAGAAGGGCTGTTTATAAGCACTCTAAAGAAATTAAGGGACACGGGTGGCACTGTGGGTTAAACCACAGAGCCTAGGACTTGCCGATCAGAAGATCGGCGGTTCGAATCCCCATGATGGGGTGAGCTCCCATTGCCCGGTCCCTGCTCCTGCCAACCTAGCAGTTCAAAAGCACATCAAAGTGCAAGTAGATAAATAGGTACCGCTCCGGCGGGAAGGTAAACGGTGTTTCCGTGCGCTGCTCTGGTTCGCCAGAAGCGGCTTAGTCATGCTGGCCACATGACCTGGAAGCTGCACGCCGGCTCCCTCAGGCAGTAAAGCAAGATGAGCGCTGCAACCCCAGAGTCGTCCGCAACTGGACCTAATGGTCAGGGGTCCCTTTACCTTTAAAGAAATTAATGTCAGGGTGAGGGAATCCAGCTGGGTGGGGAAGTCTCTGGTGGATGCAGAGAGCATCCCGTGACTGTTAAAAGGTTAGCATGTGGAGATGTCTAAGGTAGGTAGAAACAGGAGAAAGGAGAAACAGAGAAGAACCAAGGTGCTTTGGAGGTGGAGGAGAGATTTATGAGGGAAGGAGGAGGAATAGGGAGAAGGGGTGGGAAAGGTGAGGTATACAGAACCCACCTTCTTTCTAAGATTTTAAAAATAATATTCTGTTTTAATTGTTGTAACTTTCCCTCAATGAAGTATGGGTAATTAATGATGATGATGATGATGCTTTGGCCCATCCCATGATGAGTTTTTAGATTTATTTTGGATAAAGATGGCGGTTGCATGTGATAAAGCGGGCCACACATCCCCCACACGTTCCCTGTGTCTACACTCATCCTCTGAGATCAAACAGGCTGCAGTCTGACTTGAGCCTCTTTTCAAAGATAATGCTAGAAAGATTCTGTACCTAACCCCCCACCCCCCCACTTATTTCCCCCGCTTTGAGGTTGGGTGCATTATATATGAAATAAAACATTTATGTGTGGAAATGTATTCAGTTCCCCAGTATCTTACCCACCAAGGAAGCCCAGATAGATGCTTCACGTAGGGAAGGGTGTATAAGATGATGGGAACATCAAGAGGCTCTGATAACATCGCGGCGAACGCAGCCACAAAGCGCAAACATGTGTTACAACTTGGAAGGCTTTGATGTGCATGTAACTCTCCCCTCCTCCCCCCCTTTGGGGACCGGACCCCCACCCTGATTTTTCTCTTCATCATACCTCGGTTTTGAATATCTGGTTGGGGGGGGAAATGTTTTTTTCCATGCGATATCCCTCTTGGATGTTTACTCCTTGCTCCCCATCCCCAACACACGCTATCAGAGCTTTAGGATTCCTTAGAAGGCGGAGCAGGTAGTGCTGCCGTGTGCTGATGCAGGATAAGACAAGGAATCTCACTGAAACAGGATTTCAATGACCTTTGTCTGTTTCTTGCCTTCATTCTTTTCCATGTACCTACAAGAGTTCTGTTGGCTTTGGTTAGCTTGAACCCGGGGAAAGCCAATGTATGTTGGCCCCCTTTCCCTTATTCTGCCCTCAAAGCAAGTGTAAGGTACCCCTGCCCGTCAGGGCCCGTCGTGACCGACTCAAGGGTTGCGCGCTCATCTCGCTCAAGAGGCTGGGAGCCGGCGCTGTCCGAAGACATTTCCGGGTCACGTGGCCAGCGTGACGAAGCTGCATCTGGCGAGCCAGCACCAGTGCCGCACACGGAAACGCCGTTTACCTTCCTGCTATAAAGCGGTCCCTATTTATCTACTTGCACCTAGGGGTGCTTTCTAACTGCTAGGTTGACAGGAGTTGGGACCGAACGATGGGAGCTCACCCCGTCACGGGGATTCGAACCGCCGACCTTACGATCAGCAAGTCCTAGGCACCGAGGTTTTACCCACAGCGCCACCTGCCCTTAAAAGCAAGTGTAGGGGACTTTTTTTAGCCTGAGGGCCACAATCGCTTCTAAGCAACCACCTGGGGGCCACATTTGTTTGTTTGCAATGCACACTGTAATTAATTTCTACACCGCAGACAGTGAGACGAACAATGCAGTTTTGGGTGGAAGACAAATTACAGTGGGATGGAAACAGTTCTGCATGCGATGAATGCTAGGCTGAGCAGAAATGATGACTTCTTCCATCCTTGCTCTAGATGTCAGGTGATGGGTGTTGAAGTCCTGCAAGATCTGGAGGGCATCACATTGACTAAACCTCCTCTCATTTGTCAATGTCCTTCTCATAACGTAGTAGCCAGAACCTGGAGCAGAATTCCAGCCTCTGTTGCATTGTTGTTGTTGTTTAGTCGTGTCTGACTCTTCGTGACCCCATGGACCAGAGCATGCCAGGCACTCCTGTCTTCCACTGCCTCCCGCAGTTTGGTCAAACTCATGCTGGTAGCTTCAAGAACACTGTCCAACCATCTCGTCCTCTGTCGTCCCCTTCTCCTTGTGCCCTCAATCTTTCCCAACATAAGGGTCTTTTCCACCTTCTCATGAGGTGGCCAAAGTATTGGAGCCTCAGCTTCAGGATCTGTCCTTCCAGTAAGCACTCAGGGCTGATTTCCTTAAGAATGGATAGATTTGATCTTCTTGCAGTCCATGGGACTCTCAAGAGTCTCCTCCAGCACCATAATTCAAAAGCATCAATTCTTTGGCGATCAGCCTTCTTTATGGTCCAGCTCTCACTTCCATACATCACCACTGGGAAACTCTGTTGCATAGCTTCCTGAAAATTTTCACACACACACACATATATATGAGCCATTTTTGGCCCCACATAGTTAACAGCGTCTGTATATACACTAACCTCGGGGAATGAACCTGCAAAGGTCTAAATTAATAGGGGTTGACTGGCCTCTTGAACCTGTCAGCAGCGGGGTCCACTCGGCTACTGCAAACATATTTACTATGTTATAATTTGGCAGCAGTCGCTGTTGTTTTGCTTCCGGCAATGCCCCTTCCACCTCATTTATCCGGTAATAAGTCTGGTGCCTAACTGTTGAAGCCTCCAGGAATTGCCTTTCATCTTTCTTCTTTAACTGCTTCAGCCAAGAACAACGCTTTGAATTACGGCACCTCTGTTTCTCACTGGGCCCCAGTTTCCTCAGACGTTTTGTCTACCGATCGCGCTTCTTTACGTCTTTATCATGGTGGTCAGCCAAGGTCAGGATGGCGCGGGTGGAGCTACTACCTGGATTGTGCTTCAGCCATCGGCAGCTGTACTGTGGCTGATAAATCAGAGGATTGCTCTAGATCAGTGTTTCCCAACCTTTTTTGGGCAAAGGCACACGGAGGTAGGCTGGTGTGCCGTGGGAGGGAGGCGGGCGACTCAAGCGGCGAGAGGCGGGGCGGCGGCGGCGAGCACACGCGGGGCGGCGAGCGAGCTCCCTCCCACATCCCATCGCCGCTCGCT
>JAXCMG010000003.1:87637635-87657488 GCA_034642415.1 Podarcis siculus | reverse complement strand
ATTCTTAAGGAAATCAGCCCTGAGTGCTCACTGGAAGGACAGATCCTAAAGCTGAGGCTCCAATACTTTGGCCACCTCATGAGAAGAGAAGACTCCCTGGAAAAGACCCTGATGTTGGGAAAGATGGAGGGCACAAGGAGAAGGGGATGACAGAGGACAAGATGGTTTGATAGTGTTCTCGAAGCTACCAGCATGAGTTTGACCAAACTGTGGGAGGCAGTGGAAGACAGGAGTGTCTGGCGTGCTCTGGTCCATGGGGTCATGAAGAGTCGGAAATGACTAAACGATTAAAACAACAACAAAGGAAAAGTGGGACATTCCGGGATCAAATCAGAAACCGGGACGGCTTCTCTAAATCAGGGACGCCTCTGGAATATAGGGACACTTGGAGGGTCTGCCATAGCCAATGACAAGTGTTCTGAACCGCAGGCCAAAGGTGAGCTTGTGGGAATGGTCTGGTGCACGTAAACCAAAGGAGGATGTTAAAAAGGGCAGAGTGATCTGTTCTAGTGATTTATTATCAGATGGCGTAAGCTTGCCATAAATCAGTTTGCTGGGCCTCGCTGCCATTACAGACGCAGGATGCAACCCACACCAGTGAGCTTGCCATGACTTGTCCATGCCCAAGCAAATGTTCATACAGCCAAGGCTTTTATTCAGCCGGAACTCACCGGAACTCAGTTCCGGCGCCCCTCAGGTGGGCACCGTGGCCATTCTAAGAGAACAAAGTTCATGGTGAGTTCCGAAACCTCTTTTTCTAGAAAAATAGCACTGCATACTGCCTTTATGCTCAAAGCTATACATCAGTTTGCCCAGAACCTCCTATCACACCTGGTCAGTGAGGCCACAGGTGGCAGCCATCCAAAGCTTTTCCTCTCTCTAGGCTGAGAGCCCAGCACCCCAAGATCCACAGAGAAGCACAGCAACAAAGCAAGCCCATTAGCATATATCAAATCAAGGGAACGTAAACATATATTGAGCTCATTCTCACAACAAATACCAATTAGTTTGGGGGTTATCTTGACTCCGAAGATGGTGTTCACAGGCCTTCCAGAACATTTTATTTTGGTTTGACAGATAGGCAGAGCCAACGAATTCTAGATTTGTCCCCTCCTCTTGCCTGCTAATAATAGTACAGTGGTACCTCGGGTTACATACGCTTCAGGTTACAGACTCCGCTAACCCAGAAATAGTACCTTGGGTTAAGAACTTTGCTTCAGGATGAGAACAGAAATCGTGCTCCGGCGGTGCAGCGGCAGTGGGAGGCCCCATTAGCTAACGTGGTGCTTCAGGTTAAGAACAGTTTCAGGTTAAGTACGGACCTCGGGAATGAATTAAGTACTTAACCCGAGGTACCACTGTAGTAGTAGTAGTAATAATAATAATAATAATAATAATAATAATAATAATAATAATAATTTATTTGTACCCCGCCCTCCTCGGCCGGAGCTGGGCTTAGTTGTGCAAGGAAGACCAAGGAAGAGGCAGTTGACAGGCAAGCAACCCCACGGGTTGGCACACTCTCCAACATTCCTCAGATGAAAATAGGGGCATTTCTTACTCACCCTCCACTGACCCTCCTCAACTCCCCGTATTTTGTTATCCCCCAGCAAAGCATTTACTGTCGAGTGCCACCCCCACTACACCATTGAAGTGAATGGAGAATTGCTTCCCAGTCACTAGGAACTGAGCAGTGACACTGACTAGGCCAGAAGCAGCTCGTTCATTTCTGGACCAATCAATTTAATTCCTCCTTTGAAGTGAATGGAGTGGGGGGGAAGGATCAGGCATATGCAGATAAGAGCTGCTGGGATTTGAAACTGCACAAACGCCCCCATCCTTCCAGCTAATATTTTCATCTTTCATCTTTGCATCTTGTGCTCACAGTTTCCAGATGGAGACGTGAAGGAATAATTTTCATTTCATTTCCAGAAGGTGTCTGTGTGCTACCCAAGTCCCACCATTATATAGGCCTGCTTTTTACCTATGCTAATTATTTCCCACTTAGCCCTCGTATAAAAAGTTCCAAATAAATGCAAAACAAAAAGGCAAAAAAATGATTTGCATTCACAATTAGATCGCAATCAAGGCTAATTGTAAAAGGGCGACTTTCTGCAAACACAGGGGGGAAAAATGAAATTCAAATGCACTTTAATTGATTTTCTCTCTCACACAGCATTCAACGTTGGAGTATTACCTCTTTCCCGCATTACCCCCTCTTAAGCCGCTTTCCAAATAAGATTATTGTATGTTAGAGAAAGGAGGTGAAAACCTGCCGTGTTGGTTTGATTTGATTTGTTCAGGATCTTGAACTAAAACCTTTTCAGCAGAGGAAGTGTATCGGCGGCTTTCGGTTTCCTGGTGGGAAGTGTGTTTACGATGCCTGGTTCATTGCGTTAAACGACCAAACAGATAAACTGAAATTAAAATGCACTAGAACGGATGGCTCAGAGGAGACTGTGGAAGATACCGCAGGCTTTCACCCTCGGTAACTGGAGAAATATTTTAACTGCTGCGTTCATTGTGGCCTCTGGCGAAACCTCAGATGGCAGGGAAGACACTTAAAAATGGGAAGGGGAGTGGGGTGGAAATCTGTTTTCCTTTTACCTATGAGTGCTTGCATCTTGGGAAGACGTAAACTCTTTGGGTGGGTGGTTCTCAGGCAAATTACCTTTGCAGGTGTGTAGCTCGGAAGCTCCAGAATTGGAGCCTTTCCACCCTGCTAGGCTGTGGGATGTAAGACTCAGCTGCAGTCAAACACAACATTGCTAGAGTAGACATGAAGGTTGTCTCAGTCCTCCAGCTGGAACGTCCTGCTTTCCAGGGCTGAGACGAAACTTTCTATGTGTAACTTGAGATGGGCGTGGCCTCTCCTGAAGTAGAAAGAACCAGAACCAGAGGCTGGCGACCATCTTGTCTCTCTTGTCTCTATCAATGCCATCTTAACAACAGCACTACTAAGATGCACCCTTGGCTCCAGGCCAAGAGAAGAATGGGTGGGGTATAAATAATAAATTATTATTATTATTATTATTATTATTATTATTATTATTATTATTATTGGGGTCTTTCTCCCATAAGGAGATAGCCACCACATTTAAACTATGTTCTAACCTTTTAAGTCTGCCTTCTGGGAACCTTTGTGTGAACAGATGATTACTTGTGAGTAAACGTTTTATACAGTGGTACCTTGGGTTACATATGCTTCAGGTTCCATACGCTTCAGGTTACAGACTCCGCTAACCCAGAAATAGTGCTTCAGGTTAAGAACTTTGCTTCAAAATGAGAACAGAAATTGTGCTCCGGCGGCGCAGTGGCAGCAGGAGGCCCCATTAGCTAAAGTGGTGCTTCAGGTTAAGAACAGTTTCAGGTTAAGAACGGACCTCCGGAACGAATTAAGTACTTAACCCGAGGTACCACCGTACTTTGCAGAAGAGTGTGTAGCATCTTAATTTAGGAGGTATAAAACGGGGAAAATACCAGGAAATATTTACAGAGACTCTAACGAGTCTGAGCAAGCTATCTGCTATGTGTGTGTTTAAAAAAGAGGAATGTTAACTCTGCTGATTTTGTTGAACTTGTAAAGTTGGGATAGGATATCTTAGACAATATATCCTGCTCCGCATCCCTAAACATTCTCACATAGGCGAGGGCAGGGCTCCTCTCTGCTCCAGCCTCAAAACAGAAGCCTGGATGGTGTCCTCCTAAAAATGGGACAAGGTTTGGGGGTTTGGGGGTACTGAATACATGTCTGTTATTAAGAGTGGGAAGTGACGGAGACAGGATGTTTGTGTTACTATGTTCCGTGAAGTGGGACTATTGTCCTTTGTTCTTTCTCTTTGCTGTCTGATGCTAGAGAGAGAGGGAGCCATGTTGCAGTGCTCCGTGTGTGTTTATATGTAAATAAAGTAGATTAGCCAAAATGCTGAGTTGCTGTGGTCTGTCACATGAAATGCACAAACTCTGCAGATCCCTAAGTGTGCTGGTGTCGGTTGGCATCAGTCACTGTGATGTTCGGGCAGAAGAAAGCTTTTGAAGTTCCTGAACGATTGACCAGGAGGGAGAGAACATGCCAGTTGGGCATGTGTCTCTGCCAGGGTCCTACTCAAGTGTAGGACGAGCTCCTGACATTGACGTCCAGGCAGCCCAGGACCTCCATACACACTGCCCAGGCTTGCACCCCAGGAAAGTCATTTTGGGGCAGCTAATGCAACGGTTTGACTTTACCCCCCGGAGGCGCACTCCATTGTCTCGAGAGAGAGAGAGACTAGTGTCAACAATATATATTTAAATATACCATTCTTCATTAAAAATCACAATGCAGTTTAGAGCCCATGAATGCCAATATAATAAAAAAACCCACCCCTGTACATTACACAGTAAATGCAGCAATAACCACAATAGCTAGATAATTCTCCATGGCTGTCGGGTGTGTGTGCGTGTGTGCTGGGCTTTGCGCTTTGAATGTAGAAGGAAAAGGTCAAACTTTGAGGTGCGTATGCTCAGGAAGGTTTGCTGTATGTTCAGAGGGCTTCCTAGATTCTTCTTTCTCACACACTGGTTGCTGTGGAGACGAGGCCTAGTTGGGAAGGACTGAATTTTAAACCCATAACTGCTTCCACCCCGCTTTTGAAATATGTATAAATGGCTTAACAAAAGTAAACAAATCTCCTAAGTGGCAAACAGAAAATCATTTAAAATAATTATAGGTAATACCCTGATAAAATCAGGAAAAATAAAAATAAAACATGTATGCAAAACTAAATTATATGTCTGAGGGGACTTGTAATAATAATAAAAAAGTATTCTAGCAGGCGTCTAAGATGGAAGAGTGACCATATGGATAGAAAAAACTATCGATTTCAGTTTCTCATTTTCCCAGTTGAAGCCTCCACATTTCTGCATCAGTTTGCATTATTTTTTAAGAAAAGCATTTTCATGGAAATTCACCCGCATTTTAGAACAAATTTCTCCTAATGCACAATATCTTTGTATGCAATAGTGTGTGATATGCATGTATTTTGCAAGCAATTTCCCTAATGCAATGTATTTTACATGTTATATTCATTTTTATGCATACTTTTCACTCCTCCTGAAATATACATTTATGGACACACTCTTTTGCTGGAGAACTGCATAAAAAAATTCAGAAAAGCGTCAATTTCAAAGGATAGCTGTTCTTCGGTTCACATAGTGCTTCAGAAAGTACAGATTTGGTAGGTTCCCATTAAGATCTGAACCAAACTAATTTTCTCCTCCATTCTTACCCAACGTCTGCTTTATGTTAACAGCGAGTTCCTAGTAGATCAACTCCTTGCAATATTATTACTATTATTATTATTATTAATTAAATTTTTATACCACCCCCACCATCTGTATATCTTAGATCGATTCACAAGATGCTGAATGAACATTATATGGCCTTTTGACTAATCTACTTATATGGCATTTTGGCTAATCTACTTTATTTACATATAAACATGGCTCCCTCTCTCTCTAGCATCAGAAACCTGAATGTTCAGAGGCAGTCTACCTCCCAGTACAAAATCCTGGGATAAACCTTAGGGGAAGACTATTACTATTGAATTTCAAGTCCGACAGCAGTTGAAAATATGAGATCTTGACTAAGGCTGCATAAACAATTACAGCACCCAGCCAAAAAAACTTGAGAACTGTACTCCATCCCTCACAGAGCTCTAGTTCCCAGAATCCATAATGAACTATAGTTTCTAGGATTATTTTTTTGGGGGGGAACCTTTGGCCGTTCAGATGATGTTAGACTCCAGTTCCATCAGCCTTAACCAGCATGACCAATAGTGAGAGTTCACCATCCTCACAGGTTCCCCACCCCCAAATTAGGCAGACCTTGGTCTGACCCAGAAAGGCAATTTGTATGTGTGTGTCGGCAGGCTAATATCCCACATATTTTGTTACATGGGATTTTATTCCACCGCTGAATTTTAATTGGCATTTAGTCAACCACGGCTGCTCTTCAATGCGCGGATTTATTTATTTTTTTGCTATTTTCAGCGCTGTCTTCCTCCTGCAGTCGGCTTTGTTAGAGACGAGCAAGAGAAACTCAAAACATATTTACGGACGTGAGCTATATTTGTGGCAATCAAATTATTCTGTCTTTTAAAATGTATTTATACCTTTATCTAGTCTGCCTCTCAAGCTATTAAGTTAGCGTGTCATCAAAATTTCATGCGCTATGCATATTTATTGTTTCTTATAGTTAAAAAGTTGCTCTCCATTCTATTGTTGTTTTTTAAAAAAACAGATTAAATTTTCATGAGTTATTCTCACCCCCCATGGAACTTTTGTTACCAAATTCTTTTACAGAAATCTGGTTTAAGTTTGCATAATGCAAATGGATTCCTGAACACCCATATTTCACTATCCTTATTCATTGAGACTTTAACCTGTAAGCACTTGAGGCAGGTAGTGTTTTTTTTATGCAAATGTTCAAGCTGAATAATGACAGTCATGTTTATGAATGATGGGAGGGCTGGCGTAAAAACATAAAAGTGCTGCCACAAAATGTTAAATATGGAGGTTTGGCTGTTTCGGAGATTATAAATCGTCAGCCTTATGAAATGCTACCTCCACGCACTCTTTGGGTGGTTTGCAAAATGTAAGAACGGAAAGAGTATAAAAAAAGAAAGACCTGGTGGATCCTAGCAAGGACCTGGCTTGTCCAGGAATGGGGAACCTGCTGTTGACCAGGTGCTGTTAAACTATAACTCCTTGCAGTATATTTACAATGCAGTCAAACCAACAATGTATGTTTGCTAGATAGGCACATGATAGGAGCTGAAGCTCACAGTATTTTCCTGTAAGATTGCTAGAGAGAACTCTGACGGGCAGGGGGGAGTTGTTTAGTTGTTTAGTCGTGTCTGACTCTTGGTGACCCCATGGACCAGAGCACGCCAGGCACTTCTGTCTTCCACTGCCTCCCGCGGTTTGGTCAAACTCATGCTGGTAGCTTCGAGAACACTGTCCAACCATCTCATCCTCTGTCATCCCCTTCTCCTTGTGCCCTCCATCTTTCCCAACATCAGGGTCTTTTCCAGGGAGTCTTCTTTTCTCATTAGGTGGCCAAAGTATTGGAGCCTCGGCTTCAGGATCTGTCCTTCCAGTGAGCACTCAGGGCTGATTTCCTTAAGAATGGAGAGGTTTGATCTTCTTGCAGTCCATGGGACTCTCAAGAGTCTCCTCCAGCACCATAATTCAAAAGCATCAATTCTTCTGTGTTCAGCCTTGTTTATGATCCAGCTCTCACTTCCATACATCACTACTGGGAAAACAATAGCTTTAACTATATGGACCTTCTTCTCACCTGGCTAGGTGCTTCCTCTTTGGTCTTTGACCTTATTCCAGCAATGTGGAACACATGCTAAATCTGAGACACTGCTCAGACTCCATCTTAAACTAGACTAACGCATGTGTTAGTATAACTGAATTACCATTTTAAGCCTGCCTGAACAAAGCTGCTGTGTCTGTTATCCTTCGACCAGAAACACTGAGTGGGTAAATGTCATTTTTACCTTTTACAAGACTGCTTGTGTGATTATTGTTCTAAAGGGGAAATACCAGGAGAATCCAGTCTGCCTTAAAGCGTTCTGGATTACTTAAACCAAACGGCTAAAACTAGCCTACCTAAGATTCCCTTTTAAGCTGCAAAGGGATGGCCCTCTGCTGAACTCACAAACATGAGGAAGGAAGGATAATATTGAATAAATATATCCTCTCCTGGCATCTATACACATTCTTACACTCCCAACATCCCTGACCCACAACATCTGCAGGGCACCATGCCATCTACCCTGATATAGATCAAAATTTTAAAGTTAAAGAGACGTTCAATTGCAAGTTTTGAATGAACATTGGATATTTTTACACTTACACTCCAGCTTTTCTCCATGGTGTTAAAGGCAGTGCACATGGTTCTCTGGTTTATCCCCCCCCTTAAAACAACCTTCTGAGGTAGGATAGGCTGAGAGGCAGTGGCTGGCCCCAAATCACCCAGTGAGCTTCATGGCCAACTGGGGATCACAACCTTTGCCTCCCAGTTCCAAGTCCAGATCTCTAACCACTACACCGTGCTGCTTGGCCTGACACAACTGGAAGCAGCTCTGCTCCTGAATGGATTTTGGAATAGGGGTGACCTATGCAAGCTTAAAAGGGACGCAGGTGGCACTGTGGGTTAAACCACAGAGCCTAGGACTTGCCGATCAGAAGGTTGGTGGTTCAAATCCCCGTGACGGGATGAGCTCCCGTTGCTCGGTCCCTGCTCCTGCCAACCTAGCAGTTCGAAAGCATGCCAGTGCAAGTAGATAAATAGGTACCACTCTGGCGGGAAGGCATTTCAGTGCGCTGCTCTGGTTCGCGAGAAGCGGCTTAGTCATGCTGGCCACATGACCTGGAAGCTGTAGCCAGCTCCCTCGGCCAATAAAGTGAGATGAGCGCTGCAACCCCAGAGTTGGCCACAACTGGACCTAATGGTCAGGGGTCCCTTTACCTTTTTATGCAAGCTTAACTCACTTAGGATTGCTCTGTCATTGCCCTTTTGACCCATGGATGTTGCTTTCCCCATGGCATCGCTTTACCAACACAAGACGCCTTCGCTGATACATATTATTCTCTATGACTCGAAAGCTCCTGAAATGCCGGCTTTTAAAGGCTTCTTTTTTTATTATAGCAAAGGGGAAAGCCGGTGCGAAGAGGTCAGCGCTGATTTTAGGGTACAATGTTCTGATCTCTGTTATGAAATCCATTCTGCCACTTTGCTTTCAGGCACATGGCTTGGCGTGTCAATCAGCTTTATGAAGACTTATCTTCCTTCCAGAGCGGCCCAGAAACCTTTGAAATTGCTGGCTGAGAAAATGCCTCACCCAAGGTAATAATCTAAGTAATAGACCAAAGCTTGGCATTCTCCTTAGAAACCTCCAGTAATTTCCTTTGGCTCCTGGGAAAAAATTGCTCCTATTCTTTGGCACCGAGTGAGGAAATATTCTAAACTTCTGCCGGATTGAAATGTCAAAAGTTCCCTTCTCTCTTGGTGGGGTTGAGTCAAGCTTCTGTTGAAAGCCAGTGAGGTTTCTTGCTCTGGAAGGTGGCTCGAGTGATCTCTTACGGATCATTCAGCCACACCACAACCCTGTTACACTGCTTGTAGAGAAACTGCTTAAAGACTTACCATATTTTTCACACCATAAGACGCAGCTAGTTTTTAGAGGAGGAAAACAAGAAAAAAATATTCTGAACAAAACAGTGGATGTTTGATTTTTGTGGTTCATGCTGTGGCCACAGACATGTGATCTGATGGTGAATTTGGGGTGACCCAATGCAAAAATCCTGAGGATCCATGTGGATCCATTCTTTGTAACCAAATTTTTGCACCATTGCAGCCCCAGGAAACAGTGAATGTGTGATTTTTTTGGTGCAGGCTGTAGCCATGGGCATGCTATGTGATCTGATGGTGAATTTGGGGTGAGCCAATGTAAAAATCCTGAGGATCCATGGGCTTTTACCTCCCCCCTTCCCAGGCAGCCTCCGCCAGCATCCCTTATCTCTCTCCCGATCCCACCAATCAGCTGTTTCCTTTCAACACTCCCTTCCCTCTTGTTTGCCTTAGTGTCTTTTCCTTAGCTGGAGCAGATTTTTGCTCCTCCTTTTCTTCTAATTTCTCTCCTTATTGCTTTAGTCTTCCTGTTTTCCCCCTTGGCAAGTTTGCTGTCTTTACCTACCCCCTCCCAGGCAGCCTTCTTTATCTCCAGTGTCCCTTATCTCTCTCCCTGATTGGCAAACGATCAACCGCTTTGTTAAAAAAAAAGGGGGGGGGGGAAAGCATGATCTGCTTTTTGCCCCTGCGCAATTCAGCTCCGGGGACCACGCATTCGCTCCATAAGACACACAGACATTCCCCCTTACTTTTTAGGAAGAAAAAAAGTGTCTTATGGAGCGAAAAATACGGTAGCTTAGCTGCCGACTCTGTTTAGCTCAGGAGATTCCCTTTGGCTGGGAGGATGGGCCTTCGCATGACTAAAGAGAGGGCCAAGTACAGGTGACCTGTTGCCTTAGGAGCTAATGGTTGGTGATCGTCCTAGAAAGGCGTATGTCTTTCCTCACCTCCTTCGCTGGCTAGAGGTGAGATCACTGAACGGTGTGCATAAGAGGGCAATAGATTGCCAGGACTGAGTCTTAAGGGCTCCTGCAGTTGATCTGGCCCTCACACAGCTACAGTGTCCAGAGTGGTTTAACAATAGATAATTCTTCCCAGGCAATGCTGGGAATTGTAGCTTTGTGAAGGTGATAGGGGTCCCCTAACAACTCTCAGCACCATTAACAAACTAGAGGTCCTAGGATTCTTTGGAGGATGCCATGACAGTTAAAGGGGTATAATAGTCCCGTAAATGTATGGTTAAGAAAACAAACTTTCTCCACATTCCATGTGACAAATATATTTAGGGCTGTCACATGGAAGATGGATAAAGCTTGTTTTCTCCTGCCCTGGAGGGTAGTCCTCGAACCAATGGTTTCAAGTTACAAGAAAGGAGATTCCGACTAAACACTGGGAAGAACTTTCTGACAGTGAAGGTTATTTGACGGTGGAGCAGACTCCGTCAGAAGGTGTTCGACTCTCATCCCTTGAAGGTTTTTAAGCAGAGGTTGGATGGCCATCTGTCATGGGTGCTTTAGCTGAAATTACTGGATTGCAGGGGGTTGGGTCTATGATTCTAGGATTCAGATGCGGCCTCAGTGTTCTGAAGTATAAAAAGGTAAAGGTACTCCTGACCATTAGGTCCAGTCGCGGACGACTGTGGGGTTGCGCGGTCATCTGGCTCTATAGGCCGAGGGAGCCGGCGTTTGTCCGCATACAGCTTCCGGGTCATGTGGCCAGCATGACTAAGCCACTTCTGGCGAACCAGAGCAGCGCACGGAAACGCCATTTACCTTCCCACCAGAGTGGTACCTATTTATCTACTTGCACTTGACGTGCTTTCGAACTGCTAGGTGGGCAGGAGCAGGGACCGA
Source organism: Podarcis siculus (assembly GCA_034642415.1). Classification (NCBI taxonomy): domain Eukaryota; kingdom Metazoa; phylum Chordata; class Lepidosauria; order Squamata; family Lacertidae; genus Podarcis; species Podarcis siculus. The sequence goes on along the minus strand of JAXCMG010000003.1, from coordinate 87,646,451 downwards.
GGAATGGGAGCTCACCCCGTTACAGGGATTCAAACCGCTGACCTTCTGATCGGCAAGCCCTAGGCTCTGTGGTTTAAACCACAGTGCTACCGGCAATTTAGGATTTCACCAGGACATTATCGCAAACCACAATATGCCTGGGTGACTTTAAAATACTCGCATGGCCTCTGCTGATCCTGGATGGTTTACTTTGTGCTCTCTTATTTCCTTCTTCCCATGGACTGCAAGAAGATCAAACGCATCCATTCTTAAGGAAATCAGCCCTGAGTGCTCACTGGAAGGACAGATCGTGAAGCTGAGGCTCCAGTACTTTGGCCACCTCATGAGAAGAGAAGACTCCCTGGAGAAGACACTGATGCTGGGAAAGATGGAGGGCACAAGGAGAAGGGGGCGACAGAGGACGAGATGGTTGGATAGTGTTTTCAAGGTTACCAGCATGAGTTTGACCAAACTGCGGGAGGTAGTGGAGGACAGAGGTGCCTGGCGTGCTCTGGTCCATGGGGTCACGAAGAGTCGGACACGACTAAACGACTAAACAACAACAAAATTTCCTTCTTTAATATTATATATATGTCCAGGATTTTTTTGTGCATTTTGGGCATTTCAATCACAGAGAAGTATGCTACAAAGTGTGACCAGCTGAGATGTTTCATGGCGAAACGGAGTCTTAGCTATAAAAATATCCAAAGCCACAGCCTTTGCTGTCCCATGAAAGGGTTTAACATCCCTCTCTCCTGGAGGAAAAAGTTCGCATTCACTGAGGTGCACAGATAAGATGTGATCAGGTGGTGACATCGAGCCTTTAACAGCTAGGAAACAATTAAAGGGGTGGGGTGTGTGGGGAGGCAAGATCTGGGCTTTTAGAATCTGATCATGGCGATAATGAGTCTGCTGAGGTTTGCACTGAAAATTCCTGAGTTGAAGTAAGTGCTTTTGGCCAGGACTTGTTATTGATTCACCCCTCCTGCTCCCCCCCATAGGAGCAAATGCATCTATTGAGCCTGCTCAGTGTCACAAAACTTAGTGCCAAACCCTTAGCTTCCGCTAATTCCATCTGGAAAGCCAGATCAAATAGCAGGATTTTCAAAATGGACCTCTCCGTATGGCTTGCATTAAACAGAAAGGTGGACAAGGGTAAGGATGGTCAAAACACAACGTTCCAGCAGTGCAGCATTGCAAAGAGAGTTTAGGGTGATGCTTAAAACAGGGAGAGTCTGTCAACAAGCCAGCCAGTGGGTTGAAAACATCACCTTCTTATATTGGAGGTGAGGAATGAGCAAGCCTAGTCTCCCCGACACCTCAGCAAATATGCTGTCGTAAGATCAGTATTTAATCTATGAAAGGAGGGGTGCGAAGCCTCAGGCCTTGGGGGCCAAATGTGGCCTCTCTATGTGGCCCTTGAGACTCCCTGCAGGCCACCATCCCCCCCTCACCAGCCCCACCCTCTCCCCACAGGCACTGCCCCCACCGCCCCTGCTTTAACAAAATGGCTGGTGGGATCAGGAATGATGGGAACTGTAGTATAATAGCATCTGGAGGGCACCAAGCTTATGTTCCCATCTCTGACAACCAGACCTTGGAAGACTATGGACTCTCTTTCATTGGAGGTTTTTAAGCAGAGGCTGGATGGCCATCTGTCAGGGATTCTTTAGCTGTGATTCCTGCATAGAAGAAGGTAGACTAGAAGATCCTTGGAGGTTCCCTTTCAGAAGAAGAAGAAGAAGAGTTTAGATTTGATATCCCACTTTATCACTACCCAAAGGAGTCTCAAAGTGGGGCTGAGAGACTTCAAAGAAGTGTGACTAGCCCAAGGTCACCCAGCAGCTGCATGTGGAGGAGCGGAGACGCGAACCCGGTTCACCAGATTACGAGACTACCGCTCTTAACCACTACACCACTCAGCTCTACATTTCAAGGAGCTCTTTGTATCCACAGCTTTCAGTGAAATCTACTTGGCACACTGGCCAGTCTAATTACACCTTCAGTCTTCTCTGATACTCCAAACTTTTTGGTTGGTCCTAATACAGTGGTGGAGGGATGCGGGTGGCACTGTGGTTAAAACCACAGAGCCTAGGACTTGCTAATCAGAAGTTCAGCGGTTCAAATCCCCGTGACGGGGTGAGCTCCCATTGCTTGATCCCTGCTCCTGCCAACCTAGCAGTTTGAAAGCACGGCAAAGTGCAAGTAGATAAATAGGTACCACTCCGGCGGGAAGGTAAACGGCGTTTCCGTGTGCTGCTCTGGTTCGCCAGAAGCGGCTTAGTCATGCTGGTCACATGACCCGGAAGCTGTACACCGGCTCCCTCGGCCAGTAAAGCGAGATGAGCGCCGCAACCCCTGAGTCGGCCACAACTGGACCTAATGGTCAGAAGTTCCTTTACCTTTTTAATACAGTGGTACCATGGGTTACAGACGCTTCAGGTTACAGGTGCTTCAGGTTACAGACTCCGCTAACCCAGAAATAGTACCTGAGGTTAAGAACTTTGCTTCAGGATGAGAACAGAAACCGTGCTCTGGTGGCGTGGCGGCAGCGGGAGGCCCCATTAGCTAAAGTGGTACCTCAGGTTAAGAACAGTTTCAGGTTAAGAACGGACCTCCGGAACGAATTAAGTTCTTAATCCGAGGTACCACTGTAAATATATTCCCCCACCATGCCACTGACTTTCACTTGATACATTCTCTTCTAAGTGTCGTAAAAACGATCACATTTCTTCCAGCTTCAATTTAGATTATTTTCCCTGCCTTGCTGTTTATTTCTGCATTTACTTCTGTTTATTATTGTATTTATCAATGTGCGTGCCTGTGATGTTCCTGCTTTTATTCTTGCTGCTTTTATCGCTGTTTTTATTATTATTATTGAAGATCTATTGTTTTCCTCTTGGGTTTGATGGTTTGATCCCCCACTTCTAGCTGCCTCAGAAGCATTTCATTATAATACTTAACACTTAACATTTGGTTAGCACTTTCAAAGCCTTTCACACGCACTGTCTGGTTTTAATCCCTACACTATCCCTGCATGGTAAATCAGAATCATTACTTGATGCTGAAAGGCAGGATATAATAAATCTTCTGAATCCATCAATCAGCCATTCAAAGAATCAATCAAATGGTCATGGTTGTAGATTGCCTTTGTTCTGGAAAATGAGTATCTGGATGGGGAAAGTTTAGCTTTGGTACTCTGTGATCTGGCAACCACTAGGTCAAAATACTGCAATGTTTTGCATGGTGGGCTGCCTTGGACTGGTGCTGGGCTGCCTGCACTATTGCAGATTTTAATATTGTACAGTTTGAAGTGACTGGATGCATAAGAACTGACTCCTTTTGGAAGAAATCCTTGCCAGACCCATAAAAATATTACATTTATTCTTGCAGAACTTTCTTCATAACAGAATTGAAATATCCAATATACACCCAAAACATCCATACAATGTCCTGTGCTGCCCAGCACAGGCTCAGCTCCTTAGAAATAAACAATAATTCCAAAAAAATCCAAACTGTGTCTCTTTTCCCCATTCCAGCCTGCCTAACGCTATGCAGCTCAGAGAAAGACTAACAGCTACCACCCTTTCAAGATGGCGGATTTGCAACTCAATACCTTTGTCATCTGATCTAAGGTTATAACGCTCACATGTTAGCTAGCAGAAAACAATTAGTTAATCATGAACTCAGCAAGAACTCAGAATCCATCTAGATAATTACCGTGGAAAACCCCCAGTGTTAGCAATACACATTTAGCTAGGGTTGCAATATTTCATGTGAAAATCTGGCAAGTGAAAATTCAGATACGAAAGTCATTGAGTGCTTTTTTTTTCTTTTCAAAATCTCAACCCCCCCCCAAAGAGCTTTTGAACTATTTTTTAAATGAACATCTGCAAAATCTATACTACCGGACACTGCTTAACAGGGTTGAATACCGACTATGTCCAGAAAATTCCAGGCATATGGCAACCCTATATTTAGCCATTTTCCATTTTGAACCTTCATTAATATACACACATCTTTCATTTCTGTGTCAATTAAACCAATTATACTTAACACTGCCTGTCATTTTGTTTCTCAGCCCAATTCAAGGTGTGGATTTGACTTACACAACCTTGCATGGCTCAGAAAACCACAATCTCAAAGATTAGCTTTGCCCTGCAGATCTTTGGGGGAAGTCCATAGCTGAGTGGTTGAGCATCTTCTTTATGTGCAGAAAGTTCCAGCTTCAGTTGTCAGCATGTAGGACTTGATGGTCTTACGGCTCTTTTTTGAAACAACTGTAGTATTTGTATTGCTTTTAAAGGCAGCCCCATGTATGACACATTGCAGCAGTCTAAGCAGGAGCTCACCAGCTCAGTCTGGGAACTTCTGCATGCAAGGCAGGTGACCTGCTACCACTTTTGCTTCTGTCTTGTCTGGGTTGTATATTGTGATAGGAATTTTATGGCCTTAGATATATGGCAACGTTCATAAGTGTACCAACCAAGCACATACATAGATCAGCACAGGAAGACCGACCTGGAACCATTTTGATTCCTAAACTGAGCAAATGTTTTCTCTGCAAGGTCAAAGTGGGAAACCTCCCATTCTCCCTTTCCTCACAAATCCTGTCTTAAGGGCACATTTAAGATATGAATAGGGTGTGAGCCTGTGACCTGGCCCAGGAACTAAGTATTTATCATTACAAAAGACTAGCCAGGCTCCCCAGGAAATCCAGTCAAGTGACCTGCCAGACAGGAGATAAACAACGACAGGAGAAAAACAACATTCAAATTTCTGTTTAGAAATTTTCTGTGGTGCAGGTGTGATGTATCTGAGGGGTGGTCTTAGGTTACACCCCTTCTGTGATGTATGTATGATGTTTCTGAGGGTGGTCTTGATCTACAGGGTGGCAATTTCAAAAGTCTTTAGAAGGCCTTGCCCGCCATTTTTCTGGGTTCCTCCTCCTCTCCTGCGGGTGAGGGGAGCACCCTGTTGCAACAGATCAATGAAGATCAAGCTTACTAGCTGCTTTGCTTCTCAATATTCTCTGGTTGGCCTCTGTTATCTTCTCCTACCAACAGGGAACCTATGTAAGGATTCTATATGGGCTCTTAGATACCCCATAAGGGAAAAGGGCAATTTTTGTTTACAACAGTTGAGCCTCAGTTGCTTCCCCTCATCCAGTCCATTACAGGCCCTGAATCAGGATGTCCACAGCCTTGCCTGCATCTGGTGAAAGAGACAGACTGAGCTGCGTGCCACCTGCATACTGATAACACCTGTGCAAAGATATTCATAAATGTATCTTCTTCTGCTTGACCAGTTTTTCACAGCTGCAACGGCTTTAACCTTAACGATATGTCCTTTTTGGCCTCTGCCTCGTGGTCTGTAAAAGACACTGCAATCGCAAAAGCGAGCAAGCGGTCAGCCCCACCTAGTTTTAGCATCATCTAATGGAGAGTGAATTCTATATTCTATCAAGCAAGCTATTGTGGGAAGCTATTGGGGCTATGCATGCACTAGGTGGAGCTCTCTGGCTGCCTTTTTGAACAGCAGCAAAATGGCCATTAAAGAGCCTGATTACTAGATTCAGCCAAAGATAAGCAATGAATACTGGGATGGGACACGGTGACTCCAAGTTACTCAATGAAGCATTGAGGGAGAGCAGGATCATTCCCATTCACATGCATTCTGATATCAGTGTGCCTGTTGGTCGTGTCTGGACAGCTCAGTTGGTTGGAGCATGGTGATAATAATAATAATAATAATAATAATAATAATAATAATAATAATATTTTATTTATATCCCACCCTCCCCAGCCAAAGCCGGGCTCAGAGCGGCTAACAACAGTAAAATAATACAACATTCTAAAATCATTTCAATATAAAATCAGTTCAAATCAAATTAATGGCAACCATTGGCTAGAGTTCTGTGAGGATTGCCAAAGGAGGGGGTCAGACTGTGCCTTGGCCAAAGGCCTGGTGGAACAGCTCTGCCTTGCAGGCCTTGCAGAAAGATGCCAAGTCCCGCAGGGCCCTAGTCTCTTGTGACAGAGCGTTCCACCAGATTGGAGCCACAGCCAAAAAAGCCCTGGCTCTGGTTGAGGCCAGCCTAACCTCCCTGTGGCCTGGGATCTCCAAGATGTTTTTGTTTGAAGATCATAAGGTCCTCGGTGGGACATACCGGGAGAGGCGGTCCCATAGGTATGAGGATCCTAGGCCATAAATGGCTTTAAAGGTTAAAACCAGCACCTTAAACCTGATCCTGTACTCCACTGGGAGCCAGTGCAGCTGGTATAGCACTGGGTGAATGTGATTCCGCAGCGAGGACCCCGTAAGGAGTCGTGCTGCAGCATTCTGCACCTGCTGGACTTTCTGGATCAGTCTCAAGGGCAGCCCCACGTAGAATAATGCCATGGTTGCAGGTTTGATCCTTGTATGGGATAGCTGCATATTCCTGCATCGCAGGCGGTTGGAATGGGTATCCTTAGGGTCCCTTCCACCTGTACAATTCTTTGATTCTATGTCCCTAGCTGTATATTGTGCAAAAGGGGACCTGCATGTATACAGTGTCTGTGTGTGTAGGCCTCCTCCATTTGAGTCCTAGATCAGGGTTCCACCTTGCTTGAAGGAACTCTGTGAAGGAACTTAATACCTTTGTGGGCAGTAGGCCCCTTTTGCACAGGGTGCAGCCTGGGGACATGACCAGCTGCTGCAAGCAGTGTGGTGTAGTGGTTAGAGTGTTAGGCTAAGGCCCGGGAGATGGGGGTTCTAGTCCCCACTTCGCCATGAAGCACCTTGGCTCACCTGCTGTCTCTCGGCCTAAGCTTCCTCACCAGGTTGTTGTGGGGATTGAAATGGGGAAGAGAGGGGGAGAGACGTGTAGGCCACCTTGAGCTCCTCTGAAGAAAGCTGAGGTAGAAATAGAAAGAAGAATAAGTAAGCAAATCAACATTGGGGGGATGTGTGCCCACTGGGCATCATCTTATTCTTTCCTAAATAGCCACGAAATGTCATCATCACCATCATTGCATTGCAAGGACTTGGACTAGATGACTGAAGGGTCTGTTTAGCCTGGAAAAGAGGAGACTGAGAGGGGATATGATAGCCATCTTCAAATATCTCAAGGGCTACCACGTGGGTGATGGAGCAAGCTTGCTTTCTCCTCCTCCGGAGGACCAATGGCTTCAAGTTAGAAGAAAGGAGGTTCCAGCTAAACATCAGAACTTTATGGCAGTAAGAGCTGTTCAACAATGGACTCCCTCAGCAGGTTGTGGAGTTTTTTAAGCAGAGGTTGGATGGCCATCTGTCAGAGATGATCCACTTTAGAGGTTCTTACATAGCAGGGCGTGATGCTCAGGATCTCTTTCAACGCCATAATTCTATGATCACTATACAGTGGTACCTCTGGTTGCAAACGGGATCTGTTCCAGAGCCTCGTTCGCAACATGAGCAGAACACAACCCACTTCTGCGCAGGTCGCGATTTGCCACTTCTGCGCGTGCGTGTGACATCATTTTGCACATGTGCGCATGTGCGAGTGGCGAAACCCAGAGGTAACCCTTTCTGGTACTTCTGGGTCTCCACGGGATGTATCCTGAAAGAACGTAACATGAAGTGGACGTAACATGAGGTGTGACTGTAATCATTTATGAATCGCTTCCTCTGAGACACCCTGAAGTGACTTACAATAGAATAAAAACATGTGCAGAGCAATTGCATATATCAAAACAGCTAGAACATTTGCTTGTACAGTGGTACCTTGGGTTACAGACGCTTCAGGTTACAGACGCTTCAGGTTACAGACGCTTCAGGTTACAGAAACTAACCCAGAAATAATACCTCAGGTTAAGAACTTTGCTTCAGGATGAGAACAGAAATTGCGCGGCAGCAGTGGGAGACCCCATTAGCTAAAGTGGTACCTCAGGTTAAGAACAGTTTCAGGTTAAGAACGGACCTCCAGAACGAATTAAGTTCTTAACCCGAGGTACCACTGTATTGAAATAATTACATACGTATAATAACATGATTTAAGCTAACAGCACATGTATAGGATGAGCTCAAATCTAATCCAGATACCAAGGGGATCTCCACTTAGAAGGCTTGTTGAAAAGGGGATGTCTTTGGCAGGTGCTGAGAGGACAACAGAGAAGGTGCTTGTCTGATATGTAATGGAAAGGGGTAGGGCCTGATTCCAATATTATCATAGAATCATAGAGTTGGAAGGGACACCAAGGGTCATCTAGTCCAACCCCCTGCAATGCAGGAACAAACCTCCTGATAGGATGCCCTTTCCTGCAGAATTCAGTGATTGGTTGGGTATATAGGTCATGAGCCAATCTTCTAGGTGTCCTTCTCCCAACCTGCCTAGGGCTTTGTGCATCAGTATCAGCACTTGAACCTAGCCTGGTAGCTAATTCACAGAAGCATGTAAAAAAACTTGAACCTAGCCTGGTAGCTAATTCACAGAAGCATGCATGTAAATGACTCTGAAATCGTGGTTGGCAGACAAAATGGCAGATCTCATGAAAGTACAAAATGATTGATGGGGTGGTGGCGGTGGTGCTACAGTTCTGGCTTCTGAGCATTCCACATTTGCTTCAGATGTCTTCTGTTTTCTCACCATGCATTTAAAAAGCCAATTTCAAATGGCACAGCCTGCCTCTTCTGTTTACCTCCTCATTCTGAGTAATATGCTGATTGGGAAATAAATTAGGATTCTGGAAAGGTGGGTGCGATAATCTCTAGCAGATGATCATCTGATTAATCCAGTGAACTAGAAATGAAACTGGAGCCAAAGCTGGAAGGCTGCAGTTGTCTCTATTGAAAGCCTTTTGGGTTTATTTTCCCTT
>JAXCMG010000003.1:87575379-87628658 GCA_034642415.1 Podarcis siculus | reverse complement strand
CTTTCTTTCTTTCTTTCTTTCTTTCTTTCTTTCTTTCTTTCTTTCTTAAAAAGCACTGGGTGTGCACCAATCTAGGGGAGAGATGAGCAGAGGGGCTTGCATACATGTCATTTGCTCCAAAATTGAAATGTGCAGAGCTTGGCAGCCCTTGCTTTAGACTGGAATCTACTTTATATTTGGAAAGCTTGCTCACCAGCAAATTCCACCTAGGAAACTTGACATTCATCACCACCATTCCCTGATTGTCAACTGTCAAGACTTTTGGAAATGGGCCCTGCTCTAATCCAGGGAAGACATAAACCACTCTGAAGTTCTGAAGAGGGGACTTGAGACACGCTTCAAGCCTGACCCATGTGGAACCTCAAGGAAGGCAAACAACCTTAGTCCTGAACTAACCAAAGCCTCCTTGCCCCAGACGGCGAGACACACCATTACTCATGACCAGGGCTGTCTTCAGTGCCTGCAAAACATCAAAGGCAGGGAAGAGTTTAGTGAATGTTTTATTGCCCGAGACGCTGAAAATTGAGACCATAAGTTATCCACTTTGACCAAGGCAGTGAAAAGCACAAAGCTGGTGCATTGTGTCTATAAGACAGTGCAGCCATTTATCATGGCTGGTGATGGGTCAGCCTTGAAAGGTCGGGGGATTCTCTTCTGTTTGGATAAGTGCCTGAAATTGTAGCTGCTTCTCTGGGTGACTAGCACGAACTGCTTTTCTGGATGTGTTGGCGTGAATAAGGGTCTCCGGATTTGTACAATTTGGCTGTGATGTCAATGGAACACTGTTGTAATGTACTCCCAGCAATCCAACCACATCCAGCTTCTGCCTCCTTTGGCTTATCTCCAGCAGAGGCTGGTCCATCAGGATGAATGGGGCACTGCTCCACCAAGTTCATCCTACCTTCAACCAGCCCCACACCTGTCTGCCTTCTTTCATACACCCAATCCTAGGGGGCTGCATTGCTACACATTAGTGGGCACATGTAATTCAGTTGTGGGGAAGGGCCATAGTTCAGTGCCAGAGGATCTCTTTTGCACGCAGAATGTCCCAGGTTTAAGCTCTGACATCTCTAGGCTTGAAATACTCTCCACCTGAATCCCTGGATAGCAGCTGCTAGTCAATGTAGATACTCTTGAGCCAAGTGGACCAAGAGATTGATGCAACATAAGATAGATTTCTGTATTCCTAGAGGAGCTTCTGAGGAACCATCTTGCCCTGAGGCTGAGGGCCACTCTGTCGGCCCTCTGGGACTCTCCCCAAACTAAGCACCTCACCAGCTGCCTGATCTGTGATAATGCTCCTTGCTTAAATGAATGGAGAGATGGTGTGAGGTGTAGATACCGTGGTACCTCAGGTTAAGTACTTAATTCGTTCCGGAGGTCTGTTCTTAACCTGAAACTGTTCTTAACCTGAAGCACCACTTTAGCTAATGGGGCTTCCTGCTGCCACTGCGCCGCCGGAGCCCGATTTCTGTTCTTATCCTGAAGTTCTATTTCTGGGTTAGCGGAGTCTGTAAGCTGAAGCGTATGTAACCTGAAGCGTATGTAACCCGAGGTACCACTGTATCAGATATTAATATTGCACAGCGTGAAGTGACTGGATGCATAAAAACTGGCTCCTTTTGCAATGAAACATTGTCCACACCCATTAGCTATTATTTAAAACTTTACTTGAAGAGCTTTCTCCAAAACAGAACAAAAACGTCAAAGATACATCCAGATAATTCCCTAAAACACATGCTTATCCAAGCATAGGCTCGGCATCTTTTAAGAAATAACTTTAAACAGGATTGAGATCAAAACTCTGTCTCTCCCATATTCCAGCCCCCATTACAGCCTGAGGCTGGGTGCTCATGAAGAGCTTTACATCCTTAATCCTACAGAGTCCTGGGAAAAAAAGATTCCAGCTATCACCCTTCCAAGATGGCAGGTTTGCAATTCAGTAGCCTCCCATGTGATCTATAGTTAAACACCTTGTCAGATCTACCAGAGAACAACAGCTAATCATCAACCCAAGAAGAAGCTCAGAGATTTCTTTTTGCTTTTCTTTAGCGTCAGTGAAAAATGTCCCCATCCCCGGGTTCATGGTGTGCCCTTCCCTGGTTGTCAGTACAGGGAAGAGGTGGGCTGCAGACAGGAAAATGAACAAAGCCCTGCTGAGCTGTGCCCACCATTGTGAGGTCTGAGGAGGTTTTAATGATGCCTCCCCAGCTGTTGCCATTGGCTGTGAACACTTGTGATGTCACAAAAGCACATGCCAGCTGAGTGGGTATGAAGGAGGAAAGCCAAGGGCAAAGCATTTTCCTTCCCTATCAGAACACAGGGACATTCAGCGCTGGGTGTTCTCCTGCCACAGGTAGGTGGACTGGCAGATGGAAGGAGGTGATCATTTAGTAGCAGGATGCTGTGGAGAGATGAGAAGGCAAGTTCTCTAGTTGAGTGGGGCTGCAGCTTAAAGGCAACCAATATCCATGGTCAGAAGCTGGAGCAAGTTGGCAGGAGCTGGTGGGTAAGTGGCGATGGAGTTAGCATTTGGAACCTGGTAGGTGCTGCAAGGCTGAAACAGGCTGATGTTTGTGAAGGTAAGCTTGTTGAACTTCACCTTTGGTTGACCGAAGCTGTGTGGATATTTGCGGATTGAAACTGGGAATGTATGCTTTAAGGAGAGGGCTGAGGACCAAATTTAAGTGATCTGGTAGATTAACTGATTTAAATGGAGGGACTATATCCATGCCTTTATAGGGCTTCGTATGTGACCGATAACTTCCTTGGCCAAAAACTCTACTTTGCTCAGAGCTCCAGATCTCAGGACAACAGTCTGTAAAGCTTGTGAAAGAACTTAGATCAACTGATGTTTTCTCAAAACGCTCTTTCTTTTGCTAAAGCATCCCCCCCTCAAAAAAGCCCTCCATATATATTACAAACATTTCTGCCTCTCCAATCAGCTAGTTATTCAGAGGTTCCTCATTTCGCTCCTTGAAACAGATTGTTCCTCTCTGAAGATTGCTGAAAAATGGCGGGTGATTATGAGCGGCTGGCTTGAATGAAAACACATTTTCATTTCAGTAATACGATAGCAAGTGAAAGTCAGCTGGATATAAAAATATATGTTTCTACTTAAGGGTGAGTGTTTCTCGGCGCCATGGATCATTTTGTACTCTTGCGAACTTTCATCCAGAGTCCCTCAGATTTACATTTTCTCTTAGGCATCAGTGACTTCGATTTTTTTTTTAAGTTAACTCTGCTGTTATTGGTCAGGGTGAGATTGATATTTGTGGGCATGGAAACGAGAAGGAAATCTCTTGTTATTGCTGGCTGTCATCAGGAACTCATTCGTTGATCAAGGAATGCTTGAAAATATACATCCTGGGACTTAAAGCAGCCGTAATTAGCATTCACCAGGTTACCAGGTTATTTATTGCATTTTTGTATGAGAAGCCCAGGGCTATGTATCCAAGTATAGCCTCACAACAACCCAAGGATGTAGGTAAGGCTGAGGAGTGATTGGTCTAAGATCATCTAGTGAGCTTCATGGCTGAGTGGCGACCTGAACCTTTGTCTCCCTGGTCTTAGCCCAAAGTTCTATTCATGACATCACAATAGCTCCATAGTAACTGCAGCTAACCTGATGCCTGTTGTCAACGGGCAAAACTGCATGCACAGCCTCCATGCCATTACTATAAAAGGGCTATTGCTGAATCAAACCAAGGGCCATCTCTTCCAGCATTTGTATGAGCTGCCAACCAGATGCCTCCAGGTGTTTAGAAGCAGGACCTGAAGGTGATATCTTTGTTAAATTCAGGAAGTTATCCATACGCTGTCCTTTTAAGTATAGCTTAGCATCCATCCCACCCAACCTGCCCCCATTTCTTTGTGAATATTAGTCTGGATTTCATCTATGTGGATTGCCATTTTAAGGGTTTTTTTCTGTGGGGACGCAGGGGTACGCATACCTCTAAACATTTTGTGAATCTAACGGGAGAAGAAACTAAAAGTTAAATTTTTTTTAGTTTCTTCTCTAGCACGGTGAATTGCCAGTTTTGTTGCTACCCCCGATGGCCGCCTCCTTTCCTGTCACGGTGTTTCCTGAGTCTCAGACGGAAGCTAGCATTTAATGTGTGAAGTAGGAGTTGGAAGTAGGAGGGAAGATATTAGTGCCCACAACCTCGAGAGCCAGCGTGGTGTAGTGGTTAAGAGCGGTGGACTTGTAATCTGGTGAACCGGGTTCGCTTCTCTGCTCCTCCACATGCAGCTGCTGGGTGACCTTGGGTTAGTCACACTTCTCTGAAGTCTCTCAGCCTCACTCACCTCACAGAGTGTTTGTTGTGGGGGAGGAAGGGAAAGGAAATTGTTAGCTGCTTTGAGACTCCTTAAGGGGAGTGAAAGGTGGGATATCAAGTCCAAACTCCCCTCCTCCTCCTCCTCCTCTTCTTCTTCTTCTTCTTCGTGCCAATGTGGAAGTTACAGTGAGCTGTCGGCTGTGTAATATGAGGTAATGCATGTTCTTTGTACTTCTGCCCATTTACTGTATTTATTTTTTCCTGAACTATAAAATGGTGATTTTCTTGAGTTAAAATGAGAGTACCCCTAAACATTTTCTTAAAAAGAAAAATAGCACTGGCCATTTGCTCTGATTCAGTAGCAAAATGTGGGTATTCCTTGGGAGAAAGCGCCAGGACAAAACAACAACAAAAACTGCTTGGATGCAGAGCTTGAAAGCACGGAAAAGCTTTAAAGCATGCAAAAGGAAGTCTGGAGGAGCCCTAGGATACCTAAGAACATAAGAACAGTCTGCTGGGTCCAGCACCCTCTTTTCACAGGGTCCACCTAAATGCCTGTGGGAAGCTTGCAAGTAGGACCCAAGCATAAGAGCCCACTCTCCGTTGGCAGTTTCCACAACTGGTATTCAGAAGCACGCCTGCCTCTGACCATGGACAAAACAAAATAAAAAAAATCCTTCCAGTAGCACCTTAGAGACCATGGCGTTTGCCCTCGTATGTGTGTGACATCATACTGGGTACATAGGGAAAGGGTTAACTAATTGTAAAATGACTAACCAATGGGAACCCAGGGGGCAGAGTTAACTGTGTATAAGGTTTAAGCACAGAGGTTTTTTAGGGAGTTAGAGTTGTTGAGAAGACTGTCTGGAGTTAGAAGAGACAGAGAAGATAAGTCTGTTGGTTGGGCTAGTCTGGTGTGAGCGAGTGAGAGAATTTGTTAAGAGGAGTCAGTCAAACAGTTGAGATAGTCAGAAGGTATTAGGAAGGTATAGGCCAGTAAAGAAACTAAAGTTAAGATACTGACAGGAATATTATCTGAGAAACCATAAACTTGTTAATGTTTGTAAAATAAACTTGGTTTTTTTGGTTCACTTTTAACAACTGACTGGACCCAGTGTTTTACGAGAGAGTAACTGGTTGGTGGCAGTGGGGAAGCGAGCATAGAGGTGGCACAGGGATCAGTAGACCGTTAAACGTCCGGGGACCCTGTGTGATCACCACGTTGTTGTTTAGTCGTGTCCGACTCTTCGTGACCCCCTGGACCAGAGCACGCCAGGCACTCCTGTCTTCCACCGCCTCCCGCAGTTTGGTCAAACTCATACTGGTAGCTTCGGGAACACTGTCCAACCATCTCGTCCTCTGTCGTCCCCTTCTCCTTGTGCCCTCCATCTTTCCCAACATCAGGGTCTTTTCCAGGGAGTCTTCTCTTCTCATGAGGTGGCCAAAATACTGGAGCCTCAGCTTCACAATCTGTCCTTCCAGTGAGCACTCAGGCCTGATTTCCTTAAGAATTGATAGGTTTGACCTTCTTGCAGTCCGTGGGACTCTCAAGAGTCTCCTCCAGCACCATAATTCAAAAGCATCAGTTCTTTGGCGATCAGCCTTCTTTATGGTCCAGCTCTCACTTCCATACATCACTACTGGGAAAACCATGGCTTGAACTTGACGGACCTTTGTTGGCAAGGTGATGTCTCGTGATCACCACAGAGACCAACTGAGATTGTGCTTTTGTGTGCATGCACACTTCTTCTGACCATGGAGGCAGAGCATAGCCATCATGACTAGGATCCATTGATATCTTCCATGGATTTGTCCAACCCTCTTTTAGAGCCATCTAGCAGACCACCTCCCCTGACAACGGGACTGACCTGCTGGGAGCCTGAAGGGCCCTGCCCTGCTTCTCTCCACCTTGGTTGGGGTGGGACCTGACAGGCTCCACAAAGGAATGCTGCTATTACTGGACAGAGAGGGCTCCATTTTTGTTTTCTTTTTAAATTGCTTTTATTTTTTATCTATGTCATTTTAAATTGCGATTGATATTAATGCTGTATTCTTAGTTTTAGATTTTATGATTTATGTGGAAAGTGTTTTCCATTTGGTTGTGTGCTTTTTGATGTGTTTTATTTATTATTTATTATTATTTATTTATGACTTTCATTATGTTGGTAATTATGTAAATCTTCTCATGTTGTAAGCCTGAAGGAGTGTCTCCACCCCCATCATTCTGCCCAGACACTGAGGTCCAGCGCCGAGGGCCTTTTGGCAGTTCCCTCACTGCGAGAAGCCAAGTTACAGGGAACCAGGCAGAGGGCCTTCTCGGTAGTGGCGCCCTCCCTGTGGAACGCCCTCCCACCAGATGTCAAAGAGAACAACAACTACCAGACTTTTAGAAGACATCTGAAGGCAGCTCTGTTTAGGGAATCTTTTAATGTTTAATAGACTATTGTATTTTAATATTCTGTTGGAAGCTGCCCAGAGTAGCTGGGGAAACCCCGCCAGATGGCCAGGTATAAATAATAAATTATTATACTATTATTATTATTATTATTATTATTATTATTAGCCGCCTTGAGCTTTGTTTTAACTCTGGAAAGGCAGCATACAAATAAAATGATGAATGAATAGCACCCTTAGCTGAATCAGATTCCTTTCCCATTCCTAACCTAATGGCAACATTACTGCTGATCAGAAATGGCCTGTTCCGAAACAAATAGGTTTTAGGCATGTGGCAAGAAAGGCAAGCGCTATTTGTGCATGCCAAATCTCCAAGGTGGGAGAAGGCTGCTGCGAGGATTCCAAAAGTAAGTGCCATTACTGTAAAAGAGCTCTTCTGGGTGGATACAAGATGGAGCAGCGTCTTCAGTGTTCATCAGCAGCTGATTGCCCGAGGCAGAAAATGCTCTCTCTTTGGAACATTTCCCGAGAAGCAGCCAGAGAGATTCTGCAGAAGTTTCCTTGCCCTCCTCTCCTGGTTATGTGCAAAGGACTCTGAAGTTGTTTTGCTCCATTTGAACTTGGCATAAGGGTTTTCGGTGGGGTGGGGGAAAGAATGAACTCACCGACACACGTTAAGAGTCACGGCAGCCTGATAATCCTCCTTTCCCAAGGCACAGTGATGAGATTAATCAAACAGCATAAGCCACCTTACACACACACACACACACACACACACACACACACACACACCTCTTTTCTCATGCAATCCATGCTTTTAATTTCCCCAGTGTTCAGTAGCACACTGGCATTTTGGAGAGATAAGCTTACCTGGTTTTGCAAGGATACAATGCTGGGGAAAGGAGATTACACGATTATCAAGGAATCCTCAATATTGCCCAAGTGTTGCCTTTTTTTCTTCTGTTTCTAATCAGGGCTGTTGGCTACCCCCAGGCCCTATGGGTCTCAAACCTGGAGCACTCCAGGTCGCAAGAATGCAAGAAGGACCCTGCTGGTTCAGGTTGGAGGTCCGTCCTGGACAGCATCCTGTTTCCAGTAGTGACCAATAATTGTTTCATTCACACTGTAATGCCTGCATGTATGTTGCTAAAGGTTTAACATAGGAAAATTCCATTGGAGTATACTAAGCTAGAAGCAGCTCTCTCTGAGCTCTAGCTGATTTGATAATTAACTATTGTTATTGTTTGCTTCTAGCTCTGATGTGAGTGTTTAACCTTAGATCAGGTGATTAAGGTATTGAATTGCAGATCACCATTTTGAAAGGGAGTTGCCTTTGGTCCTTGTTCCTAGGCTCTGTGAAAGTGAGGATGTAAATGAAGCTAGGCTATTGGAGGCTGTAAAGAGAGAGAGAGAGACCTTTGCTTATAGGTCTGTTTCGAGTATTTCATATTTTCTAAGATGCTGTGCCTGTTCTGGACAGCACAAAATGACTTATGGAATTATTTGGATGCATCTTTGATGTTTTTGTTCTGTTCTTGAAGAAAGTTCTGCAGGTAGAGTTTTGAGCCATCTAATGGGTCTGGACAATGCTGCATTCCAAAAGGAGCCAGTTTTTATGCATCCAGTTGCTTCAGACTGCACAATACTAATAATATCTGCAATAAGTGCTGTCCACGCAGGCAGAGGCTCTCCAAGGTTTTGCATCTTGCCCTGTTCTACCTGCAGGTGCTGGGAATTGAACTTGGCACCTTCTGTATGCAAAGGCTGGACTCTCCAAGGCCCCTTCCTAAAAATGCTTGGGATATCCTCAAGAGTATATTATTATTTATTATATTTATATATCACCACCTCTCCATCCCCACCCCCCAGAGCTTAAGGTGGGGTACATGATTCTTCCCTTCCCCATTTTATGCTCATACCCACCCTGTGAAGTCTGGTTGGGACAAGAGATACCGAGGTCACACAGTGAGCTTCATAGATGAGTGGGGATTTGAAACCCGGTCTCCCATGTCCTATTCCAACATTCACTATCATTATAGGTTTCGCTGATTCTAAAGGTTGGGGAAGCGATACTGCCTTTTGCAAAAGCCATGCTGATTTGTCATGAGCAAGGCTTCTTCTATGCAGTGGGGAACTCTAGCAATCCCCCCAAGGGCAGGAATTAGGCTGACAATTTGCAGTGCATCAGCTCTCCATTTTAAATCTTTTTTGAAAACTGGTGTTTGCATTACCAGCTCTTTCCCAGCCCTCTGGTATGTAAGCTGATTTTAATGAGAAGTTGCATATTTTGTCAAAAAGATCAGCGATTTCACATTTAAGCTCTTTAAGGACTCTCGGGCGAATGCCATCTGGTCCTGTTGACTTGTTAATTTGTAAGTTGTCAATTAGCTCTAAAACATCATCCAGTGTCACCTCTGTTTGACATAGCTCCTCTGACGCCCTCCCTGAAAACAACCCTTCTGGTATGGAAAATGTCCTAGCTTCCATGCTAGAGGCTGATGTACAGGCCACCCAAGATTGAATTGGCATCTTTCTGCCTGCCAAGCATGTGCTCTGTCACTGAGCTATATCGTCTTTCCTTGATTGTCTTCTGTTGCAGCTGGGGGTATATACTCCTGTCGGGATCAGAAGGGGCTTGGATATCTCCTGGCATTTGCTCTGGTGTCCCTTATCATGGTGGGCTGATTGAATTGAGAAAGAACAGGTGGTATTGCCCAGTACTGATGCCGTCACACCTTTGGGAGCTCATTGGTTCATCCTTGCTCAGTCAGCCTTCCTATGAATCTGCCCGAAGGTGCCATCTAACTCTGGCCCTGGCCCTGCTAGGGCTCCAGCTGACCACCTCTTCAGCAGCTGTATAAAGCCAAGCAGAGAGGTGGAGAAGCCTTTTCACTCCGCGGGCCACATTCACTCCTGAAAAGGCTCCCAAGGGCCACGTGGCAGGGAGGTGAGTGGAACAATGAATGCATCTGTCACCTTTCCATTCTGCGTTGGTAAGAAATCGATCTTTTAATGTGGTGGAACTTAAACTTTGGAACTCTCTGCCTATTGATATGAGGCAGCCGCCTTCACTGTACTCTTTCTGGCACCAGTTAAAAAACATTTTTGTTTGGAGAAGCCTACCTATTTAGATGCAGGTGGCGCTGTGGGTTAAACCACAGAGCCTAGGACTTGCCGATCAGAAGGTCGGTGGTTCGAATCCCCGCGACGGGGTGAGCTTCCGTTGCTCGGTCCCTGCTCCTGCCCACTCAGCATTTCGAAAGCACGTCAAAGTGCAAGTAGATAAATAGGTACCACTCTGGCGGGAAGGTAAACGGCGTTTCCGTGCGTTGCTCTGGTTTGCCAGAAGCGGCTTAGTCATGCTGGCCACATGACCCGGAAGCTGTACGCTGGCTCCCTCGGCCAATAAAGCGAGATGAGCGTGGCGACCCCAGAGTCGGCCATGACTGGACCTAATGGTCAAGGCTCCTTTACCTTTATCTATTTAGAATGCTGGTTTTTCTGTTTATTGCTGGTTTTTAATTTGTTGAATTTGTTTTTACTAATAATCTTGCTGTCTCGTTCTTTTCATAAACTGCTTCCAAGTTTTCTACAATCAAGCCATTTATAATTTTTTATGAAATAAATCAAATACTGTTGCAAAGGTTGTGTGCCGCCCCTGATCTCTGTGTCAGGAGTTCAGCCTACACTCGAGTAGGACCCTGGCAGAGACACATGCCCGACTGGCATGTGCCCTCTCTCCTGGTCTTCCGTTCGGGAGCTTCAAAAGCTTTCTTCTGCCCGAACATCACAGCGACCGATGCCAACAGACATTGGCACACTTACGGATCTGCAGAGTCTTCGCAGTTCGCATAACAGATCTCAGCAACTCAGCATTTTGGCTAATCTACTTTATTTACATATAAACACACATGGAGCACTGCAACATGGCTCCCTCTCTCTCTAGCATCAGACAGCAAAGAGAAAAAGAACAAAGTACAATAGTCCCCATGGAACACAGTAACACAAACATCCTGTCTTTGTCACTTCCCACTCTGTGGAGTCAAAACATATACCGTCATGTGAAAGACAACAATCCCATGACTGCAATCACGGAGCCAGGAATTCTAACACTCTGCTGAGTGGTAGCAAAATTCCAAGGGGTTCCAGGTGCTCACCCAGGGCTGTGTTTCCATTGGGAATAGTTGCATGGTGGCACCTGTCATGCCTTTAAGAAATATTTACACATATTGACACCTAAAGCCTTCAATGGAGGGTGTGCAGAACATTACACCCCAAAGATGTCCCTCATGGCTAATCTCACAGCTTCACCAAGCTGGGGACCGAAGCAGCAGCCAGTCATGGCCCCTGGCCTCTTGGTGCAACCTTTTCCAGCCAGCACCACATGTTCTTCCCACTTTCTCATTCTTGTTTCCAGAACACCTTGCGAACCCCCCCCAACTCTATCTCTTTTTCTAACTAACACTCAGCTGGGGGGGTGGGGTGGGGAGGACAGCAACTGCATGGCCAATTGTTTTTAATGGCCTGGGTCTTAGTAGTTCTCCTTGTATTCTTATGCACATTGCTCCCAGAGAGCTCCTGAACGGGAGAACTGGTTCTGTCCATAGTCCCTTTATTAGCGCCTGACATTCAGTAACTCTAGCAGTTATGGGTGCCCTTGCACCCCCAAACTCTGTTACCGCAGGTCTGCAACAATACCTTTGTACAGTGGGCTAGTTTTTACATGCACAGTGGTACCTCAGGTTAAGAACTTAATTCCTTCTGGAGGTCTGTTCTTAACCTGAATCTGTTCTTAACCTGAGGTACCACTTTAGCTATTGGGGCCTCCCGCTGCTGCTGTGCGATTTCTGTTCTCATCCTGAAGCAAAGTTCATAAACCGAGGTACTATTTCTGGGTTAGCGGAGTTTGTAACCTGAAGCGTCTGTAACCTGAAGCATCTGTAACCCGAGGTACCACTGCATTCCTCTTTCTTCTAACCAGGCAAGCAAGAGCCATGATCCGAGTTCCAGGACCCATTCCAGAAAGTCAAAAGGGAGGTTGAAAAGAGGGATGCAGCCTGGGGAGCTTTCTGAGGGCCTGGTGGATAATTGTGGAGGGCCATGTTCAGTCCCCGGACCTGAGGTCCCCCACTCTTCTATCCTATCTATAACAAGCTGGAAGCCAAGCGAAGGCATGGCACACAAAAGCCAATTTACCACATGAAAGCCAATTTACCACACAGCTATCAGTGTTAATGGCACCGCAGTAACCCAACTGCAGCGTTCAGTTCAAAGCCAGAGATCTCGAAAAGGGAGGAAGAGCTAAGCCACTGGATTCCTCTGTTGTGATGACAGCCCACAGGCAAATTCTCTTTCATGGAAGGTCAGCTCAAAACACGACACCTGGAAACATTTTTTTCTGCTTCGCTTAATCTCCAGCAGAGGGAAGAAGAAAAACAGCCTTTTGTTTTTAATTCCAACCACAGCCCCTCGTTGCTCTGAATGTGCGCTCCTGAATCTCCCAAGTCTAGCCAGCCTGCACCTTCGTTGTGAGGCAACGTGGTCCATTTATGCAATTTCTCTTCAGTTTTCAAATAGCCCTTTATGCCAGAGCTACACTGTTTTCCTTTTGGATATAAAGCCATGCAATTAAGGGGCGACAGCTAAATGGACCCTCAACTGTCGTGCTGAGAGGCTGTTTGCTGTTGCTGGGGAATGAGGAATGGGGGGGGGGGGAGCTGTTAGCTTCAGGCCTTGTTTGAAGGCTTTCTGGAAGCACCTGCACTGGTTGTAGCTGATGGGAATTGTAGTCCATAACACCTGGAGGGCACCAGGTTGGCAATGCCAGGACTTGATGGCCTGCAAGCCTCTTTTTGGTTCAATAACTGTATGCTCACACATCACTTGGGAAGATAGGCGAACTAATCCCGGTGTACTGAAAGAAGCAAAGATCACCAGTGTCGAAGCAATGATTCTTCAACATCAACTTCGTTGGACTGGTCATGTTGTGCGGATGCCTGATTATTGTCTTCCAAAGCAACGACTCTGTTCCGAACATAAAAATGGAAAGCACAATGTTGGTGGTCAGCAAAAGAGGTTTAAAGACTCTATCAAGGGCAATCTAAAAAAAAAAAAGTAGTATAAACACTGACAACTGGGAAACACTGGCCTGCGAGCGCTCCAGTTGGAGAACAGCCTTTTCCAAAGGTGTCATGGGCTTTGAAGACACTTGAACTCAGGACAAAAGGGAGAAATGTGCTATAAGGAAGGCACGCTTGGTAAACCCTCATCATGATCAACTCCCACTTGGAAACCTGTGTACCCACTGTGGAAGGAGGTGTGGATCCAGAATTGGCCTCCCCAGTCACTTATGGACTCACTGTTAAGACCGTGTTCATGGAAGACAATCTTACTTGGCTACGAGTGATCGAAGAAGAAGAAGAAGCTTGTCCCATCATCGTCCCTTTTTATGATCTGCATTTTGTAA
Source organism: Podarcis siculus (assembly GCA_034642415.1). NCBI lineage: Eukaryota > Metazoa > Chordata > Lepidosauria > Squamata > Lacertidae > Podarcis > Podarcis siculus. The sequence continues at coordinate 87,615,518 of JAXCMG010000003.1, read as the reverse complement.
AAACAGCTTCATTGTAAACGTGGCCTCTTCTTTCCCTGTATCTTTGATGTTATTTGTGAACGCGAATGAAGCATTTTAGACCTCCCTGCACAAAAGTAATTCATTTCATTTGATCTGCCTCACTTCAGTATTTTGCCTCTGATGTGTAAAGGGCAGCGCAACTATCGGTTAAAAGCTGGCTTTGTAATCAATGCTACCCAAAAAGAAATAAAGAAAGAAAAATAAAATAAAAACTCCACTAGGTAGAAGTTTGCATTATTATTGCTTCCAATGCTTACGCAATTAGGTATATTTATTTGCATGTCTAGACCCTGCAACCACCCCCTTGTTGAGGAATAAAACACCAGGACACAGGTATTAGGATAATGTTATTGGGCAAATTTTGGCCACAACTTTATTGATTACAGAATGTCAGCGGTATTGGCTAAGGCATTGAATGGACCCGACTATATCTGACTCCTGCCCGTTGCTCAGGGAGTCCAGTAAGGGTAAACCACCAGAAGGGGGAGCCCCGTCGATGCAGACCAACTTGAGCTCCCCCAGGTGTTCCCATTGGGGTCGTCTCATGGCCCTAGCCCCCGACCTGGGCTTTGGACAATATCTACACACCCCGGATTCCTTTAATGGAATACCCTTAAGCTTGGAGGGGCAGGTGATGGACACACATTCCCTCCCCCATCATAAGGTCAAACAATGCCTAACTGCAAAACCTTGCAAAGTTGTGATGATTGCTACGAGGTAGGCAAAAACCAAATGGCCCCTGCCAATTTGCCATGTGGAAAAATTCCTACCAAGCCCCTCAATGGCGGCCAACTGAGGTCCATAGCAAGGCCGATGAAGAAAACCTGCAATAAAGGGAGGGAGGGCAGGAGATTGAGGAAGGGAGCCAGGAGGAAGCCCTCCAGCTCATGCCTAAGCTTAAATGGTCCCGGCCACGCCCCCAACCAGCCAGCGGATTGGCTAGCTGGTCACTGATGCGGCTGGGATCCCCCAGACAAGGGACTTTGTCCCCCGGAGTAGAGAGGGTGGCCATGTGGTCCACCGCAACTCCTCCCCACTGTGAAGTGGAGCAGTTTTATTGCAATAATATCCCACTAGTCCTTCAAGGAGATCAAAGTGGCATACATGGTTCTCTTCCTCCTCATTAAACCCCCACAACATCCCTGTGAGGTAGGATAGGCTGAGAGAAAAAAACTGGCCCAAGGCAGTTTTTTCACCATATAGATAAAACTGACAGACGTTTACAACAAATGGACGTACTATAATTACATATCTGGATAGGCTTGCCTAAACATAAGTGTTTTCAGCAGCTGCAGAAAACAATAGTGAAGGTTCCTGCCTGAAATCAATAGGCAGGGAGTTCCAGGGAATAGCTGGTACCACACTAAAGGAACAATTTATTGCAAGTGTGTAAGGAACATTATGTGTGGCACTTGCAAACGTGGCACTTCTGGAGCCATATCTGGGCACGTATTGGGCCATCTGTTTTAAATGGTTCTCTTCACTGAGTAAAGGAACGGGCAGCTGGTATGGAACCTTCATTTCACTGCCCCATCTGCAAGTGGCAAAATGGTGGGGGACACTCTGGTGACTTTTGGGGGGTGGGGAAGTATTCAGGATGACCTCTGCTGAAACTCAGTGCTCCCGGATGCCAAACTCCATGACAATCGCTTTCTCCAAACCTTCTTGGAGAAGGGCCTGCAAGACAGAGTTGTTCCACCTGGCCTTTGGTCAGGGCGCAGCCTGACTCCCTCCTCTGGCAACCTGCACAGAATTTTGCTTAATCGGTTGCCATCAACTTGATTTTAATTAATTTTTATAATGAAATTTTTAGAATGTTTGATTATTTGACTGTTTGATTATTTGATTGTTGTTAGCCGCCCTGAGCCCGGCTTCAGCTGGGGAGGGCGGGATATAAATAATTTTATTATTATTATTATTATTATTATTATTATTATTATTGCTCAAACTGCAACTCTCCACATTCCTCAGTGGTTGGTGCAAGGGTTCCTGGGATTGCTCGGAGCTGTTTTTGCTGCTTTTTTGCCCTTTCCAGGCTCTTTCAGGGCCATTTTTTGCTTTTAAAAAAGTCATTTCTGGGTTCTGTGCGGTCGCCTGTAATGCTTTCTAAAAACCATGCAAGTTGGTGGCTTTCGCTGTGTCCACTAAAACAAGAAATGCGTTAAAAGTTTAGACGTCTCCAGGTTTGTTGCTAGGATTAATAGAGTCGAATCTCAAAACACCTTGGGCCAGATTTATCTAAATAGTTCAAATAATAGGAGTCATCGCAGTGAGTTCTGCTGGTGCAGTGGGGCTCCCCCCGCCTCCTATGCACCCAAAGACTTCCCAAATCAACTCTGGGGTGGTGGGAGAACCCCCAGAACAACACATGGGGGGAAGAGGTGAATTATTTCATTCTGCACTGATGGAATGAGCGCTTCTGTGCAACATTGAGTTCCACCCCTAAACTCCATGATTCCAGTGCCTGCAAACTATGGTTGCAACCAAAGTATGGATTTTTTTGGGGCGGGGGATACAGTTCCCTATCCTTATCCTGGTCACCAAAATGCCTGGGACTAGATCAATCTGTTCCTTGTCATCTGCTAAGTATTCTTGGCAGCAGGAGGCGTCGTCATATTGTTAATGCAATCTTAAAATAGTCTGGCAGGTATTCTCTCTTCTGGCTAGGAGGGATGTCTGTGCATCCTTCCAATTTGTTGCTAATGTAAAATGACTTTAAAAAAGAGTCAATTTCTAATTAAAAGTGGAAAAACAACCAGATCGATAAATGTTCCAATGTATTAGGTTTTGGCCACACTTGGCCTCAGCGACGGCGTTGCACGTCGACTCCTAAACGGCTGCCATGCTGGTAAGGACTCGGCAGTTATTAAGCACTAATTCAATCTAATGAGTTGGGTAATTCAGACAAGAGGGAAGTGATCCACCAACCGAACGAGGAAGCATTTTTAAATTGGCATCAGCAGTGTTTACAAGTCTATGGTGCATGCCAAGCTCTGACAGCAATCGTCAGAAGAAATATGCTTAAGAAGATGGCGGCAGGAAGAAAAAAAAGGAGAGTTTAAAAGCAAAGCAAGCTGCACAGAACATTAAGAGAATATGGGCTACATCTGACTAAGCTGTGCTCAGAGAAGCCTCACTGCGATCGATGGAACATGGCTAATTGAAGTCCATTGATTACAGTGAGCTACTCTGAGTATGACGTGGGCCCCATCTGCACTATGCATTTAAATGAGTATTATACCGCTTTAAACAGTCATGGTTTCCCCCAAGGAATCCTGGGAGCTGTAGTTTGTGGAGGGTGCAGAGAGTTAGAAGACCTTTATTCCCTTCGCCGAACTACAGTCCCCAGAGTTCCTTGGTATAACCCACTTTGATTGATGGTCATACCAGATTTCTTCTGCTGGTGTACCAGCCTAGCCCTGATCTCCCCACCATCTCTGCCTCCCAGTAAATGTCAGTGATGGCACTGCTAGGGAGCTGGCATAGCAGGCACGTAGAAGATGAGATGATAGATGATAGTTTATGGAAGAGAGCTTTGATAAGGAGGCTGACCCTATAGCCAAGGGATCCATCCACATCTTCATTTAGACACTGCTCAGTAGGTTAAAAGGACACGGGTGGTGCTGTGGGTTAAACCACAGAGCCTAGGGCTTGCCGATCAGAAGGTCGGTGATTTGAATCCCCGCAATGGAGTGAGCTCCCGTTGCTCGGTCCCTGTTCCTGCCAACCTAGCAGTTTGAAAGCACAAAGTGCAAGTAGATAAATAGGTACCGCTTCGGCGGGAAGGTTAACAGCGTTTCCGTGCGCTGCTCTGGTTTGCCAGAAGCGGCTCAGCTGTTCGCCGGCTCCCTCGGCCGATAAAGTGAGATGAGTGACCCCAGAGTCGTCCACGACTGGACCTAATGGTCAGGGGTCCAGTAGGTTAATGTGGCAGTAGACAAATCATGCTTCAGATCTGGATTTTTGGAAGAAGGCTTGATTGTATCATGCAACACCATATGTTTTATCATTCTTATATGGTAATAGGTAAAGGTCTTACCATATAGGTAAAGGACCCCTGGACGGTTAAGTCCAGTCAAAGGCGACTATGGGGTTGCAGCGCTCATCTTGCTTTAAGGCTGAGGGAGCCGGTGTTTGTCCACAGACAGCTTTCCGGGTCATTTGGCCAGCATGACTAAACCGCTTCTGGCGCAACAGGACACCGTGACGGAAGCCACAGCTCACAGAAACGCCGTTTTACCTTCCTGTCACAGCAATACCTATTAATCTACTTGCACTGGTGTGCTTTCGAACTGCTAGGTTGGCAGGAGCTGGGACTGAGCAACGGGAGTTCGCCCCATAACGGGGATTCGAACCACAGACCTTTTGATCGGCAAGCCCAAGAGGCTCAGTGGTTGAGACCACAGTGCCACCTGCAGCCTTTGACTCGACTTAACCATACAGGGTTCCTTTACCTTTACCTATATGGTAATACTGGTTGGATGGCGTCTTGTATGCACGTTCCAGAAACTCCTGCTGTTAAGATGATTCCAAGTGTATTGCTCTGCTTTCCTTTGGACCACATCAGTGAGGCTGAGACGGGGGTCTCGTATCTGGACAGCCCAAGACCTCCACACACACACACTGCCCAGGCTTGTGCCACAGAGAGCTCTCTTTGCTGCTACTAACGTAGCAAAAACAAACATGGGAGGCAGCAGTAACAAGTTACCTGTCTCTGCAGCCACAGCAGGCGCTGCGATTCTCCAGAGGTTTGACTTTACCCCCGGGATCCACAACCCGTCGTCTCTCGGGACAGACAGATGCCAACTAAATGCTGGCCTCTGCCAAACAACAAAGCCTCAGCCCGGTAGCAAAATATTCCAATACATTTCTTTAGTAAGACATTTCAAAACTGCTGGTGTAAGGATAAATGTCGAGACTTGAAGATTCATTTGTCCTGAACATCTTACAGCTCAGATGATTAGACAAAGATGAATTCTAGAGCAAAAGCAGATCTTCAAATGCTCTTTGACATAGTTTTCGAGGAACAAAGAAAGCGAAAAGTGAGCAAAGCCCCTTTTAAAATGATGTCTCTGATGTGTGGAGAAAGAGTGTGTCCTGCCAATGATGAACTTCAGAGTCTCTCTTCTGAAACCCCTGTCTTCCCTCCCCAGAGTTATCTCACTCTCTTGCCAGCGGATTATCTCCTTGGGGTGTTTCTTCCCTCATCATGTCTCAACCCAGGAGTAAATCAAAGTAAGGGGAAAGGGGAAAGGGGCAGCTACAGCACTGTTAGTCTTGGGATAGATCAGGAAATGAAACCTAGCGGCAAGTTTCTACAATCTCTGCGTTGGAGAGTGGCTACCAACAGTGGTGTAGCAAGGTAAGGCGGTAGCCAGTGCGGAAAAATTCTTGTCAACCCCCCCATTTATTTATTTGCCTGCAAAAATGGTTTGACTTTATTTCATATTTTCTTACAAAGGAATGTGGATTCTGGGCCTCGGATAACAACAACAACAACAACAACAACAACAACAACAACAACAATAATAATTTATTATTTATACCCCACCCATCTGGCTGAGTTTCCCCAGCCACTCTGGGAGGCTCCCAATCGAGTGTTAAAAACAATACAGCATTAAATATTAAAAAACTTCCCTAAACAGGGCTGCCTTCAGATTTCTTTTAAAAATAAGATAGCTGCTTATTTCCTTGACATCTGATGGGAGGGCGTTCCACAGGGTGAGTGCTACTACCGAGAAGGCCCTCTGTCTGGTTCCCTGTAACTTCACTTCTCGCAATGAGGGAACTGCCAGAAGGCTCTTGGCGCTGGATTTGTGTCCGGGCTGGACGATGGGGTGGAGATGCTCCTTCAGGTATACAGGACCGAGGCCTTTTGGGGTTTAAAGGTCAGCACCAACACTTTAAATTGTGCTCAGAAATGTACTGGGAGCCAAGTAGGTGACTGTGGACAGATACTTAAATCTACAGGATGGATTGTGTTAATTTATTTATAGCAGGCATGTCCCAAGAGACTGCGATCTACTCCCACTATTAAAAGCTGGGAGTGGTCTACCCATTGGATTGGCCAATGTTGTTGAGCTTTTTTGGGGGAGCCAAAGTTGCTGAGCTTTTCTTGTGGAGATCGCGTGTCTTATGACGAGGAGTCTGCCTGCCGCCCTACAGCTGAGGGGACACGGTGGGCAGACTATTTTGGCAGTGGGAAGCCTGCGCGCACCAAAGCCGCAGCGTCTCCCATGTACAGTGAGTGCCACACACCATTTTGTCACCCTCATCGGAGGTGACACCTGGGGTGGACCGCCCCCCACGACAACCAACTTGCTCCGCCCCTGGCTACCAAACATTGCTCAAAATGAAATCCAGGGCAAAATTGGGAGGAACGGTGCCCTCAAATCAAGCACACATTATTTTTGTTAGATCCCCTATGTGTTAATCGAGAAAGTGCCCTAGGTATTTATATGCTTGATTGTTTGTTTAAATGCTTCCCATAAACATAGAGCAAGGCAGAATACCAACATGCCAAATTACAGCAACGTTGGAAAAATGAAATTCATATTTCAAAGACCTGCTTCCTGCTGAGGCTCTGCATGTGGGGAGTTCCACAGGGCCCACCTTGCCACAACAAACCAGTGACATAGCATGGGTTGCCAGTGCCTGGGGCAAGGTACACCAGCCATAGCATGCTCATAGGAAGCTCCACTGGTCCGGACCAGGTGCCAGCATCCTGCCAGCCAAGTCTTGCATGGCTGTTTGTTCATCTGTGCCCATTCACAAATACAGTGGCACCTCGGGTTAAGAACTTAATTCGTTCTGGAGGTCCATTCTTAACCTGAAACTGTTCTTAACCTGAAGTACAACTTTAGCTAATGGGGCCTTCTGCTGCCGCCATGCTGCTGCCACGCCGCCACTGCGCAATTTCTGTTCTCATCCTGAAGCAAAGTTCTTAACCTGAGGTACTATTTCTGGGTTAGTGGAGTCTGTAACCTGAAGCGTCTGTAACCTGAAGTGTCTTTAACCCGAGGTACCGCTGTACATGCATTCATTATCTTCAAAGGTATCTCCATATATATGTACATTCATACATCTTGTTTGGCTGGATAATTGCATAGCAAAATAGGGAGAAGTGCAAATTTCAAATGATATCTGTGTTCCAGTTCCGACATTGGTTTGAGAAGTACAAATCAGGTAAAGGTAAAGGTAAAGGGACCCCTGACCATTAGGTCCAGTCGTGACCGACTCTGGGGTTGCGGTGCTCATCTCGCTTTATTGGCCAAGGGAGCCGGTGTACAGCTTCCGGGTCATGTGGCCAGCATGACTAAGCCGCTTCTGGTGAACCAGAGCAACGCTGTTTACCTTCCCGCTGGAGCGGTACCTATATATCTACTTGCATTTTGATGTGCTTTCGAACTGCTAGGTTGGCAGAAGCAGGGACCGAGGAACGGGAGCTCACCCCGTCGCAGGGATTCGAACCACTGACCTTCTGATCAGCAAGTCCTAGTCTCTGTGGTTTAACCCACAGCGCCACCCCCGTCCCTTAATCAGGTAGCTTTTTATTAAAGTTGCAGTTGAAAGCAACTTTCTCCTCTATCCCTTGCCCTGCTTTACCTATGCAACCTTCTGGGGTGCCATACACACTGATTCCAGGCTGTACAAATCATAAATAATATTATCAGTTGTGGGATTTAAAGGAGAGACCTTTCTCTCACCTAAAGGCTGCAGCCAGATGGAATGCTTAAGCAAAATGCGGGTTGGGGGCGATGGCGATGGAAAGTTCCCCAGCTACTACAGTTGACTTTAGTGGGTGTTTTGTGAGAGAAGTGGATGCCCAAGGTTAATGGTTCAGCACAGTGCTTTTTTCTGGGGGGACACAGGGGTACACATACCCCTAAACCTTTTGTGAATCTAAGTTTGGCCTCATTGAGGGGCAGTACAGTCATACCTCATGTTACGTTTGCTTCAGGTTACGCATTTTCAGGTTGTGTCCCGCGATGATCGAGGAGTACCGGAAAAGGTTACTTCCGGGTTTCGCCACTCGTGCATGCGCAGAAGTGGTGAAAATGACATCATGTGCATGCGCAGAAGCGGCAAATCGTGACCCGCGCATGTGCAGACGTGGGTTGCATTCTTTTCAGGTTGCGAATGGGCCTCTGGAACAGATCCCGTTCACAAGCAGAGGTACCACTGTATTTCAATATGAGTAGAAAAATGAGAGTACCCCTAAAGATTTTTTTAGAACAAAAGCACTGGTTCAGCAAGGCAGGCACGGAATCAAGTGGAAGTTTGACTATCAAAAGGGTGACACGTAATGGAGTGTGCGGGCGGAGGGACAGGCAGATAAAGTGAGTGAGTGGCGGCACCCTTGACAAACACTGATGAAAAACTGACGGCTTTTATTCATACAAAGAGACAAATCTTTTTTTAAAGCTAATAAATACATGACAGGGACACTTCTCGTGGCATTGATAAATGGTGACAAGTCCGTCTGGCTACGAGGGAGAGCTGTCCAACATACAGAATTAGAGTTGGGCGCACGTAACGCCAAATGCAGACAGTAAAGGGGGAGGTAGGATGGAGGGAGAAGGAGGCCTTTACACGTCATTAAATACAGGTCATGGTACCCCATGGCTTTATTTTCAAAAAAGGCAATGATTTGCTTAAGGGGGAAAATATATTTAAGTCCCGACTTACTGAGCTGGGGCCTTAAAAAAAACAATGTCAACAAGGGGTGGCAGTGGTGGTGGGGAGAAGTTATTTTAAAAACAGCTCTGTGTTCAGAGGGAAGGTTAATGCCATTTTTGAAACATCGAGCCTCTAGGTCCTTGTGATCTCTATTGATGTCTGGTTTGGAAGAATAAGAGGTACAGAACAAAGGACAGCGCCAGTGTGACAAGGTATAATGAGGCGGAGGGGGGAGAAGAAGGGAAGATAAAACAGCGAGATGGAGATAGAGCGAGAGGCTCAGATCATTTAAAGTATAATAGATGAGAAGGACAGTTTGGTGTGGATAAATGTAAAGCAACATTGACTTTGATGAGCTCCTCTCTGTCTCTCTCTCTCTCTCTCTCTCTGTCTCTCTCTCTCTCTCTCTCTCTCATTGCCGCCATATATTGCCGGCAATATCACAGAAAGGGAGGGTTGAGAGGAACGACTCTGGGAAATGGGAAAGAGGGAGAAGGAGGAACTTGCCTGGGTTGGGTGATCAGAATGGGAAGGCCTTGCCCAAGTTGTTGGTCTTCTTGGGGTTCCAAAAATATAATTGATTTAGAGTTTATATAGCAGAGTACACGGGTGGCACTGTGGGTTAAACCACAGAGCCTAGGACTTGCCGATCAGAAGGTCAGCGGTTCGAATCCCCACGACGGGGTGAGCTCCCATTGTTTGGTCCCTGCTCCTGCCAACCTGGCAGTTCGAAAGCACGCCAAAGCGCAAGTAGATAAATAGGTACCACTCCGGCGGGATGGTAAACGGCGTTTCCGTGCGCTGCTCTAGTTCGCCAGAAGTGGCTTAGTCATGCTGGCCACATGACCCAGAAGCTGTACGCCGGCTCCCTCGGCCAATAAAGTGAGATGAGCGCTGCAACCCCAGAGTCGGTCACGACTGGACCTAATGGTCAGGGGACCCTTTACCTTTACCTAACAGCTTAGGAGCTGAAGCTACCCATTCCCATCACCACCTGTTCTATCTTATTTACCCATCACTAGCGTTGCTTAAAACAGTGAATAAAACACACAGAGGTTCCATTGGTAAATGGGGAGGGATGTTCCTTACTGATATCAGGAAAGGTCTTAGAACAGATAATTAAATAGCTGGTTTGTGAGCACTTTAAAAAGATGTGATTCCCAAGACTCAGCATGGGTTTCTCAAAAATGAGTCATGCCAGACAAATCTCATTTCTTAATTTGATAGCATTACAAGCTTGGTGGATCAGGGGAATGCGCTGGACATAGTGTATCTTGATTTCAGCAAGGCTTTGACCAAGTCCCCCATGATATTATTGCGGAGAGCTGGTAAAATGTTGGCTAGACGAGGTAACTGTTCGGTGGATTTGTAGCTTGGTTGACTGACCAAACCCAAAAAGTGTTCACTAATGGTTCCTCTGTTAGGATATAGTTCCGTTCCACCTTAAAAGGGAACAGGCTGTTGTGTGGCACATGCCTGTTTACTTCCAGCGCTCGCTGGGAACTTCCGTTGTATGTTGCTTTTGTGTTAATGCTGTTTTGCTGGACACGACGGGATGCAGACATGTTTTCCTTTTTTCCTGAACTATGCTGAATAAATGCTGTAAACATGCTTGCACATTTCTCTGTCCACCTCATCTGCTGTGTGATGGTTTACACACTCTGCTGACAGAGCGTGCACGGGTCTCTAAATGTACCTGAGGCTCGTGTCGCTAATTGATGCTGTTCCAAGGGAGAGCAGCTGGAGCAGCTGGAGCCAGCTGGGGGCCTGCCTGATGCCTGCCTGATGCCCCCGTCTCCCCGGCAGTATCCCAACATCCTCGTCATCCTGAGGAAAAAATGTGACAACTGGGGTGCTGCAGTGTTCTGCCCTGGGCCTGTTGTTGTTCAATGTCTTTATAAATGACTTGTTTGAAAGAGTTGAGGCGATGCTCATCCAATCTGCAGATGACACCTGTTAAGTTGTGGGTGAACATATCAGACGACACGGCGATTCTTCAAACAGCTCTTGTTTGTTCACAGGCCAGAACAGAACTGAACTGGAGGGTTCAGTCAGCCTGCTTATATAGAGCTCCAGTACAACGCAACTGTAACAACTTTCTGTAACTATCCAATCAACGAACGTCACTTTCAATCCCTTATTTGCATATATGGACCTGAGCTATCTACAGTAGCCCCCTGCTGGCCCAGGGTGAGAACTTCAGTACATAACAACACCAAACTGGTTAATGTTACAGAAGACGGAATCAGGATTCCAGATGACCTTAACGGATTGGAGAACTGGCTCCAAATTAACAGAATGAAAATTCACTAGGGACAACTGTAAGGTTCTGCACTTAGGCAGGAATAACCAGCTACACAAATATAAGATGGGAAACATCTGGATCCAGGGGTTTTAGTAGATGCCTGTGGGAAGCCCCAAAGCAGGGCTTGAGCGCAATAACAGTGTTTCTCTTGATTCCCACCAACTTGCATTCAGAGGCAAACTGCCCCTGACAATGGAATGGCGGCATGGGAAGAAAAATGGAGTGACCAGGAGATACGCATGTTTGAGGGTGGGCAGAATTCATGGAAGTGAGAGCTGGACCATCAAGAAGGCTGATCGCCGAAGAATTGATGCTTTTGAATTATGGTGCTGGAGGAGACTCTTGAGAGTCCCATGGACTGCAAGAAGATCAAACCGATCCATTCTTAAGGAAATCAGCCCTGAGTGCTCACTGGAAGGACAGATCGTGAAGCTGAGGCTCCAATACTTTGGCCACCTCATGAGAAGAGAAGACTCCCTGGAAAAGACCCTGATGTTGGGAAAGATGGAGGGCACAAGGAGAAGGGGATGACAGAGGACGGGATGGTTGGACAGTGTTCTCGAAGCTACCAGCATGAGTTTGACTAAACTGCGGGAGGCAGTGGAAGACAGGAGTGCCTGGCGTGCTCTGGTCCATGGGGTCACAAAGAGTTGGACATGACTAAAGGACTAAACAACAACAACAACAACAGAATTAATGGGGCAGGGATATATCAAGCAATGAAGGTGGCAAGATGATTTGTTTATTATTAAATTTGCATCTTTCTAATCGGAGGAGTATTACAAGAACCGTACCTGTGTGTCTGTCGGTTTGTGTGCTCACAATAAGGAGAAAAGAAACAATTGAGTTTGTCGGCACACAGATGTCTCTGAAGCCTGCAACAGCATCTTGAGTATTTACAGAAACCATTATCCCATAACCAGAATTTTATGCTTCTGAATGACAGAGCAATAGGAGGTATATTTTGGCTTATGTATTGAGAGACGATCAGCTAAGGAGAAGTTTGCATTTCATTCATGCATAGCTGGAGAGCTTAAATGAATAAATAAAACCAGCAGGAGCAATGGGATGCAGCCTTCTTTCCCTCCAACAGGATAGTTACGGAGAACCACATGCCAGTCATACTTCATACTTCCAGCAAATTATACAGATTTATTTTTTTCTGTGTGGTGAGTAGGAAGTGCCTCAGATTCTGAAAAATAATTGTTCTTGGTGGGGTTTTGAGTGCTCAAACCAGATTGCCACCCCTTAGCTGCAGACTGGTGAAGCTTTCTAACCAAGAAGAAACAAGTTTCCCAGTACCTATGGTATTTTGAAATATATGGTTTGTCTAATAGATATGTATACTAACTTTTAATGTTAAGGACTCCCCTCTAATGTAAGGTTACCAGATTTTTTTTCAGTGAATCCGGGGACACTTTTCAACTTCAATGGATTTTGTATGGGGACTGATTTGTAAATTTGGGGACGTCTGGTAATCTTCCTCTAATGATATCCACTTTTGATATTTTTTTTTTAATTGTCATCGGCGAAAGAAAACTTTATGTTAATTTAAATTTCTGTTTACCTCTTTTGTCAGTATTTAACGGAAAATCTCAGCTGTCTGTCTGTCTGTCTGTCTATCTATCTATCTATCTATCTATCTATCTATCTATCTATCTGAACCACCTCTTTCCATATGAACCTACCTGGACAGTGAGATCATCTTCTGAGGCCCTTCTTCATGTGCTTCCTTCACAAGAGGTCCGGAGGGTGGCAACATGAGAACGGGCCTTCTCTGCAGTGGCTTCCTATCTGTGGAATTCTCTCCCCAGGGAAGTTTGGTTGGCGCCTTCATTATGCACCTTTAGGCAGGAGCTGGGACAGAGCAACGGGAGCTCACTCCATTGTGGGGATTCGAAATGCCGACCTTCCGATCGGCAAGCCCAGGAGGCTCAGTGGTTTAAGCCACAGCATCACCCACATCCTATCCCATAGTCGCAACCCCATAATCGCCTTTGACTGGACTTAACCTTCCAGGGATCCTTTACCTTTACCTTACACCTTTAGGCACCAGGTGGAAGTGCTCGTCTTCAACCTGGCCTTTGGCTGATTGACATCTAATGTCCTTTTAAAATGTGTTGGGGACTGGGGGATTATTGAGTTGTTCTTGTTCTTGTTTTTATTACGCATTTTATGTTTTTATATTGTGATTTTATCTTGTGTACCGCCTTGAGACCTGTGGGTATAGGGCGGTATACAAATTTAATAATAATTACAGTGGTACCTCTGCTTACGTACTTAATTCGTTCCGGAGGTCCGTTCTTAACCTGAAACTGTTCTTAACCTGAAGCACCTCTTTTGCTAATGGGGCCTCCTGCTGCCGCTACGCTGCGCGATTTCTGTTCTCATCCTGAAGCAAAGTTCTTAACCTGAGCTACTATTTCTGGGTTAGCGGAGTCTGTAACCTGAAGCGTATGTAACCCAAGGTACCACTGCACTAATAATCTATCTATATCACACCATAGTTCTTTTGGAGGATGGGGCTGTGTGTGTGTTTGATATTGCTCATCTCTTGCCAACAATCCCTTCGAACACTGCTGTCAAAGAACTTAAAAGCCAAGAACCATGATTGACTTCTCAAGTACAGTGAAGTCGCATCATACATGTATCTAATTTTTTTTTTTAACATTACAAAGTTGTTATTGTAATTCACCAGATCTTAACCTATTGCCGTATTTGTAAGAATGGATTCCAAATATCATTGAATTTGTCCATGGCAAGTCTGCATTTATATGCAAGTTGTTCATATGTTGTGAGTTTGTCTTCAATCCAGTTGTAGAAGGGAGCCACATCCCCCCCCCCCAATTCATCAGTATCAGACTTTTTGCCATGGAAAGGGTGTGTGCAGAGTCCACTCATATTGTCCTTTTGTAAGATTCCATGTGCTGGGTATATAATCCAAAATGATATTTTGCTCTGTAAATGTAAGGTTGTTCTGTACGGGTCTGTTGCTAGTTTCAGTTACCTTCTGCCAAAAATCTTTCAATATAGGACAGTGTTAGGACACGTATCTAACTTATATAAATTAAACTATACATGCTGGCGGGGGGGAACGGCTCTCTTCTGCAGAATGACTGCCTCTGTAGCTCCTGGAAAAAGCAGTGAGAAACTATTTTTGTTTTCCACGTTCTTCTTTTCCTGTCCTAGAATTCCACCTGCCAGTTTAAGCACCCATTCCAGCCATTTCCCCCTTCCTGCCATTGTTGCTCTCTGCCTTCCTCTCTCATCCTCCATTTTTTATCCTTGCCCTCCAAGCTTGCACATGGAACAAGTCAGGAGAGGCAGCATGGACTCCCCCACACATTTCCTTCCAGCCAGCTTGTACCATGACCCCACTGTCTGGAGGAGAAAACAGGAAAGCCCCTCTCCTCCATCAGAGGATTCAACCAGCCCTGCTCGCAAACAAGCTTTGCCTCACAGCAGGGGCAGAGGAAGGGGGTGCGGTGGGGGCGGGCTGCCTCAGGTGTCACCACTGAAGGGGATGACAAAATGGTGGGTGACACTCACCTCGGGCCTGCAGCGCACCCGAGCCATGTGTCTCTCCTGGGACTGACGCAGTGGCTTGGGTGCCTACAGGCTCTGCGCTGCCCCAAACAGTCCGCCCGCTGCCTCCCCCTCAGCTATAGGGCGGCTGAGTGAGAGGAGGCAGACAGACACCTCAGAGGCCCCATGGAGCATCCTGCACTGGTTTTCCCTGCCCCGCAGGTGGCTGGCCCTGGCCTTGGGTGCAGGGCACACCCACTGCCGCAGGCACCCAATCGGCTTGCTCCGCCGCTGCCTCGCAGCCAGCTGGGGGAGAGGGAGAGTGAGTTGGAAGATTTTGACTGTGCCCTAACTGTACGCAGTTCCACTGTACAGTGGTACCTCAGGTTACAGACGCTTCAGGTTACAGGCGTTTCAGGTTACAGACTCCGCTAACCCAGAAATAGTACCTCGGGTTAAGAACTTTGCTTTAGGATGAGAACAGAAATCGTGCGGCAGCAGCAGGAGGCCCCATTAGCTAAAGTGGTACCTCAGGTTAAGAACAGTTTCAGGTTAAGAACGGACCTCCAGAACGCATTAAGTTCTTAACCTGAGGTACCACTGTACTGGCAGTTGGCTTGTTCCAGCTGCATCTCCTGTCCTAGAAAAAGCAAATGATCTGTCTGTGAGCAGGGAATGGAACTTGTCGACTAATTAACAGTCACCAAATAACAGTTGTCAAACTACCTGGAAACACTAGTTAAGGGCTATTAAGTGTTCAATGTAAACTAATTTTAATTAGATGCTCTCAGGTGCGTGCAGGAGCGCTCTTTTTCTTATATGCTTTCAAAATAATTTATGCATGGAGGCAGTTGGGCACCTCCGATAAGCGCTCTATAAATACTTAAAAGGAAAGTAGACTCTCGAGCTGGTTATCTTGTTTTCCCACCTTAATTCTTCTCTCTCTCACTCCTGGTGAGTAGTTGTCCAGTCGAAAAGGCAATGCCATCAGAAGACAAGTGCGATCTCTTCCAGTACTTCACAGGGCAATAAAATATGTATTGTGCCAGGTAACCAGTACTCTTTACTCTGACTAAATGCCAGTATCTGCCTGGTTCCACTTAAAGGTAAAGGTAAAGGTACCCCTGCCCGTACGGGCCAGTCTTGACAGACTCTAGGGTTGTGCGCTCATCTCCCTCTAGAGGCCGGGAGCCAGCGCTGTCCGCAGACACTTCCGGGTCACGTGGCCAGCGTGACGAAGCTGCTCCGGCGAACCGGCACCAGAGCAGCACACGGAACGCCGTTTACCTTGCCCTAGAAAGCGGTACCTATTTATCTACTTGCACTTAAGAGTGCTTTTGAACTGCTAGGTGGGCAGGAGCTGGGACCAAACGACGGGAGCTCACCCCGCCGCGGGGATTCGAACCGCCGACCATGCGATCGGCAAGTCCTAGGCGCTGAGGTTTTACCCACAGCGCCACCCACGTCTCCGCCTGGTTCCACTTACTATTCTGTAAATTCCAGCCTGGGACAACTACTGATATACCGGAATCTGTGGTGGCTCCATTCCTAATTTGCCAGAGTCCATTACAGTTCCACTTCTAATTCACCAGTTTCTAATTTGGTTCTACTTTGGAATATGGCGGTACCTTGGTTCTCAAACACCGAAAACCCAGAAATAGGTGTTCCGGTTTTCAAACATTTTTCAGAAGACAAACATCCAATGCGGTTGTCAGCTATTGTGATGGCCTGGGAATCTGATTCAGAGGCTGAACCTGAGGAATCCCAGTCTGCACAGGAGGCCCCACCTCCAGGGCTGGCTGAACCGGGGCAGGGGGTTGAATCTGAAGGGCCCACACCTGTGCCAGATCCTCAGGAGCAGACACCAGATGAATCCACTCTGGCTCCAGAGGTGATTGAGGACCCATTGCCTGCAGGTGCTCCTCTTCCAGCCCTGTCAGGGGAAGGTGAGGTTGCTTCTAGGTCCAGTAACCCTCCAGCCTCTCCTGAGCTGCAGAGCCTCAGGGTAGAGAGGCGGTGGGAACTAAGTTCTCTCAGGAGGAGTGCTCGCCTTAAGGCCAGGAGAGGCGGGTCACCTGTGGGCCGGGACCGCCCCTGGTCTCAGAGGAGATAAAGGCCAGTCAACCCAGTCCCAGGTTGCAGGAGCAACATCGCTGGTAACCTGTTCCTGCCGGCACCCTGACCTGCTCTCCTGAGTTCCTGACCACGCCCGACTCCTAGCTTTGGACCTTGCTTCGCCCCTGACGGACAGCCTCCTTACCCTCGACCTAGGACCGGACTTAGACCACACCGCACATTAACCCCCCCGGGACCAGCACAGCTATTGTTTCCAGGGCACCTGCACCAATCAGAAGCTGCGCCTTGGTTTTCGAACATTTCGGAAGTCAAACGGACTTCCGGAACAGATTAAGTTTGGCGCTTTTGTTTTTGCTATTTCTTTGGCGTTTTTGTTTCTGAGGCTTTTTCGGTTAATTTGTTTTTGTGACTGTGTGGAACCCAGTTCAGCTACTGATTGATTGACTGTGTGACTGCGGAAATGGATAAAAGCCCCCCATCCAAACAATGACTATCATCAGTGCAGGTAAGAAATAAATTAATTTTAATTTTTATCATCCACAATACTGTCTTATTTATTTTATAGTACAGTACATTCATTATTGCTTTCATTTTATGGCTCAATGGTCTCTTTAGATAGTAAAATTTATGTTAAATTGCTGTTTTAGGGGTTGTTTTTAAAAGTCTGGAACAGATGAATCTGTTTTCCATTACTTTCTATGGGAAAGCGAGCCTTGGTTTTGGAACGCTTTGGTTTTGGAACGGACTTCCGGAACGGATTAAGTTTGAGAACCAAGGTACTACTGTAATAGAATGTTGGTGATGGAATTTCTCTAGCGCAACCTCTTTCTCAGTGCAGGATCTGCTGTTCAGTATGCAACTATGACATCCTAGGTAACCTTTGGGATTTCTGGGAAATCAGACAAAATGTGGGCGACCAACAGCTGCAGAATTCCTTAATTCCTGGTTTAGGGTCCAATGGCTTGACTTTACCCCCAATGGCATACTCTTCCACTGTCTCTCAAGACAGCTGGATGACAACACATGCAAGGTGTAAAGTTGTCCACTGTGGTCAAGCGGGAAGCTGGATATAATGAACATTTAGCATGATCCAGTAGAGCTTTTCTGTTCTTAGCTCACAGCTCATTCTCTTTACCACTACAGTGGTACAGAGTGTATTATGAAGTGGTGGTTGCTCATAGACCAGGCAGTAGATGCCATTCCAAATGAGTAAGACGATGGCTGACATCACTTGTGATACCTTTGATGGTTTTCCTGCAAGTTTTTAGGAGGCCCCTATTCCCCTCACAGAGCTACAATTTCTAGAGTTCCCCATGAAGAGGGATTGCTGGTTCAACTGCTTTGGAAATTGTAGCTCTGTGAAGGGAATAGGGGACCTCTTAACAACACTCAGCAGCCTTAAGAAACTTCAGTTCCCAGAATTCTTTGGGGGAAGCCATGACTGTTTAGAGTGGTGTCATGGGGCCTCAGGCCCATTAAGAATGGGAGACTCCTCCCATCCCTAAAATATAAAGAAGTCCGAGAAAATTAGCACTGCTCCAATAGATGGGCCATGCATTTTAGAACGAATATGTTTCCTTTCAAATAGGAGAGTGAATCTATTTTACATAGAGCTCAACACCTGACACATAATGACCTCCCCCCACTTGAATCACAACAAAATGTTAGGAATTCCTTGGCTTGAAGTTTCATTGGGGTGATGGTAGTGGTGGAGAATGAGGCCTTCATGTCCCTGTCCTGGGAAAAATCATGGTGCTTGGTCTACACCCTCCGCGTTTCCCCTGTACAAAGCAGCTCAATATGAGAGCCTGTGCAATATACAGTTTACATTCTTCCAGCTAGCCTGGTCTCCCAGTATCAAATATTCAAAGGCATTTGGATTAAGAACAAATTTATTCCCTAACCGGAGAACCCCACGAGGGTGTCTGCGAGGCTGAGCTTCACACAGTCTTCTTATCTTGGAATCTCCAAAGCTGCTTCTGAATGCATCCCACCTTAAGCCCCATAATTCCTTATGAATTTAAAACAGAGTGGTAATTATATTTCTTCTGGAAGAACGGCCCTCTAGCGCTTCGGTGGGGCAATCCAGTGGAAAGACAAGCACATTTGCACACAACTGAAGGGAGCCTTCAAATCCTTCCACGGCCGATGACATTTTACAAGCCCAGAGGATAATTTAATATGAGTAGCCATGGTGTTTCTACGGCAGCTGCCACAGGAGAATCATTTTCACAGTAATTTTTAATTTACCGAGCTAATTGTATCTTTAAATCCGGGGTCTGTATTTTATCTTTTTTTACTGGTGTTATGCAGGGCTCCGAGGCCCGAACTATATGTGTAAAGGTAAAGGCACCCCTGACC
The DNA here is from genome assembly GCA_034642415.1 of Podarcis siculus. Lineage (NCBI taxonomy): Eukaryota > Metazoa > Chordata > Lepidosauria > Squamata > Lacertidae > Podarcis > Podarcis siculus. Next base: position 87,596,551 of record JAXCMG010000003.1, on the reverse strand, counting down.
ATTAGGTCCAGTCGTGACCGACTCTGGGGTTGCGGCACTCATCTCGCTTTATTGGCCGAGGGAGCCGGCGTACAGCTTCCGGGTCATGTGGCCAGTATGACTAAGCCACTTCTGGTGAACCAGAGCAGCGCACGGAAACACCGTTTACCTTCCCGCTGTAGCGGTACCTATTTATCTACTTGTACTTTGACGTGCTTTCGAACTGCTAGGTTGGCAGGAGCAGGGACCGAGCAACGGGAGCTCACCCCGTCGCGGGGATTCGAACCGCTGACCTTCTGATCGGCAAGTCCTAGGCTCTGTGGTTTAACCCACAGCGCCACCCATGTACATATGCCCTTTTTCAAGGCAGGCCCAGGCTCGTGAGATTCCACAGCAAGACCTCAAGCAGCCCACAGAATTGGCACCAGAGGCTGCAATACAGGCAAGGGCCAAGGCAAAGACAAGTTCAAAAGGCAGTCCATGACCTAATTGCATGGAAGCAGTAGTTCAGGCAAGGGCAAGGTATCCAAGGGCAAAGTACAGGGCAGTTGGCCATGTTCAGTAGCTCTGTACATTTTAAAAGCGGACAACATAAGACAAGAACGGTTGAAGAATGGCAGACGAAATTAATGGACTATGCAGAATCGGATAAGATGACAGGAAGGATTCGAAACCTGTGGGACCAGAGATTCACAGAAGATTGAAAGAAATATACGAACTATTTGAAGAGCAACTGTAATCAACAAATTACGCTAGTAGGATTGCAAGAAGTTTTGTAAGGAGGAATATATGAAATACTGCAAAGAAGATAAAGAAGAGAGACATTAGTTATGATACTTAAATGTAATAGTGAAATTAAGAAATGTAAATTAAGTGGAAAAGATTGGAAAATTTTCAGATGTGATTGATGAAAGTAAAAAAAATTGTATAAGATATAAAAGTATGTTTTATAATTGTTGAAAATGATATATTAAAAAGCTAATAAATATATATATATATATATGGTATATATAAAAAGATGTTGGGAAGCTCTGAGGCCAGGTAGCCGTTGTTGAGGTTTTTTGTTTAAAATAAAGCTCCGGGGAAAAAAGTTTTGAAGCTTTTTAAAGGATTTTCACCAGAAAATTGCCCACATTGCCATACGTCTGGGTTTCCCCTGACATTTTAGCGATTTCTGGAAATTCCACCCAGATGCCATTTCCAGCATCGGAATCCCGGATACATCTGAGAAAACCCAGACATATGGCAGCTCTATTAAAACAAACCAAGGTTCATAAGACAACAACTAACCATGACTTCAGATCATGGTTTGTTGGCAGTAAACAAACAATAGTTAATATAGTGGGCAGTGTTCTCACATAAGAATGCTAAGCCAGGGTTTAATAATAGTGCTGTGTGTGAACAAGGCCTATACTAGCGCAATCCTAATGAAACCAGATGAAAGTCCGTCATAAAAAAACAGATCAACATGGAAAGGCCTCGACAAATAAAAGTCATGTTATGGTTTGTCATGCCATCTGAACTCAGAATATGGTTTGCTTCAGACAGATCATGAGCACTAAGCCAGAAATAAATAGGTTTGTTTTCTGCTTTTTTTCTGGCTTAGAGCTTGTGGTTTGTTTGGAGCAAAACTAACCATGGTCCAGAGTCAGATGATGCAACAAGTCACCGTATGGCTTATCTGAACCATCTTTTTTTATGTCTTGGGGTGGAGGTGGGGTAGGGTAGGCCAGAGAAGAAGCCACACAGAGACCCACACGACAGTGGAGAAGCCATGGTTAAACCATGTGTGGCGATCACACAGGGTCCCCGTACGTTTGACGGTCTATTGATCCCTGTGCCACCACTGTGATTGCTTTCTTCGCTGCTACCAACCTGTTTCTCTTGGGTACACATGAAGTCCAGCCAGTTGTTAACATTAACAAACAATCAAGTTTATTTTTATAAGCATGAACAAGGTTATGGTTTCAGTTAATTTTTCTTGTCAGTTTCTTAATCCTAGTTCCTTAGCTGTCCTATATGTTCCTAGCAACTTCAAACTGATTATCCCAACTATCTATCTGACTCCACCTAACAGTTCCTCTCACTATCTCACCACACAACTCGACCAACCCACAGACTTATCCTCCCTCTTCCTTCTCCAACTCCCAACTCTCAACTGACTTTCCAACCAACTCCGACTCTAACTCTAACTCCTCCCCTTGGTTCCCACTGGCCAATCACATCACACTCATTTAACCCTCCACCCAGGAGGCAAACACCACACCATGGTTTAAAACAAACTGGTTTATCATGGAGGGTGAATCAGGACAGTTCTATTCTCTCAAGAATTAGGGAGAGTCTGTCTAAACAAATACATTTTCAGTTGTCTCTTGGAGCCCACCCCATCTAGTGCCTCCTGAATTTCACTCTCCAGACATCTCAGATAAGATATTCATAAGATATAAGTCAAATATCATAGTTCTACATTTCTCCATAAGTCTAAAGAATGTGTTTTACATGTTGAAGGATTTCGGGGTCCAATTTTCTCCGCCCTCCTTGCATTTTCCATGAGCTCTTGTCATTTCCTTGTGCAATACCAGCTCTTTGTCTGTATAAATGGTTCTGCTGAATACCACTTTGGTAGAGAGCCTACGCTGGTACTGCAATATCTTGGCAAAGATTGGAAAATTACATGGGACAACTGCTCTCTTTCTCTCGTTCTCTCTCTCTCACAAAAAAAATAAAAAATAAAATATCTTCTAGTATAATTACATACCTACATTGTTACAAACTGAGTCAAGCACTCAGGCTACTGTTAAGTCTCCTCTCTGCGCCGCCCGCGTCTCTGGGATAATCAGCACTCTGGAAATGACCAGAAATAGCTGTCTTCACGTCAGAAACTTTGTTTTGAAAAATCAACGTGTTTTGCAAGAAGCCCAGAGAATGCCTTGAAGTTAATCGCACACCTTTCTGAACACCTCACTGTCCTCATATAGTCATTCTGCCTTTATTAAATTGTACTTCAAATGTAAAAACAAAACCCCCCAAAAGTTTTTTTTTGGGGGGAGGGGAGCAAATCCTGAAAATGAAAGAAGCATTGAAGGGCAGAGAACTTCAAGTCTAGGGGCCAAATGTGGCCTCCCAAATATTTTTTATAACAATTTTACTTAATTTTTCAGTTTATACATCTCAAAATAAACATTTTACTTAATACCATGTAACAATTGACTTCCCTCCTTTTCCTTTCATGGTTCATTTTACTTATCTATCATCCCTGCATATTTCACCATAGCCAATCTAATCGTTTCTCCATTTTACATCCTTCACATATTTACCATACAGTTGAATTTATCTAAATGCTACCAGCGTTTTCAATTGTACACAGTTATTTTCTAAATATTCAGTAAATATTTTCCACTCCTCTTTGAATAAAGATTCTTCTTGCTCTCTTATTCTGTAAATTAAACTTGCTGCTCCCGCAAATACTACCATCTTAAGTTGCCAATCTTCCTTACTAGAGATCTCGCTCACTTTCCATCTTTGGACTAGCAAAATTTGAGCTGCCGTGGTTGTGTAGATAAATATTTTTTTCTGACAACTGGGAACTTCAGACTGAACTATTTCTAGCAAAATGGTCTCAGGTTTTTTTGGGGGATGCTATTTTAAGCATTTTAAAAAAGTCATTGTAGATCATTCCCCAATAATCTTTAACCTTTTTACATGTCCACCACATGTTCCTTCCATTTCTATGCATTTCCAACACAGAACTGATCCAACTTTGTACATCTTGACCAACCTACTTGGGGTTAAATACCATCTATGCATCATTTTCATACTTTCAAAGTATAACATGCGGTAAATTTCAAATCATTCCTCCAAAGTTTCTCCCACAGCTTTAGGTCTATGTTATGCCCTATATCTGTTGCCCAGTGTGTCATTGATGCTTTGACTAACTCGTTTCCCATTCAAATAATAAGTTATACATTTTTGACAATGATTTATCCTTATTCCATAATAATTATCTTTCATACTGTGAGCTTTGATCCGGAAACCCATGTTTAAAATCTAATTCAAACATCATATATTTGATGATACTGTAACCAATTCATAATTTGGCTCCGTACTTCTTCCATTGGCTTCAATCTAGATTTCAGTCCAAGTCTCTCTAAGCCTCTCCCCAGGATGCCCCCCTCCCTGGCCAGAGCCCTCTCCCTACAAGCTACTTCACTCACTGATTCAGCTTTGCATCCTCCTTGAGTGTTTGTGCCTGACTGGAACATGTCATTGAACTCGGATCCTGCTTCTTGCTTGCCTTGATGAAAGGATGGAGACCATGGTGCATGAGTGTATGTAGAAACTAGCCCTTTTGTAAGAAGGGAGGGGAGAATAAAGATTTGCTGCTCCACCCACTTTTGCCTCTGGTCCTGCCTGTCATTGGCATGCGGTCCTTGGAAGCAGTGATATGCGGTCAGTGGACTAAGAGGACTAGGTAAAAAGGTAAGGTAAAGGACCCCTGGACGGTTAAGTTAAGTCAAGTCAAAGGGGCCTGAAGGAATGACCACCGGGTGTGGAACACACTTCCACCCACAGACAACCTCAGCTGTCTGACCGCGTGACCTTCGGGTGTGGAGCACACTTCCACCCCTGACAAACCATAGCTGTCTGAACATCATGCCCTCTATCTAACCTTTGGCTTTCTCAGTCGTCTGCCATGCCCGGTCTGTGACCTTTGTCTCCTTTGTCATACATTGTGCAAGGGGAAAGTGATGCGGTGGAAACAGGTGCCAAAATAACTTTGTACCACCCCACAATCTCGGGATTGGAAGATGTGTAAAGGTGACAGTCCAAAATGTATCTGACTGGTTTTGCATATTGTGCTAATAAAAAGAGCCTCAACAGAGCTAGCTGGCAACTTGCTTATGCACAGCTCACCTGCATTACCAACTCCTGCCTCACGCCTTCACTTCAGTGACTATGGGGTTGTGGCACTCATCTCGCTTTCAGGCTGAGGGAGCCGGTGTTTGTCCGCAGGCAGCACTCTGGGTCATGTGGCCAGCATAACTAAAGCACTTCTGGTGCATGGAAAAACCATCACACCGTGACAGAAACCAAAGTGCATGGAAACGCACTTTACTGCAGCGGAACCTATTTATCTACTTGCACTGGCATGCTTTTGAACTGCTACATTGGCAGAAGCTGGGACAGAGCAACGGGAGAAGGGCTAATGCTGGGGCATAGATTCATGTGATGTCATAGACATACTGAAGCAGTTTTTTCCCCAGTTAGTTCAGTTATCAACTGTGTGAGTGCTTTGACTGCGAGAGCAGCAAGTGTACTGCGCTGTGTTGCTACTTGCCTCAGAGCCAGTCTGTAAATATCCTTCAGTCTCAGATACAAATTCATGTAAATATGTTTCAGTAACTTAAGTATCACCTGCGCCTCCCGTACATTCAATCTGACAAGAGCAAGCACAGCAAGTAAAAGTCATATGTTATTTTTAAACTTTAAAAGCAAGGGTTGCCTGGTGTTTCTAGGAGAAAAGAGAACTATTAAAAAGGGTCAGGCAACCCGGGGCAACTTCCACACTATGAAGAGTTTGGATTTGATATCCCGCCTTTCACTCCCTTTAAGGAGTCTCAAAGCGGCTAACATTCTCCTTTCCCTTCCTCCCCCACAACAAACACTCTGTGAGGTGAGTGGGGCTGAGAGACTTCAGAGAAGTGTGACTAGCCCAAGGTCACCCAGCAGCTGCATGTGGAGGAGCGGAGACGCGAACCCGGTTCCCCAGATTATGAGACTACCGCTCTTAACCACTACACCACACTGGCTGTACAATGACCAGAGCTAGTCCCTTAAATGTTTCCCTGGTGCCTTCTTCCCAAAGCTGGGAAGCTTCTTCCCAACTGAGGGAGGAAGACGCAATGCTCACAAATGTGACATCACAACATCCCCCTTCCCACATTCCTACATTCATTGCTTTTTCTTAAACTTCTCAGTTGTTTGCTGCATGTGTGAAGGGATTTGTCAGCCTTCACAAGGGTCTTGCATTCCGGTCCAGCAAATTTCAGCCATTTACTGTGAAATATGCAAAACCAAAGGTCTTGGCCATTGCTACTTCTGTTACTGGTGCACACCCTCTAATATTTCCTCGATGAAAATAGGGATGTCCTATTCCATTATTATTATTATTATTATTATTATTATTATTATTATTCAACATATATAAAAACATAACAAAACATTAAACATTTAAAAACTTCTCTATACATGGCTGCCTTCTAAAGGTTTTATAGTTACTTATCTCGGCTTGGGGGGGGTCACATAACTACATGCCCTTCAACATTTTTCCAATGAAAATGGGGAGATTCTGTATATCTGAGCCGTTCCCTGGAAAATACGGATGCTTGGAGGGTTTTCTGGTGTTAAATCGGACCCAAGACTGGCAACACAGTCTTTCTTCTCTCACCATAAAGGGGAAGGTAGTTCCATCAGTTTTGATGATATTTTTCCTCTTCCGATATATAGCTCAATATATTTTTTTTAATTAGGCAATCCTGTCTGCTCAGATGGGATTTGGAATTGAGCAGGGCTGAGATCATTATTAAAAAGTGTAGATGAGGTAGCTGCAGAAGCAAGCCTTAAGTTGTTGTGAAGGGAGCAAAGGGATGCCTTGCCTTCATCGAAAGATTCATTAAATAATCAGAAGTTGTTTTTATGGTATTTCAGGTGCTCTATCTCAAATCCCCCAGTCTGCTTACTACAGCAGCACTTTGTGGCCCAAGAGCATACTAGGAAACTGGGTTAATCCATGACTTGAACATGGAGGGGTGAACTGAATATTTCAGTTCCTTGGACAGTGGATGGAATGTATATTTCATGGCAAGCGGGTATTAGCTATGTGCAGGGGCCTAATGTGAGACTGGCAGGCGGTGTGTGTGCAGACTTTGAAAATGGGATGCACTAGAGAATGACTGCTAAAGAATGAAAATCCACAGCCATTATCCTCTCTCTGCTGCTGTAAATAATTCAGCTCTTTGGACTCGGTGGATCACAACTCGACTTTTCACCGGAGAAGGTTACAGCCGCGGTCTAAGATGAGGGTCAAAATGCATGTTATACAGAAATGCGCACAGTAGTTGGGGGGAACTTGTGTCAAGGCTGGATTAAGACCTTTAGAGACCCTAAGCACTGAAAAGATTACGGCAGAGGTGGAATTAGGGCCGTGTGACCCAGCACAGGGCACTGAGTTGAGGGGGCACCTTCCTGCCTCCTTCACAAAGCCTAGTAAGCAAAGTGCCAGGCTTTGGAAAAGAGGCACAAGCTTCCGGCAGGGTCCTACAGCCCTCCTGTCTCCCTCCGAAAGCTGGGAAAGCGCTAACTAGGCTTTGAGAAAGAGAAGGGAGGACTCCAGGACCCTGACAGAGCCCTCACGCCTCCTTACCAAAGCCCTGCTCCTTTCTTTCTTGGCTTTGGGAAAGCAGATTTGGGCTGGGGTGTCAAATTTTGGCCTAGCACAGAGTGTCACATTACCAAGGTCTGCCCCTGATTATGGTGCCCCCTTGTGCTCATGTCCTGCTTGCGGTTTCCCACAGGCAACTGATTGGACCAGGATGCTGGACTAGATGGGCCATGGGCCTGATTCAGGATTCTTACATTCCCACATTCTTATGTCCTAGGTTGGCTTCCACACAAGCTCACAACACCCCTCCCTGTGCTGCAAACAGGCAAGCAAGAGATTGTGGGACAGTGGCTGGGCTAAGGTTACCTGATGAGCTTCAGGTTCAGAGATTTGACCTAGGACCCTTGTACCTACAGAACCGCCTCTCCTGGTATGCCCCACGGAGGACGTTAAGGTCCACGAATGACAACACCTTGGAGGTCCCAAGTCGCAAGGTGGTTAGATTGGTCTCAACTAGGGCCAGGGCCTTTTCAGTACTGGCCCTGACTTGGTGGAACGCTCTGTCACAAGAGACCAGGGCCCTGCGGGACTTGACATCTTTCCTCAGGGCCTGTAAGACTCTTCCGCCTGGCCTTTGGTTTGAACTCAGTCTGTCCCTTATGTTTCCCTCCCCTTATGGTTTTGATCTATGGGCTATTATTAAATGAGGCTGCATTTTAACCCGTATTTTAGCCCATATTTTAAATTGTTTTCTTTTTTCTTTCCCCCCTATTATGTTTTTATTGTAATTTTACTGGTGTTAGCTGCCCTGAGCCCGACTCTGGCCGGGGCGGATGGGGTATAAATAAAATTATTATTATTATTATTATTATTATTATTATTATTATTATTATTATTATTAAATCTTTTCAGTCCAAGTTTTAAGATATGATGCTCTGTAGTGGCTCTCTGGACCTCTAGCTCTGTGTAAGATACAGGAGCAGTTAAAATGGATGTTAAGAATCAAGTTTGTGCTCTTAAAATATTCCTTTTGCAAAGAGTGCAATAAAAGAATAAGGGAGCACTTCAGGTTTGATCTTTGTCTTAGTGATCAGAATGAAGCCTCTTGGGACTTTGCCTACTTGTTTCCCTTTTATTTCTGCATAAACCATCTTGGTAATTTGATGTTCCTTATGAAGGGCTTATTGCCATGGACCAAGCAGTATGTTGTATAATATATAGAGAGAGAGAGCACATGACACCCCTGTTAAATATTCCTTTTAAACCCTTGCTTCTTTTTCAGAAGTCGATTTACTGTAGGGTATTGGTTGTGAAATTAGAGGAAAGACTTTGCACATTCAGCTTCTCAATACATAAGGTGTTTTTTCCCTCGAGTTAATGTGGCATTTCAGACAGCTTAATTAAGTGGCAAAACTTTTAGACTTCTTTTAAAGCATTGCTCGTTCAGCTCCGGCAAATTAAACTGAAGGTCTTTATCCCCTTCTCTTCTGAAGCATTTTCAGATATATTCTTTTCTGATTAGGCTTGAAGAATTAGATGATGTTTAGGAACATGCTGTTTGCATCATGTTTGTCAGGTGAGACTGTGCTGATCTTGCACCAATGTTTGGTGGGCTGGATGAGGGCCATTATGGAAGTGAAAGCTGGACCATAAAGAAGGCTGACTGCCGAAGAATTGGTGCTTTTGAATTATGGTGCTGGAGGAGACTCTTGAGAGTCCCATGGACTGCAAGAAGATCAAACCTATCCAGTCTGAAGGAAATCAGCCCTGAGTGCTCACTGGAAGGACAGATCCTGAAGCTGAGGCTCCAATACTTTGGCCACCTCATGAGAAAAGAAGACTCCCTGGAAAAGACCCTGATGTTGGAAAAGATTGAGGGCACAAGGAGAAGGGGACGACAGAGGACAAGATGGTTGGACAGTGTTCTCAAAGCTACCAGCATGAGTTTGACCAAACTAGGGGAGGCAGTGGAAGACAGGAGTGCCTGGCGTGCTCTGGTCCATGGGGTCACAAAGAGTCGGACACAACTTAACGACTAAACAACAACAAAGCACCTTGCAAGCCAAATGCTCTTCCTGGATCAACCTGTCAGCAAATTAAGATCCAAGTCTTGTCCAGTAATTGTTTGGCATGGGGGGAATAATTCTTGGAACTGTAATTTCTGGGGCCTCATTAGTGCCTTCTAACAAAGTATAGAAGATGCCATGCATTAGGAAGACTTCATTGCAAAATAGCTCTAGTTGACCAATGGTCTACTGGAGTTGGTCCCATACATGGCACCAACTTATCTTCCTTCTCTATGCTCTTTCTAAATGGCGGTACAAGAAGGGTCATTTTCATAAAAGAGGATAAATTACCCTATTGCAAGGACGTATGCGGGAGATGGGTGCTTTTATGGGTTGCTCCAGGGAAGTCTGGTTTTAAGTTTGCTGAACAATATATGGGGTGTTTGGCTTGTTCGAAAATAGAGCTCTTGCTTGTGTGCTTTCTCTCACTGTGTAGTTTTGAGTGTGTCTAAAATTCCATCCCCAGAGTTAATAACCTGGAGAAAAATGCATAAATGGCTTTCAAGGGATCATAAACCTCTTAGACAATTTATCAGACCAGCCCATCTTCTCGCCTTATTAACAGGAAACTATTTTAAAGCAAATCTCTCTCTCACACACAAAAAACCCATTGCACAATTCCAACAATGAATTATTTGAGCTGGCAATGGTGTGTTAGAAACTCTGTCCTCTGCCTCTTTCCTATGCCCTGAGACGATGTCAAATCGCAAAGTCAGGGGTGCTGGTGAGATTTCAAGGCCGCCCTGTCCTCTTCCTCCAGCAGCAACCATCCAGTTGTTAAGGAACATTAAGGGCTTTGTAGTCGCTGTTGAACTCCCTGGACGCTCATCTGTTGCCCTTTTGCAATGATTTGGAGGGGAAGCCTAACATCATGGCTGTCTGAGGCTTTCCATCAGCCTTAATGTTGACTTGTTTCTGGGAAGGCAGTATGATATGGTATTAGCGAGGGTGTTGTTGTATTGATTCAGTTTCACATCCTTGCATACTTGTGAAGCTCAAGCAAGTGGCCCGTCTTCTAGCCTAACTCAGGAGTGGCTTGTGTGTTGAACAGAACTCTGGAAAATCATGGTGCCATGGAGCAGACAGGAAACCACTGTCTCCCAGTATACTCTGTTTATGGGACACCACAGCCAGTTTGGCCACAAACTGTGGCTTTCTCTTTCTTGGTTTTAGGCCAGGCTAATCTTGTGTTCCACTAGTTCCTGGGACAAAAGGCATGGAGGCCACTCTTGATGGGCAGGAACTCGGATCATGACCACCCCATAGGCCTGTCCCCAATGAGATCCATATTGAAATATACTTGGAGTCCTGCATGATTTCATGCTCTTTATTGTAGCTTGTAAAATAGTGATTGAATCCTCCCCCCCCCAACCTCAGGCTTTTATATACATTATTTACACAATGAGTCCCGTCTGATTGGCTGATTCTGCTTCCCTCCTGGAGCCTGATTGGTCTTCTCCTGCAGGAGTTGTTGCATTCTTTGATCCTACCAGCCTAATAGGCTGATTAACTTCCTCCTGGAGCCTGATTGGACTTCTCCTGCAAGCCAATCAGTTGTTGCGTTCTAGGATCCTACATGCCTATTATTCTAGGATCCAAGCTTGGTACATAACACATATATACGCTCTCACACACCCTAAGAGCATAGCAAAATACCCAGTTGGTTAGGAGCAACAAGACTGCAATCCAGTGTGTGGTCTCCTAGGATTAAACTCAAATGAACTCAGTGGTGCTTACTTCTGACTACATTGGCTCAACTTAATAATTTTATTATTTATACCCCATCCGTCTGGCTGGGTTGCCCCAGCCACTCTGGGCGGCTTCCAACACATATAAAAACATAATAAAACGTCAAACATTAAAAACTTCCCGATACAGGCCTGCCTTGAGATGTCTTCTAAAAGTTAGGTAGTTCTTCATCTCCCTGACATCTGATGGGAGGGTATACATATCATGCTTAACAAAAGATTCTTAGCCAGCTGAAATGTAACTCTGAGCTTTTAATTCCATTAAATTCAAAATGCAACAATCTTGCAGAGAAGATTTTAACTTCAAGCATGAAGCAAGAACCCCATCAAAGAAAAGGGAAGAAGCACCTAACCTCTATTCATCCGTCTTCTGCATTCTCTGACTGTCTCTTTTGCTAATCTTGTCAGAACCAAACTCATTATCACCTCTTTTCACTTTCCAAAGCAGGGATGGTTGGTCAATTACCCTGGCACTTCAGCAGAAGCACTTCCTGCTCTGATGAAAGAAACCCTGGAGGTGCATTCTCCTCTATCGCCCCAAGTATACTGCTAGAAGGAACATGCCTTCCTTTTTACCTTTCTCTCTTTTCCTGAGGAAACATCGGAAAGATAATTAGCCCTGAGGGCTGGCAATAATGGAGCCAGCTTTCATGGTTCCTTCCCTCAGATATTTCCAGAGTAGTTAAGGATAAGACGACTGGGAGATGGCTCTCATATCTCTCTGGTAATTAGTGATGATGGGTAAACTCCCCTCTCCTCATAATTAGCTTTCTCAGAGAAATCAGAAAAACACAACCCTTTTACACACACACACACACACACACACACACACACACACACACACACAGACACACTTCTTGGTGTATCTGGGAGAGCTCTCTGTTTTCCACCCTTTTCTAAAACAGGGAGGGAAAGGTGGCGATGGCAGAGACCTTGCAGGCAGTTCCCTATCGGAATTTGTACTTGGTAGTTTCCAGTGTTTCCTGACACAACGCAGTCAGATGCGTGGGGTACAAATAATAAGACTATTATCATTATTACAATTCGTTTGAATGAGCTTGCAATGTGCCAGTGTGTGGCATAACGAGTGAATGCTTCGGTCCACCATCACAATCACCTCCAAACTTTGGGAATGCATACCCTGCAAGTGTCCCAGAAAAAACTGGACATCTAATTTTCTCGTGCGAGACTGTGGCGGTCATTTGGGGTTCTGCTATTTTCTGCCAAGAACTTGCACTTTTTTGGGGGGAGCGATCTTGTGTGGCACCCCAAAATTTGTGTTTTTGAGTACAGTCCTGAAAAGTGTGCCTTTGGGGCTTTGTGATCTCACACGGATTATGTGACTCGCATGGGAGCATGGGGAGGAAGACATGCCTCCAGTTTGGGGACTCAAGATGTTGGAGAGTATGGTAATGTAATGAACATATGAGCCGGCTCTCAGTCTACAGCAGGTGTGGGCGAGCTTTGGCTATCCACATGTTCTTGGACTACAGTTCCCATCACTCCTGACCATTGGCCATTCTTGGTGGGGATGATGGGAGGCGTAGTGAAGCAGTGTCGGGGGGAGGGGGCAAAGGTTCCCAACCCCTGATCTTTAGCATGAAGGAATGGGTTTCCCAAATCTAAAAACCTGACTGTGTAGTCAGTCTGGAATGGGCCCCAAAATCCACATTTTTCCTCCTCCAAGGGAGCATTTCTAAAATGCATTAACTTGAGCTCTTGAGTCAAAGTATAAACAGAAAGCCAGCTGTATAAACAAGTGCTCAAAGCCGACTCCTTTATCAGTCCGTGACGGCAGTGAATGGCCTTGTCCATTCCAAAGTGGAGCAGGGATGACACATCTGGGTCTTATCTTACTTCCTGACCACAATGATGCACAGACCTAGTCCGGGAACAGCGCCAGGAGAGTTGGTGACCTTCTTACCACAAGATAAGAGTGCTGGAACAGGAATACCCTTATATGGTCAAGAGTACAGGAAGAGGAACACCCTTTTAACACCCGGTTAAAAGTACCGGAGCAGGAACATCTGTGATGTCAACCTGCATGTATAAGCTGACGTGGCTGGATTCCTGGGGAAGGGGGGAGAGGGTGCCTGAAGGATCTATATACTGCATGAAATTTCTCATTTCTTTGGACTTGCTGTGAGCTGACCAACCATGTGCCTTCTGCTATCCGGAGAGCAGAATAAACTCTTTCTCTGAACCAACCCTCGGTGTCATTTGACTTCCTTCCTCCCATCCGGGAGCAACGCTCACCCTACCAATTGGTAAAGTCCAATAAGGCTACAAGCATACTTAGCATAGCTGTTAATTGGTTTCCGAAGTGGGAAATGGATGCATAAAATGGGGTGCACAGCATTCTTTGCAGAAGCCCCCTGTTCTCAAGATCGCATGCATAGCGTCAAAAAAATAAATAAATTCAATCCTGGCGTCAGACACGTTAACCCTCACTGCTTTGGTTGAGCAGTCGCTAACTCGTGACTCTTGTTTTACTGCAAAATGGCTTTTGAATAATTAAAAACAAGAGAGGACGGCGATGTGTTTTGCTTTCCAATTGACAAGCTCCATTTGGTGAGCCCCTTTCCCCACCACCACCATGACCACTGACCAACCGACCGGCCAACAAAACAATATATGAATTTGCAAGTCTAAGATTTGATCAATAGTGCCTTCCTTGGGGAATTCCTTTATTAGACAACTGAAGCTGCCATTGTGCATAAGAAAGAGTTACTCCCTGCATCTATTAGCAAGGAAGATGGCAAACACGAGGACGTTTTGGTTTAGAGCCAAACAACATTGTGCAGTGAATGCTGGGACATTTATATTTAGCTCCAGACAGGCGCGCTCTCTCTCTCTCTCTCTCTCTCTCTCTCTCTCTCTCTCTCTCTCTCCTGCAAACTTATTCTGCGGTTTTTATACCCACCCCCCTTCACTCAAGGCTGATATCCTTTCACAGACTGCTTCTTTATAATCCCTGCTCAGTGGGAGATGTCGGCAAGGATTACACTTTCAAAAACCAACAGTACAAATGACAATGAAATCTTATAAACAATTGTTGAGACGATCATCTGGGGCTCTCCGACATCAGAGTGCCTTGTCTGTGATGCGTGCAATAGCATCAGGGTGCCACATGTAAAAAGAAAGGGATGGCAGGATAACAAAATGGCTTCGCGGGAGTCATGTAGCCAGCTCAGTCTTCTTATCGCTTCAGGCTTAGACAAAACAGCTTTTTTGAAATGTCACGATTCCAAGGCAGGGCATTGACGTCTGCGGGAGGTTGTCTACTCATATGAGCGCTGGGTGTTGGGTAGCTGTGCAAAAGGTGCTAGGAAGTCCTGCAGACATGGGAAGAGGCGCCCGGGGTACCATAGGCTGTGATGGGCAGTTCCAGAGCAAGCCAGGTGGAAGCCCGTTTTCTCCAGTTGTTCCTTGCTACTGCAATACCACCTCCTTACCATTGGGAGTGGTGGTGGAGCAACAGATAGCAAGCCAAGCAGCTCCTTCCTCTAACACAGCCCTCCCAACTAGTGTTGTTGTTTAGTCATTTAGTCGTGTCCTACTCTTTGTGACCCCATGGACCACAGCACGCCAGGCACTCCTGTCTTCCACTGCCTCCCGCAGTTTGGTCAAACTCATGTTGGTAGCTTCAAGAACACTGTCCAACCATCTCATCCTCTGTCGTCCCCTTCTCTTTGTGCCCTCAATCTTTCCCAGCATCAGGGTCTTTTCCAGGGAGTCTTCTCTTCTCATGAGGTGGCCACAGTATTGGAGCCTCAGCTTCAGGATCTGTCCTACCAGGGAGCACTCAGGGCTGATTTCCTTAAGAATGGATAGGTTTGATCTTCTTGCAGTCCATGAGACTCTCAAGAGTCTCCTCCAGCACCATAATTCAAAAGCATCAATTCTTCAGCGATCAGCCTTCTTTATGGTCCAGCTCTCACTTCCATACATCACTACTGGGAAAACCATAGCTTTAACTATACGGACCTTTGTCGGCAAAGGTGATGTCTCTGCTTTTTAGTATGACATGTGAAAAGGACCTAGGGGTCTTAGTAGAGCATAAGCTGAACATGAATCAACAGTGTGATGCAGCAGCAACAAAAGAAAGAAAAATGCAAATGCAAATGGTATCCTAGGCTAGTGTCCCGGTCAAGGGAGGTAATAGGACTACTCTATTCTGCCTTGGTCAGACCACTGTGTCCAGTTCCATCCTACTGCACCCTACACTAAGAGATACCATTTGTCCAACTTGCTAGCCTAACCAATCAGAAGCAGAACTATGTGCCCAAGGGAGCTTGCTTGAAGCTTCCTTGATAAAGGCTGTTGTAGAATGTGACCATATTACTTCCATTGCCTCACATTTTGTGTTGCCATCCTAAACATCTGCACCATCTGGGATCGGACTAGATGACGCTTGGGTCCCTTCCAACTCTTAGGATGGTATGATTCTTTGATAATGGCACTATGCTGGTGAAGCCAAAATGCATGTGTCAGAGACTGCCTCCAGGTCCCAGCTCACAGAGGACCAACGCTAGCCAGTAGAACTGTACAAAAGTCTTTCTTGAAATATAGTTTCCATTCCCGAACCCTAGCGTGCGTCTCTACGTCTAGACCCTAGATCGGCGAAGCTCCGTCTGAGTCTCCGCCCCCTGTACACCAGCTTAAGACTCTAGCCTTACCCCACCTCTTCCGTCTCTCCTTTCGCCTCTGGGTCCTACCACCCCCCGGGGTCCCTTCCTTCCTGGACGCTTCGGATGCTTCCCCCTCCTTTCGGCGGGCTTTAGGACCTGGCTCCCTTTCCGGGCTGCTCATTGCGCCACCCTCTTGTACATTTGAACTTGGCGCGCGCGCGCTGTCTCCGACCCTCCTTTCGACCGTTTCCTCGCTCTCTGACGCAGGCGTGGCTAACCCCGACTCATGTCCTTCCGCTGACGGAAAGCTGCCTGGTGCCGATGCCTGGGACTCCTCCCCCCTACTGCTCTCCGCTGGGGAAGCTGGTCCCGATTTCCAACTGCTGCTCTCTGAGTCCCCTCTGGCCCCTCCTTCCTGGGGTGTTCCCTTTGGCAACCCCCTAGCTCTGACCACGGGAGCCCCTTTCTGTGAATCCTCCGATTCGCTGGAGAGACTTAGAGACCTCGGACGGCTATCATCGCTAACTTCTCCCTCGGATTCCTCCCCCTCGGTCTCTAATCCCTCCCTTTCCTGCCCCTCTGCTCCTGAGCCCCTGACAGCATGATACCCTTTTCTTGTCCCCATCATGTCTTCCATTTAACCTACATTGTGAAGTCACAATCTAGCATCTCCTATTTGTCCTCATTTTAGTTTTTCTGTTGTTCTTTTGATAAATGATTTCAGCTCCTTCCAATTTTTTTTTTTTGGAGTGGGTCCTTTCTGACAACCTTTATCCTTCTTACTGTAGCCATTGCATCTCTTGGAGAGTGTACATTCCTGCAGCCATTTGTGGCGAGTTATTGTTGGCAGGATCTGCTTATAGGGCAATCTCCAGCCAGCAGCTAGCAATATCCCTACAAAATGCTGGTGTATGAATTTTGCAAAACACCAGGGTTACTTGATCTCTTTTTCATTGTTGCATCTAAAGAGCTGTATCCACCGTTCATGATCCAGATTGGATGTACGGTGCTGGATAAAATCCCTAAGCAGGGAGCTTTTATAGGCTAAATGTGCAAATTTGGGGTTAGATTGTGATCAAATGAAATTCAGATATACCTTCCGCATTTGTTGCTGCCTCTGGAGTGATGCTTCAACAGCAGATATACAGCTCAGGAAACTGGGTTCACTTTGTGCATGTATTGGCACATAAAAATACAATTTGGGGGGCACTTTTCTCCCCTGGCCACATAACGCATCTGCGATTTTTATTGGGAAAACCATGCATGATAGCCAGTATCCCAAGGCAGAAGTCTGAAGCCAGTGGCATTTCCAGTAGTCCATACACTTTTAGTCTCTTTCTCCCTTTCTTTGTCCCTTTTCAACATAGTTCTTCATTGAAAACTCTGCTAATGGGGTTCCTGATAATAAAGGTAAAAGGTAAAGGTACCCCTGCCCATACGGGCCAGTTGTGTCCGACTCTAGGGTTGCGCGCTCATCTCGCTCAAGAGGCCGGGAGCCAGCGCTGTCCGGAGACACTTCCGGGTCACGTGGCCAGCGTGACTAAGTGGCATCTGGCGAGCCAGCACCAGCGCCGCACACGGAAACGCCGTTTACCTTCCCGCTATAAAGCGGTACCTATTTATCTACTTGCACTTAGGGGTGATTTAGAACTGCTAGGTGGGCAGGTGCTGGGACCGAACGACAGGAGCTCACCCCGCCGCAGGGATTCGAACCGCCGACCTTGTGATCAGCAAGTCCTAGGCACTGAGGTTTTACCCACAGCACCACCCGCATCCCTTCCTGATAATATGAGTCACAAAAAATCAACTCAGAAGAAATACTCCCCCCCACATTAGTGAGATTCCCATTGGGGTGCCTGGCTGGCCACTGTGAGAACACGATGCTGGACTGAAGCTGCAACATAGTCCAGTCAGTAGAGAATCTTCATTTCAGGGTCATGGGTTTGATCCCCATGTTGGGCAAAAGATTCCTGCATTGCAGGGGGGTGGATTAGATGACCCTTGTGGTTCCTTCTATCTCTATGATTCTATGACTAGATGGGCCTTTGGTCTGATCCAATAGGGCTCTCCTTAGGTCCTTATGCACTGGTAAGCAGAGATTTGTGACGCAGGAATCAGCGTGCCAAAAGGCCTATCACGCTGAGGAGGCCTCAAGAGGTGGACGGGATAAATGCCATGCAGCCCAAACCTGAATACAGCGTAAAGAGACTTCGATTTGGTTGAGGCTGCCTTGGATGGTGGGCCACTGAACTACATATCCCAGCATCCTTTTGATACAGGGCTCACCAACCTTTAGGGGTCAGTTGGTGCACCTGGAATTTCGTGAAAGAGCCACAAGCGTCAGTCACAAAATGGCTACCGTGGGACGGGGCATAGGAGGAAGTAGTTGTCATATCTAAAAGACAAGAGAGAGGGGGAGTGGAGAGGACCTCAAAATGATGCAGCCGCGTCCCTTCCACCACTGGACAAAGGTCTATATATGTCACCACCATGTTCATTCATAGGGGAAAATTCAGTGCTGCGCTATGTTGATTGTTCGACCAAGGCAAGTATTTCAGCTGCCAAATGGAATAATATCCCTCCACTGTGCATTGTTCTAGGGGTTCTTCTGACCCCCCCCCGATCCAATCTTAGGGGCGTGAAAGTGCACAAGTGGGGGGAGCCCCATTGCCTAAGTGGTCCTTGTATGGGCTTCCAGTGATGAGACTCAGTTTAATAATAATAATAATAAAATTGTATTCCACCCTATACCCCCAGGTCTCAGGGCAGTTCACAACCTAAGAGCACAATACAAAATACACAATAAAAATAAAATCAAGAACTTAGGAAAATTAGATGAAATATTGCAAGAAAGACTATGGGAGAATTTTTAGTTGATGACAATTAAGAGTAATAGATATATTAAGAAATGCAGAATAGTATGTTATGTGATTGTTGGAAATGATATGTTAAAAAACTAATAAAAATATTATATATATAAAATAAAATCAAGAACAACCTAATAACCCCCCCTTTCACAACACATTTAAAAAGGGCATCGGATGTCAATCAGCCAAAGGTCTGGTTAAAGAGGAATGTTTTTGCTTGGCTCCTAAAGGTGTACAATGAAGGTGCCAGCCAAACCTTCCTGGAGAGAGCAATCCTCAGACTGGGAGCCACTGCAGAAAAGGCCTGTTCTTGTGTTGCACCCGCCAGAATTTGCATGGAGAAGGCACACAAAGAAGGGCCTCAGAGAATGATCTCAGGGTCCGGGTAGGTTCAAATGGAGAGAGGCAGTCCTTGAGGTATTGTAGTCCTGTGTCATTAAAGGCTTTATAAGTCAAAACCAGCACTTTGAATTGGTCCAGAAACTACTTGGCAGCCAGTGAAGTCAGGCCAGGATTGGTGTAATATGCTCAAGCCGGCTTGTCCCAGGGAGGAGGAGGAGGAGGAGGAGGAGGAGGAGGAGGAGGAGAAGAAGAAGAGTTTGGATTTGAAATCCCGCTTTATCACTACCTGAAGGAGTCTCAAAGCGGCTAATATTCTCCTTTCCCTTCCTCCCCCACAACAAACACTCTGTGAGGTGAGTGGGGCTGAGAGACTTCAAAGAAGTGTGACTAGCCCAAGGTCACCCAGCAGCTGCAGGTGGAGGAGCGGAGACGTGAACCCGGTTCACCAGATTACGAGTCTACCGCTCTTAACCACTACACCACACTGGCAACCTGACTGCTGAATTCTGCACTAGCTGAGGTTTCCAAACTGTCTTCAGAGGCAGTTCTGCCTGTAACACATTGCAGTAACCTAACCTCGAGGTTACGAGAGCACAGACAACAATAGTTAGATAGAAGCTCCTGCTAGCAATTGTGTTGCAGCATTCTGCATGAACTGCAACTCCTGGCTCAAGAGCCAGGGAAGCTCCACGAAGAGTGCATTGCAGTAATCCAGCCTTGAAGTCAATGATGCACTAACCACTGTGACCAAGCTTTTCTGGTCCAGAAACGGCCATAGCTGTTGTAGCAGTTGCAAACTCTTCCCGTGGCAGAAGGTAGCATCCTTACAACTGAGCTGCCACTAGACTTGATGGAAGCATTTGGCAAAAGCTGCCATTAGGAGCCTGCTTTAAAATGCTTCATTAACTTTAAAATGCAAGCATTTCATTAACTGGGATGATGTGACGAGCTCCCACGCTTGCACGGCGAAGGGTGCCAACAGATGCCGCGTGCCGCAAGAACTGCCATAAAAATGAGGGTTCTAACGGAAAGATGATCTATGCTCTTTGTTTAGATGGTTCAAGGGAGGTAGACGTTAGCTAAGGAAAAGGAGGGGAGGAGAACGCAGGCACACACAAAGCAAATCTCCTATTTATATGCATGTTGTGCAGAGAGGCATTGAGCCGTCAGTGAAGTGTAACCTCCATCCGCTTTTGTTAGTGTCATATTTCTTCTTGCACAGCCAGAACTGTAAAAATATTTCTCGTCGTAGCTTATTAAAGCAATCACTCAGTCTGGGAGAACAGATGTTTTGGGGGTGGGGGTGAAGAAAGGCCTCATGGATAACGGTCACTGGGATAGATCTGATGGAAGTAAATTAACATCTAGCAGAACCTCCCAAGTTGCTCCTGCAAAAGCTCACGGAAGTTTGGGTAGCAGAACTCTGGTGCAGGTTAGACACATCCAAGCGTCTCGGCTCCTCTTCCCACTATAACACGTCCCCAACCAGGTAACCCTCCAGAGACTTTAGGAGGTAGCTCCTATCATCCTTGTCCACTGGCTGTGCTGGCTCAGGCTGATGGGAGTTGGAGTCCAACAACATCTGGATGGCACAAGGTTGGGGGACGCGGACAGTTCTACTGCTGTCCTTTGGTGCCCTTCAAAAACCCAACTTAGTAAGCCTGAAGCCCCCTTTGAATCAGCCCCAGGCTAGACCCACATGTGCCTCTTAATTATTCATTTGGGTTTGGACTGAGATGGTTTGCACAACTGCAGATTGGGGGGGGGGGATATTACCTTTCCACCCACCATAAAAACCACAAGTCTCCCTGTAGATTGAAAAGGAACAGTTCAGGCTAAAGATTATAGAGCCAGTGTGGTGTAGTGGTTAAGAGCGGTAGACTCGTAATCTGGTGAACCGGGTTCGCTTCCCTGCTCCTCCACATGCAGCTGCTGGGTGACCTTGGGCTAGTCACACTTCTCTGAAGTCTCTCAGTCTCACTCACCTCACAGAGTGTTTGTTTTGGTGGGGTAGAAGGGAAAGGAGATTGTTAGCCACTTTGAGACTCCTTATGGTAGTGATAAAGCGGGATATCAAATCCAAACTCCTCCTCCTCCTCCTCCTCCTCTTCTTCTTCTTCTTCTTCTTCTTCTTCTTCTTCTTCTTCTTCTTCTTCTT
>JAXCMG010000003.1:87549790-87563232 GCA_034642415.1 Podarcis siculus | reverse complement strand
TTTCTTTCTTTCTTTCTTTCTTTCTTTCTTTCTTTCTTTCTTTCTTTCTTTCTTTCTTTCTTTCTTTCTTTCTTTCTTTCTTTCTTTCTTTCCTAAGAAGTGGAAAAATATGCTACCTTCCCTGTCTGGGAAAGATTCATAATCACACGAAGCGCTTCTTTGTTACTACTCAATGAATCCAATTAGAAGTCATCAAAACTGATAAATTGCCGGTATCGCAACATTATAACATTCTCGTAGTGAACACATTTTATATACATTTTTGACCAATGTAAATGGAAGATGGTGTTTCCCCAAAGAGCAGTATGGGGATCTTTGCAAAAGGGCTTTCAAACAGCCACACACAGTACATTGTACACTTGCTCTCAGTAGAACTGTTATGGAACCTTGTGGACCAAATTTGAACCCCTGGAGGACAAAGATTGGCTCACACCCCTAGTGTGAAATTAAGCAAGCCTTCCCCATCTCTCCATCCTTGAATTTGACCCAAGAAGAGAAGGAGATGTGAAAGGCCTGATGTTAAGGACAGAAATCTTTAAATTTAGTCCAGCATTTTAAAATCAACATTCCTCTTTGCTCATTTGCCCTTGCTTATTTTTTTTTAAATGCTTTGCTTACAGTAACAAAGGTTGGCATCCCAATTCCCCTGCTTGATGTGGCTTGTGTCATTTCAGCCTTATTAGGAATCCACAATCCAAGGTCTCTCTCCTCCTTCTCCTAAGCAACAAAATCGTGTAAAAGCCACAATTCCCTTCTGCCCCCAGCCCCTTAAAAACAGTTTAGTGGAGTGGTTTTTGCAAGGTCAGCTCAGATCCAGCTGTCCCTTGAGCATCCCCATGTCACATTGAGAAATAGTCATGTATATAACGATGTACTGATGGGAATTGCAGCCATTTATGACTTAACAAATAACTGCTGCTGGCTGACATAGAAAGAGATGGACTTTATCCTTTTCCCTATCTCCTTTTTTTATTATAAGGAGCTCATGCCGCAGAAAAGAATCCCAGAAAAAATATTTACTGACTTTCTTCTGTACTCTGGAAAAGATGTTGCTAGGCTCCAGGGAAGGGTACCAAGCCAAAGGATTCCTTGGTAACCCAGTGTTTGAAATCCTGAGAACTCCATTGGCTCACATTAGAGGCATTGCTTCTATGAACTGAGAATAATAACAAGAATCTATTCTTTATTAAATTTATATCCCTTCCTTCACCCTTTGGGGGAAATTCACCTTGGGGGCTCAAGTATGAAGGCTCACATCAAATTCCCAGTCAGCCAGACTTATTCAGTAATGCATCATTGGACAGAGTCTGGAAGAGATTTTCATTAGGACACACACAATATAGGAAATGTATCTCATTCTTAGCTGTTCAGCCTTTACCCAACTGCTTTCTGTCACTCCAGGAACTCACCATCTTCCATCCAACCACAGTCCTTGGAAACACTTACTCAATCCTTACTTTTTTTTACTATATGCGTTGGCACCCTCCTTGTACCTTATCTGGAGTTGTTTTTCACTTTAGCATTTAGCTGTTAGGTTTCTCCTTAACTGGTTCTTACCAGTTTTGCGGACAGGCTGCATTCTTGCATAAATGACACTGCATTCACTGATAATGAGCCTAGCAGAAATTCCACATCGTTTCCAAAGGAGCCCAGGGTGGCAAACAGACAAATTATAAAACAGCTAAATACAATGCTAGTAACAGATGCAGACCGGGAAAGATCTCTGCTCAAGATGCTTGTTAATAATAATAATATAATAATAATAATTTATTATTTATACCCCAGTATAAATACAGTAATGCATCACACATTAAAAGCTTCCCTAAACAGGGCTGCCTTCAGATGTCTTCTAAAAGTCTGGTAGTTGTTGTTCTCTTTGACATCTGGTGGGAGGGCGTTCCACAGGGCAGGTGCCCTCTGCCTGGTTCCCTGTAACTTAGCTTCTCGCAGTGAGGGAACCACCAGAAGGCCCTCGGTGCTGGACCTCAGTGTCTGGGTAGAACGATGGGGGTGGAGATGCTCCTTCAGATATACTGGACTGAGGCCGTGTTAGAAGAGGAAGGTCTTCAGCAGGCATCAAAAAGACAGCAGAGATGTTGTTGTTTAGTCGTGTCCGACTCTTCATGACCTCATGGACCAGAGCATGCCAGGCACTCCTGTTTTCCACTGCCTCCCGCAGTTTGGTCAAACTCATGCTGGTAGCTTCGAGAACACTGTCCAACCACCTCGTCCTCTGTCGTCCCCTTCTCCTTGTGCCCTCCATCTTTCCCAACATCAGGGTCTTTTCCAGGGAGTCTTCTCTTCTCATGAGGTGGCCAAAGTATTGGAGCCTCAGCTTCAGGATCTGACAGCAGAGATGGTGCCTGTCTAATATTTAAGGACAGGGAACTCCAAAGGTGTGGCAACACTCAAGGCCACATTCCTATATTGGGCAGAATGGACCTCCAGATAAGATGATATTGGCAGGAGGTCCTCATCTGCAAAGCACAGTGATCAGTTAGGTATATGAGGGGTGAGACAAACTTTCAGGTAAAATACTTTTCGTCATGGTTAGCATGCTGTGTTTGCTTGAACGTAACTAAAACATGGTTGAAATAAATGAGATATATAATGCAATGAACCGAAAGCAATGCCCACACTATATATCTGTTTCAGTGTCCTGTTTCAATGCCCTCCTTACCTCCCTTCTTTGTGGCTGTGAGACTGTGATGCTATCCTAGTCAGGTGAAAAGATTCCAGCTTTGCTGTCTAAGATCTGTTTTATAATGCAAAATGATGGGGTTTCTCATACGGAGCTTTTGGAATGGTGTCAAATTCCTAGCATCAAAGACTTAATGAGCCAAATTCACATCAGACTTTCTACATGGTGGCCTCCTTTCAACCTAAAATGATGCTCTGTGGAGAACAGAGCATGTGAATTCACTACAGAGCCCCACACTTTTGAAAGTCAATCTCATCTTAAAGCATGTAGGAAATAAATTAAAACCCGGGAGCTAACGACACTGGATATATTAGATCAGCAGTGGGGAAACTCAAGCCCGCCGGTCTAATTAGACTTGCCTTGTCTCTGAATTTGGAAGCAAGGCCTTGTCTATGAATTTGAAAATCATACCCACCTGTTAGTCACCTGATATGACAAGACACCAGGCGCACGATCTGTTATTTCTGATTTAAGTACTAAGATTGGAGATAAGGGATCTCAGATGTTAGGGTTAAGTACCAAAGCACTAAGACCCAAGATAAAAGCAGGAAGGCATGAAAAAGGCACCAGGCATAAAAGAACCTCTTTCTGCTCTTTAAAAGGCAGAAGACAGAAGGCAAGAGGCTTATCTCTCATCTTACTGCTGTGATATTACAGCTGCCTTTCATCTTCAAAGATCAAGCCGGGGTTTGGCTTTGATCTTAGTGCTGTGGGACCACAGGGCTAAGGTGAGGGATAAGCCTCTGCTTGCTCCCGGCTTCAGCTTTGAAATCATATGATGTCAGATGATTGACAGGCAGGTGACTCCACCCATCTGTCCAAAATGGCCCACAGATGGTAAGGCCAGTTCAGGATCCAGCCCTCTGGCCATACAAGCTCCAGTTCACCTGTTCTTAAGGCTTTAGCTGTTTCCAGAGGGAGAACTGTGCCAGTCTCTTTGCGGCAACACCAACAAAGGAAGTTTTGCAGCACCTTTAAAGGCTATGAAATTTATTGTGGTGTAAGCTTCTGTTGACTGCTGTCGTTTCACCAGATGCTTTAGCTGCTCTTGAGAGCTAGCATGTGCAGTCTCCCTTGTGGAAAATGGCACATTGCAAAGCCAGAACGGTAAGCTCCATCCCTCTCACACTAAGACGTACATTTGCATCGTATACAGATGTGCCTGCCTGTCTCAGATCTAACACATCTCAGGAGAGAAGCTATAATATCCTAAAGATGTAGGACTATAATACTTGCGTACTCATACATGTTAGCAACGAAGAAAAGCAAAGTGTGTGCATATTAACGCTAGGCTGGAACCTGTAATCCAATTTCTGGGAAGTTTTCATCTCCTGTAAAAGAGGCTTTTTCTGCCTCATTTGCATTTGCATGGTGGTTATAATTTCAGTAGGGACGTGGGTGGCGCTGTGGGTTAAACCACAGAGTCTAGGGCTTGCTGATCAGAAGGTGGGTGGTTCAAATCCCCGCGACAAGGTGAGCTCCCGTTGCTCAGTCCTTGCTCCTGCCAACCTAGTAGTTCGAAAGCACATCAAAGTGCAAGCAGATAAATAGGTACCACTCCGGTGGGAAGTTAAATGGCATTTCCGTGCGCTGCTCTAGTTTCACCAGAAGCGGCTTAGTCATGCTGGCCACATGACCCGGAAAAACTGTCTGCGGACAAACACCGACTCCCTTGGCCAGTAAAGCGAGATGAGCGCTGCAACCCCAGAGTCGTTCACGACTGGACTTAACTGTCAGGGGGTCCTTAACCTTTTTTAAGGTGCTACTGGACAATTTTTAAATTTATTATTATTATTATTTTGACTGCGTCAGACCAACACGGCTACCTACCTGAATCTACGTACATACAAACATGCACATGCATACACAAAATATCCAGGCCAACTCAAGCATCTGTCTTTCCACTCAGCAGACAGCAGAAAGCCATTACAGGGTTTCCACTTACTTTATAAGTGCTATAGTGGATGACATTTTCTCAAGTCTTCAAATAGCTTTGATGTTTATACGTTAATAAATCTGCAAATTAATGAAGTAAACAGCTTTTGTAGGTGTCAGTTGAACAAACAACCCATTAAAGCAATTTACAGCTGATGGCACGTCAAAGCCTAATTTCCCTGTATACTGTACACTTCTAGAGCCGCATGAAAAAATGCAGCCATTGTCAGTTCAGCGCATTGGTTGCAATTGGGAGATAGCTGCATTTATTTGACACAATTGTGCACCCTATAACATAATGCAGTTATGCGATTATGTTGAACTCCTGGCAGGCCAGCCACATGCTTAGCAGCAGTTGGCAGAGTTGGTAGACTCAAATATATATTTTTTTAGGATGGCAGTGGACAAACTCAAAATTAACTGAAATGTCAAATTCTGCAATACAGATTTGGAACCTGAAATCAGAAATGTGACTTGTTGGGGAGCTAGAGGCATATCGAAGAAATGTCCTATCATAAAATGACAGAATTGTCAAGTTGGACGGGACCCAAAGGGTCATACAGTCCAACTCTCTGCAATGCAGGAATCACAACTGAAGCATCCATGACAGATGGACACCCGAGCTCCCCTTGAAAACCTTCAATGAAGAGGAGTCCTGATTGGTTAAATGCATGGAATCAGTATAGTACAAATGCAATTCACGCAATATATAAACCATGGTAGGCCTGAGGTAGGCCTACCAGCAGCTGCATTGGGCCTCGTAGCCTCCTCCCAAACTGCATGGCACCACACGTGTGCATCATACATATGACTTCATACGTGTGAGGAGTACTGCCTGCTGAGGGACCGAAGGACCCTGCCCTTGCCTCTTTCCACCTGGCTTGGGGTGGGGCCTGACAGGATTCACAAGGGCTGCACCTGCTTTTAAATTGTTTTTAATTTTTATCTGTGTTGTTTTAAACGAGACCATCCTTGGCTGTGAGCCCTGGAAGACCTGCACCCTGCTTTGCTGGCCTTTTCCCATCTGGCCTGGGAGAGTGGAGCGCAGACTGACTCCAGCTACAAAAGCTGAAGCTGTTGAACAGATTCTTGGGCTGGAGTATTGTTTACGGGGTGCTGAGAGAGCTGTTGCTGTTATTGATATTATTGTTGTATCTTTAGTTTTAGATCTTATGATTTACATGGAAATTGTTCCCATTTGGTTGCGTACTTTTTGATGTGTTTTATTGTTTATGACTTCTGTTATCTTTGTAATTATGTAAAACTTGTCATGTTGTATTATTATTATTATTATTATTATTATTATTATTATTATTATTAATTTATTATTTATACCCTGGCCCATCTGGCTGGGTTTCCCCAGCCACTCTGGGCAGCTTCCAACAAAACACCAAAATACAAAAGCCTATTTAACATTAAAAGCTTCCCTAAACAGGGCTGCCTTCAGATGTCTTCTAAAAGTTTGGTAGTTATTTTTCTCTTTGACATCTGGTGGGAGGGTGTTCCACAGGGCGGGGGCCACTACCGAGAAGGCCCTCTGTCTGGTTCCCTGTAACTTGGCTTCTCGCAGTGAGGGAACCGCCAGAAGGCCTTCGGCACTGGACCTCAGTGTCCGGGCAGAACGATGGGGGTGGAGACTCTCCTTCAGGGATACTGGGCCAAGGCCGTTTAGGCCTTTAAAGGTCAGCACTAACACTTTGAATTGTGCTCGGAAATGTACTGGGAGCCAGTGTAGGTCTTTCAAGACTGGTGTTATATGGTCTCGGCAGCCACTCCCAGTCACCAGTCTAGCTGCCGCATTCTGGATTAGTTGTAGTTTCCGGGTCACCTTCAAAGGTAGCCCCACATAGAGCGCATTGCAGTAGTCTAAGCTGCCTTGAGCATAGTTTCAGCTATGGAAAGGCGGCATACAAATAAAATTATGATGATGATGATGATGATGATGATGACGACATGCACAACTTGGTGGCTGCACCAAGCACATTCAGATTCAGACACTGCTTCCCTCTCTCGTGCCTCTCCCTCCCAGACGCCCTTTCGTCACAGATGCCTTGATCCTGTCTTCCCTGCATGAGTTTCCTTCCTTCAGATATGTCATGCTTCAGGCTCATTGTTCTGCAGGTTCACCCTTCTCCCTTGTCAGTTACAAAGTTCACCCACTTTCAGTGAGTCTTGTGGAGCCTTGTGATAAAATATTGGCTTCATAATAATCCCTGAGCTTTTGGAAGAAAAAAAGCCACCATACTATACCAGCTTCAGGCTAAAAGAAAGATAATGACAGCCACCTATCTGCAAATGCTAAGATCACGACCTGATGTTCCACTGATTGCAACGGAACATTCATTATAACTTCAGTACAGGCACATTTGGACACAAGGAAGCGAACAGTGACTTCAGAAGGTAGTTAAAGAGGAATTTCAAAGGTGGAGAAAAGCGACGAGCCTCTTCTGAATCTCCCGCAGCGTTGCCACAGCCCACGCACCAAACAAACAAATGCAGTAATCATGGGGAAATGATACCACTATTATCCGTGGAGAAAGCTAGGCTGGGAAGCCCACACAGAGTTGGCAGAAAGGAAGTAAACAAAGAAACAAAAACAAAAAAACCAAAACCCGAAAAAACAATGAAAATGTAACAGTGGGAGTGTGTGTGTGTGTGTGTGTGTGTGAGAGAGAGAGAGAGAGAGAGATAAGAAAGAGAGCAGACAAGCCCTAATCAACAAGCACTCATTAAAACCAATAAAGTAAAATGCTGCCTTGCCGGCCCTTAACATCTGCTGGCAAGAACAGCAACATTAAGAATCAGATTTTTCTGAAGTGTTTACTTTGGGTCTAACAGCTATTTTCCAGATCTGATGGTTGGTTGTTGTTGCTGTTGTTGCTGTTGTTTGTTTTGGCATGTCTCTTGAAATCAGTGGCCTGCCAGAAATTAACTGTGGTTATTAATCATTGTCATATGGGTTTCCTTTGATCAAGGAAATAGCTATTGAAGCTTCCCCAGAATACATCCCAAGACTTCCCCCATGGGCCAGTGGCATAGCGTGAGTTGCCAGAGCCCGGGGCCACGTGGAAGGGATGGGAGGAAGAGAGGGAAAGGGATAGAGTATCCACGTGCACTCAACAGCATCTGCGTCACCCAGGAGATTGCATCTGCAGAGATAAGAAAAGTCATTCTATTGTCTGGAGAGGTCACTTCTTGGTTCGCACAAAGAAGCCATTTTCAACAGAACCCAACAACAGAAGCACACAGTTGTATCGAGGCAGCACGTGTTGAAATTTTGCGCCCCTAACAATTTTGCACCTGGGCAACGGCCTCTGCTATGGGTATAAGAACATATGAAGAGCCCACTGGATCAGGCCAAAGCCCAATCTAGTCCAGCATCCTATTCACACTGTGGCCTACCAAGATGCCTATAGGAAGCCCACAAGCAAGACCTGATTCTGTTTCCCAGCAACTCCAAGATGGTCTCCAGTACCAGAGGTAGTACACAGACATCATGAATATCCACTGATTGCCTTAGTTGAATCTCTTTTTAAGTTGTCCAAGTTGGTAGCGGTATCTCTACATACTTTGGTAGTGGATGTCAGGAGCTCGTCCTACACTTGAGTAGGACCCTGGCAGAGACACATGCCTGACTGGCAAGTTCTCTCCTTCCTGGTCGATCGTTCAGGACTTCAAAAGATTTCTTCAGCCCGAACATCACAGCAACCGATGTCAACAGACATCGGCACACTTAGGGATCCACAGAGTCTTCGCTGTTCACATAACAGACCTCAGCAACTCAGCATTTTGGCTAATCTACTTTATTTACATATAAACACACACAGAGCACTGCAACATGGCTCCCTCTCTCTCTAGCATCAGACAGCAAAAAACAAAGGACAACAGTCTCACTTCACGGAATGAGTAACACAAACATTCTGTCTCCGTCACTTCCCACTCTGTGGAGTCAAAACATATATCGTCATGTGAAAGACAACAATCCCATGACTGCAATCACAGAGCATGAATTCTAACAGTGGATACCATTGCTTAATTACGTACTGTGGGGAAAACACTTCCTTTTGTCTCTCCTGAAACTAGTCTAGAATTATGAGAGAGGGGAGGAAACATCTCTCCAGTTTCTCCACAACATGCTTCACTTTATATATGCACCCATCCTCTGCTTTACCTTAAACCAAATCGCCTGACCTACCCACCCCAATTTCAACCTTCTCTCATAGCAGTGGGTCTCCAGCCTTTTGATCATCCTGGTTGACCATCAGATTTCTACCCAATCTGGTTGTCAGGATTATAGTGCTATTGAGATTAAAGCGCAGAGAGATTTGAACTCAGGGCACCTGAGTCCAAGGCTCTCTCCGCCCCAACACATTGGCTGTGTTTTATGTCGCTTGAACAGAGTCAAACAGCAAGAAGCAACTTGAATTGTATTTGTATCCATCTTCGTATCTTGGAATGCACTTTGCACATATATTTGCATTGGCCTGTGATGGTTAGCTCATTTCAAGGTTGATTAATTCAACTTCCATTAGCCTGAGGGTGGGGAAGCACACCACCCTGCTATAAATGAATACCAAAATTAAATAGCCTCCGCTATAGAACAATAGCCTGAACTATCCCGGGCTATTGAGTTAGCAGATTATAGTCTACCCAGTTAATGCATTATTGAAGTACCAAATATTAGACATCCTGTTCACTTGTTTCTGAGAAAGCTGACAATCCTATTGCATTTGCATAACTTGCTAATGAAATGAGAATCTCCCAAAATATTTGTGTGGCTTGTAAGAAGAAGAAGAAGACATTGTTCACATTCTCCCATGAACTAGAGCTATTGTTGTCCTCTGCTGCACAATTGCGGTCCTCTTTTGAGCGATGGAATGGGCTGAAGTGGAGGCACCTGGATCTCAGACAGTGCTCTGTTCAAACAATGGCCACTTCACCACAGCAGTGCAGGAAGCTGGTCCATTTATCTGTCCTCTGCTGGCTCAGTATTTGCCCACCCATATGAACTGTTAGCATCAGAAGTGCACATGCTCTTAATCAGAATGCTTACTCTTTAAGTTCAGAAGCTTTTGTGTGCTAATAAATAAATGAACATGTTCCTTCAACAAATGACTCATGTAAAAAGGGATGGATTTATGGATGAGTTTGTGCGAGCTATGTGAAAGTCAAGTGTCATAGAAAAATTAATTACAAACAAACTCCTTGAATATAATGACTGGTCTATTTTTTCCATAAGTCTTAAGGATAATAATAGCCCACGATGAATAAGGTGTACCCAAAGATAAACAACATTGTTTATGCTGTAACTGGGAGAACATGTAAAAAACCCCACGCAATATCAGCGGGGTTCCTCCACCCCCAACCTTTGGGTTTAATTTTACGTCATATACCAGCCTTTGCCAACTTGGTGCCTTCCAAATGTTTCGGGTTACAACTCCCACTAGCCCCAGGCAACAGATTGACAACCGGAGTAAGGCAAACTCCATCCATTCTCTTTGTTCATTCATCAGCTTATTTCATAGAATTATAGAATTGCAGAGTTTGAAGGGACCCTGAGGATCATCTATGTGATGGCCTGGGATTTGGACTCAGAGGCTGAACTTGGGGAATCCTAGCCTGCACAGGAGTCCCCGCCTCCAGAACCAGCTGAGCCGGGGCTGGGGCCTGAGCCTGAAGAGTCCTCACCTGTGCTGGATCCTCAGGTGCAGGCACCAGCTGAGTCTGCTCTGGCTCCTGAGGTGATGGAGGACCCATTGCCTGCAGATGCTCCACTCTCAGCCCCCTCAGGGGAAGAGGAGGTTGCCTCTGGGTCCGGTAACCCTCCAGCTTCTCCTGGGCTGCAGAGGCTCAGGGCAGAGAGGCGGAGGGAACTAAGTTCCTGCAGGAGGAGTGCTCACCTCCAGGCCAGGAGAGGTGAGTCACCTGTGGACCAGGGCCTCCCTATGCCTCGGGGCAGATAAAAGCCAGCCAGCCCCAGTCCCAAGTTGTGGGAGCAACATTGTTGGTAGCCCGTTCCTGCCTGCACCCTGTCCTGCTCTTCTGCCAGAGTTCCTGACCCCACCCGACTCCCTGTCTTGGACCCAGCTACAGCTTTGACGGACAGCCTCCATACCACACCATCGACCTCGGACCGGACTCGGACCTCGCCTCTCGGTTAGCCCCCGGGACCAGCACAATCTAGTCCAACCCCCTTGCAATGCAGGACCACACAGCTGTTCCATCCAGGGGTCAAACTTGCAACCTTGGCATTCTCAGCACCATGCTTTAACCAGCTGAGCTATTTGTATGTCTCTTTCCCACAGTGGTGCTCAAAGTGGTCCACTACATAGTAACCCTAAGAATTCAACAAAACAAAACATTAAGAACGACGGGAAATAATCATAATGCCAACAAATAAAGAAAATAGACCCATACAGAAACAACACAGATAAGCTAACCTAATTTGACAGCTTAAAACTAGAGAATAATACCTAACAAGGAAATAAAATGGTAGCATACAAAAAATACAAATGGTATTTCTGTTCTAAAAGGGCATTCCACAAAAGTGCCCTACAATTAGCTTCCATGCACTGAATGGGAGCCTTAAGGTAAAAAATAAAAAGGTAAAGGACCCCTGGATAGTTAAGTCCAGTCAAAGGCGACTATGGGGTTGCAGTGCTCATCTCACTTCAGGCCGAGGGAGCTGGCGTTTGTCCACAGACAGCTTTCTGGGTCATGTGGCCAGCATGACTAAACTGCTTCTGGCGCAATGGAATTGCTTACCTTCCCACCGCAGCGGTACCTATTTATCTACAGTGGTACCTCAGGTTACAGATGCTTCAGGTTACAGATGCTTCAGGTTACAGACTCTGCTAACCCAGAAATATTACCTTGGGTTAAGAACTTTGCTTCAGGATGAGAACAGAAATCGTGCGGCGGCAGTGCAGCGGCAGTGGGAGGCCCCATTAGCTAAAGTGGTACCTCAGGTTAAGAACAGTTTCAGGTTAAGAACGGACCTCCAGAACGAATTAAGTTCTTAACCCGAGGTACCACCGTACTTGCACTGGTGTGCTTTCGAACTGCTAGGTTAGCAGGAGCTGGGACAGAGCAACAGGAGCTCACCCCGTCACGGGGATTCGAACCGCCGACCTTCTGATTGTCAAGCCCAAAAGGCTCAGTGGTTTAGATCACAGCGCCACCCGCATCCCTATGTATTCAACTCTGTCTCTTCTTCAGTGTTCATGGAGATGCAGCCATTACAGTCAAGTCACTCACACACAAAACAAAATGGAGAATGTAATAAGTTGCCTCCCATGTGACCATACTTAACCCATCACACAAGAGTTACTGGGGAACACAAAGCAATGCAAGCCCAAGAGGCCCAGTGGTTTAGACCATAGCGACACCAGAGTCCCTTCATGGTAGCCAGCTCTCCTTGGGTCTCCTCTCTCAATCACCTCCCCATCTCTCCACTGCAGGCATCTGATTGGTCCCTGTGAGGACAGGGTGCTGGAGTAAGATGGACCATTGGCCTGATTTGGCAAGCTCTTCTGGCGTTCTTATGGACTGTATGTGAATGGTGAATGCAATGCCTCACCTGACAGCAGAAGCCAATATATTGGCGGCAGGAGCAAGAAAGAGGTCAGCCGTGATGTAGATGGGACACTCAGGGTCAGCGCCTCAAGGAGAGCCAAGAAAAAGCAGCTGTGAAAAAGACAAATGCCCAGGGATCTGAGAGAGAGGAGTACCCAGAACGTGCAGGATAACCGAGAACAAAGCATGATGGGAATTTGCTTTTTGAGGTGAGCACTGAGGTGGAAAGCAAAGGAACTTTTTGCTGATGTCTGAGAGCTGCTGTCAATCAAGTTGATCCAAATCTCTTTCCTGAATAAATGCATGCTTAATTTCGAGAGAGAACGCGAAGGCAAGCCTCCCAGAAGAGACCCTTCTTTGCTGCGACTTTTTAGCAGCCTGCCAGAAGCTTAATCACAGCCATGTGCTCTGCTACATACTGCTGGCGGAGCAAGGTGAGGCAGTCATTCTCAAAGGGGAAACATGATATCAGCCTGGGAAGTTGAGAGATTAGAATGAATGTTTGTGTACACAGGACCGTGGATGGAGGGAGAAATTCTGTTTACTTCAGATTTAAAGGTTAACTTACCCAGTGTTATTTTTCTAGAAAAAGAGGTGCCATAACTTACCATAATGGCAATGGCACCCAATTGAGAGGTGCTGGAACTGAGTTCCGGAGAGTTCCGGCTGAAACCCCACCCCTGGACTTATCTAATTTGCACTTCCTGAAAAATAACGCGACCCAAAATAGTTGTTTTTTTAAAAAATCCGCACAGCTCTGAATTTTGCAATGCAGTGGTTCTCCAGCTAAGCAATGAGTACAAAAATGCACCAAGTGGGTGGAAATTGTTTGCAAGAGTGTATGCATTTGGAAAAATTGCATACAAAATCATGTTTATTAGAAGAAATTCGCACTGAGGTGCTGATGAATTTTTCATGAGGCATTTTTTTTAAAAAAAATCTCGAATTCCTATGGAAATCCGGAGGACTGAATTTATTATAAATTTTTTATTTATATCCCGCCTCCCCAGACAGAACCAGGCTCAGAGCGGCTAACAACAATAAAAGTAACACAATTTACCGTATTTTTCGCACCATAGGACGCACTTTTCCCCCTCCCAAAATGAAGGGGAAATGTGTGTGCGTCCTATGGTGCGAATGCAGGCTTTCACTGAAGCCTGGAGAGTGAGAGGGGTCGGTGCGCACCGACCCCTCACGCTCTCCAGGCTTCGCACACCTCTCCGCAAGCAGC
>JAXCMG010000003.1:87536289-87549390 GCA_034642415.1 Podarcis siculus | reverse complement strand
CTTTATTTCCCCCCCCAAAAAACTGGGTGCGCCCTATGGTCCGGTGCACCCTATGGTGCGAAAAATACGGTACATAAAATCACAATCAATTAATTGAAATATATTCTAAAATCAATTCATTCTAAAATCAATTCAGAATCAAATTAATGGCAACCATTGGGCTAGAGTTCTATGAGGATTACTGAAAGAGGGGCTCAGACTGTGCCTTGGCCAAAGGCCTGGTGGAACAGCTCTGTCTTGCAGGCCCTGCGGAGATGTAAAAATGCTGCCTTTGTTATAGCTGCAATCTGTACCGCCATGGAAAGGGAGGTGTTGAAGATTACACCCAAACTCTTAATGGACGGTGCTGGCACTAATTGTGCCCCCGCAAGAGAGGGGGACTGCGGTTCAATGAGGGGCCAGAAAGTTGTTAGAAGACCCCCTTTTTCCTTCACAGAGCTTAAATTTTCCAGAATTCCCCTGGATCGATGGTTGAGCTGCAGTGGGCTGCAGCGAGCAACATCTCTAGAACCTCATCCGCTGGAGCCATTTACTTTCCCCTGGACAGGGCAAAGTGCACAGAAGGACTCTGGGAAGTGTTGTTTCAGGAAACGAGACATTTCAGGTTGGATTTGAAGAGCTCATCACATTGTGGTTTCTAAGAAACATGAACCCCAAAGCCTACCTGAGTGCAGAGCGCTAATGCAATTCTATAGATTGTGGCCTGTGCTATTATTTCAGCAAATGGTCCATGCCTATCCAAGCACCGCCCCACGCACCATTTTCGATACCACTTTCAATGTAATTATTTACTTATCCCCCACCAGTTTAAGGGTTGCCTCAAAGCTATCATTTGATCTAAAAATTCAGGGCACCTGCTTTCAATTTTGCAGCTTTTAAACGGACCTAAAAAAAAAAAGATTCATCCTATACATTAAATTTATAGGTGAATGAAGGCTCCTCAAGCTATCGTCATCTCTCCTTTTTGTGTGTGTGTGTTTTTGAAGTTGCGTTCAGTTCTCGGTGAAATGGCTTGCGTGAGCTGACTGCAATCTTATCTAAGTTGGCACGCTGTAAATATCGAAATAATGTTTGTTTCAAAGGAATTTATGTAGTGTCAAAGCATAATAGAAAAAAACCCCATTCTTTATGACACCGGAGCAAATCTTAGCCTCGCTTATCATTATTGCTGTCAGATGGTAGATCCCCCTACACATTTAAACACATCTTATGCACATTTAAAGTACATTGCTTCCCCGCTAGAATCCTGGGAACTGTAGTTTGTGAAAGGTGCTGGTAGTTGTAGCTCTGTGATAGGAAACAGCAGTTCCCAGGGTTCTTGGTGTCGGAATCTCCGTTCGACTGAGCTGATAAGGCTCATCTTCGGAATCACCTCCTGACGATTAATTGACGACCTGATCCTTTGATAAGGCCTCAGGCACGTCGTCCCAGCAGAGCATCAAAACAGCATGCGGAAGGATGAGATAGTATGAGCCACATGGCTATGCTTTATCTTCTAGCTATGCAGAGAGCAAAGAAATATACATCCTCTCCCTGTGAGAGCAGAGAGCAACTGAACAAAGGAACAAAGGAAACAGGAAACCACTAACGTCACATCCCGTCTCTCTTTCCCATGAGACTGCAAGGTCTCTGGAATGTAAACAGAGTCCTGTGACTCCCAGCAGCTGCTCAGTGAGAAACAGAAACTAACACTTGGCAGGGGTGGGGGGGGGGAGTCATGGGTGTTGGATGTGCTCTAAATGTATCTGCCCAGAGGTGCCATAGAAAATCCAGCAGAGGTAGGATATGGTGAGGAAGATGTGATTCCATCCATGGAAGAACTGAACCACAGTATGCAAAAATGCACCTGGGCCCTGCATTGTTGAATTCTCATTCTAGATGCAGTAGACCTTACTGCACATGCACAAATACATTTTGCATCCATGTGCTATGATGATGATAATAATCATAATTTTACCATATTCACCCCACCCACCTGGCTGGGCTTCCCCAGCCACTCTGGGCGGCTTACAGATGTCATTGCAACATGCATGCATATAGTGTTGGCATGCACCCAAGGAAATGGGGGCAAGTGGCAGGCCCCCAGCTGTCTGCAGCGCACCGGCCAGTGTGCTGGGCGAACTCCAGTCCTTGGTGCAGCATAAATGTGCAGTCCAGGCTTCAGAAGACTGAGCACACTATTCAGCAGAGAAAACAGTGCACAAACAGAAGTGGCACGAGAGACTGTGTGAGCATATTTACAAGCAGGTTTATTCAGCGTAGATCAGGACAAAAGGAAAACATGTCTGATCTCCTTCATGTCCAAAGCAAAAACAGCAAACTATACACAAACGGAAGTTCCCAGCATACTGTGCTGGAATGTAAACAGGCAGGTGACATGCAACAATTCCACACGTCTGTCCCTCAAGGTGGAACGGAATTCTCAACATATACACCCTTGGCACCAATGAGGTAAGGTGAAAACCCCACTCTTTGCCCCATAAAAAGTGAGTGAAAATTGGTTTTACAGGAGAGGAGAATGTGTTGATTCCTGCACTGCAGGGAGTTGGACCAGATTATCTTCTGGGTCCCTTTCAACTTTGCAATTCTATGTTTCTATTTATCTGCTGAGTGCAGAAAATTACGCAGCTCACCGTATGAGACCAATGAATGGGCAGGTCTAAACACTCTCGGTTTGGAAGCAGCCTTACTCTTCAGTCTTGGCTACTTGGGTTGTCTGACAGCTCATCAGACTACAGGTGATTCTGGTGCTGGGAACTACATTTCCCAGAAGGCAATAGGATAAGACACCTGCACGCAGCACCAGCAGGACGCAGGCTCCAGCGTTAATAATAATAATAATAATAATAATAATAATAATAATAATAATAATATAATTTATTTATATCCCGCCCTCCCCGGCCAGAGCTGGGCTCAGGGTAGCTAACACCAGTAAAATTACAGTAAAATCATAATAGGGAAAAAACCCAACCAATTTAAAATACAGTACAGATTAAAATGCAATTTAAAATGCAGCCTCTTTTTAAAAGTAGCCCATGGATCAAAAACATAAGGGGAGGGAAAACATAAGGGTCAGACTGAGTCCAAACCAAAGGCCAGGCGGAACAGCTCTGTCTTGCAGGCCCTGCAGAAAGATGTCAAATACTGCAGGGCCCTAGTCTCTTGTGACAGAGCATTCCACCAAGTCGGGGCCAGTACTGAAAAGGCCCTGGCCCTAGTTGAGACCAATCCAACCACCTTGCGACTTGGGACCTCCAAAATGTTGTCATTTGTGGACCTTAAGGTCCTCCGTGGGGCATACCAGGAGAGGCGGTCCCATAGGTACGTGGGTCCTAGGCCGCATAGGGCTTTAAAGGTCAAAACCAGCACCTTAAACCTGACCCTGTACTCCACCGGGAGCCAGTGCAGTTGGTAAAGCACTGGATGATGAACGTTGCGAGTTGGGAGGGAACTCTCTGAAAACAGAACTTTCCCTTCTTATTCTGAAGGTTCTCTGAAAAAGTTTGGAATTACTGAGCCGATTCTGAACCCAGCGGAGGAGTGTTCAGCCATCTCTAAGTGGCATGGTGTGCAATGTCTAAGCCAGCCTGTATCCAAACTGTCACCGTGCAGAGATCAGCATCCTGCCTTCTATCCATTTCAAGCTTCGATTTCTTTGCACTTATACATTATGTAAAAAGAGATTTGTGGGTGATGCAAAAGAAAGAGAGAGGGGGTGGGTGGGGGGAGTAAGTTTGAAAGTAAGACACCCCGCCACGAGCTGAAATGTCAAGAAGCTCAAGTGAAATCGGGATGACCTCCATTTTTATGCTGCCAACGGCACAGCATCAATCGAAAGCGAGGAGTC
The DNA here is from genome assembly GCA_034642415.1 of Podarcis siculus. Classification (NCBI taxonomy): domain Eukaryota; kingdom Metazoa; phylum Chordata; class Lepidosauria; order Squamata; family Lacertidae; genus Podarcis; species Podarcis siculus. The sequence continues at coordinate 87,545,543 of JAXCMG010000003.1, read as the reverse complement.
AAAAGGTTCAATGGAGATTTTGTGGAGCAAGATGAGATGCACCTTTCTTCACACTCTGGGTGCTTGTTTGAAGCTCCTTGTGCAATTGGCATTCGTTTTGGTGGCCACGGAAGGCCTGACTTTGACACTTCAGCTATATTGCGTGCCTGTATTGTAAACGGTGTAACTTTATGCAGGTTAAAAACAACAACCATTTTCCCCTTAACGCCAATGGGGTTTGGCTAACTCTACTGGTTACTTGTTTATTTATTTTAATAAATGCAGCAGAATAAGCCAGAGTGGTGTGATGGTTAGACTGTTGAAATGTGACCTGGGAGATCAGGGTTCGAATCCCCACCTGGCCATGAAACTCGCTAGCTGACCTTGGGCCACTTGCTGTTTCTCAGGCTTTTTTTTTACCTCACAGAGTTTTTGTGAAGACAAAATGGGGGAAGCAGGGAACCATGTCCACTAGCTTGAGCTCGTTGGAGGAAAAGGAGGCATATAAATGTAATAATCAAACAAAACAAAACACACAATGGGCTGAGCTGTAAACAGATCTCAGAAATAATTTTGGGAGAGCAGCAGTTGGAGTTATGAATAGAAGTGCCCTACGCTAAGGTGTCTAGCCCAGATTTCCACACCAGATATGGTTGGACTCCAACTCCCATTAGTTCCACCTAGCACAGCCAATAGTCAGGGATAATGGGAGCTGTAGTGTTGGAGGCAGAGGAGGCTGGTCCATTCAGGTGAAAGGCCTCAAGAATCTTAGCCAGGTCCCACCTACTTTTTTTTACCTATAACCAATCAATGGGACAGCATCCTAAACAGCAGAGACATCACCTTGCCAACAATGGTCTGTATAGTTAAAGCTATGGTTTTCCCAGTAGTAATGTATGGAAGTGAGAGTTGGACCATAAAGAAGGCTGATCGTCAAAGAATTGATGCTTTTGAATTCTGGTGCTGGAGGAGACTCTTGAGAGTCCCATGGACTGCAAGAAGATCAAACCTATCCATTCTTAAGGTAATCAGCCCTGAGTGCTCCCTGGAAGGACAGATCCTGAAGCTGAGGCTCCAATACTTTGGCCACCTCATGAGAAGAGAAGACTCCCTGGAAAAGACCCTGATGCTGGGAAAAATTGAGGGCACAAGGAGAAGGGGATGACAGAGGACGAGATGGTTGGACAGTGTTCTTGAAGCTACCACCATGAGTTTGACCAAACTGCGGGAGGCAGTGGAAGACAGGAGTGCCTGGCGTGCTCTGGTCCATGGGGTCACGAAGAGTCGGACACGACTAAATGACTAAACAACAACAATCAGTGGGTGGCTCTGCTTGTCATCATTCTGCTTCCCTCTACTGTAGCTTTCCCTGCCTTCTTCCCAATGAGTCCCAATAAGCACCAGCCAACATTGGCAGGGGTCTCTCCCAGGGCTGCCTGGAGATGTTGGGGATTGAAGCCAGTGAGCTACATCCCTTCCAAATTTCAGTGGAGGAAAGAAATGGCACAAATAAACACTTAATGAACTGCTGCAGACAATAAAAAAGAAGTGGGATATAAATGCTTTAGACAGAAATAAAACCAGTAGGTTTTTGAAGGAAGCCAAAGGAGATTCCCCATGGGGATGCTTCACAGCTCCAACTTGGCTCCTTGGCATGGTTTTTGAGAATCAAACTTCAGGCGGGTTAGAGTTCAGTCTTCCTGCTTCTTGCCCTTGTCAAAGCAGGATGAAGAGAGGCTTGAATGACCTCCCTGTTCTTTCAAGCCAGGATGAATTTAGCCTATGGGCGAACTGCTTGAAGATTAATGATGCTTACAGCTTTGCCTCTTGCCCCGGGGCAGTTGGCATTCAAAAAGGGCTTGCTCCCATAGGATGAGGAAGGATAGCTTCAAAGAATCGGAGAATTCTATCATGTTGGAAAGGACCAAATGCCATTGAGCAACTTGCTGAAGGAGCAGCTAGATGCAGTTGGATTAATATCAAGCCCAGAGTTGTCTACCTGGATTGCTAATGAATCTCAGGGGCTTTCTGGTGCGGTGTCCCTTGTGATCTTAGCCAGCAAGAAATCAAGTTTTCAGCCATATACATAAAAGAGCCAGAGTAACTGTTAGTTCTCCTACTGCGGAACTGGGAATCCTTGTGTTGATGCAATGTTTACTTAGCACTGCATTGGTTACAAGCCAACACAACAAATACTCAGCTATTATTATTCAATGGTAGAGCATCTGCTTTGTATGCACAAGATCACAGGTTCAATCCCTGGCATCTCCAGGTAAGGATGAGAAGGTCTCCTATCTGAAATCCCGGAGAGCCTCTACCAGTCAGTGCAGATCATGCTAAACTGGTGGACCATGGACCAGTGTAAGGCAGCTTCCTATTGTGCTAACTCACGGCAGAAAGATGTGACGAGGTGCAGTATCTTAGATGGCTTTAAAATGGGTGAGACAAATTGATAAGAACATAATAAGAACGTAAGGGTCAGCTGGATCAGGTCAATGACCCATCTAGCCCAACATCCTGTCCTCACAGTGGCTGGCCAGATGCCTGTGTGAAGGCTGGAAGCTGGATATCAACACAAGACTACTCCCCTCTCCTGCAGTTTTTCGGATGATACAGGACAACCATTGTTGGCACCCGCCTGTCTTGGGAGACAATGGAGGAGTGCACCTTTGGGGGTGAAGTCAACAACTAGGTAGAATTCATTTGCATGGCAACTCTATGCTCAGAGGGGTCTGACTTACATTGTTGGGAACATCAGCAGCAGAGGGCTATTGCCCTCACATCCTATTTGTGAGCTTTCTGTAGATGTCTGATTGGCTATTGTGGGAAATGAGATTGTTGACTAGGCCTCATGGGTGTAGGGGTCTTAGGAAAGGGATAGTTGTTCCTCTGGTGGGGACACATTGTGTTCCTTCTGGGGTGATTTGTCCACCTTTGATCTCCACTCTGCCCTCATCTCTCACCTGTGGCTCCTAGAAGCTGTCTGCATCCACACCATGGGAATGACTTCAACTGGCCGGCTAAATCAGGTGATGGTTGTCCGTTGGTCTCAAACGCTCAGTAAGTTAGGGACATCCTCTGCGTGTGAAGACAGGGTCTGGTAGATCGAGTGAACAAGACCAGTAGTGGGTCCAACCATCAAGAAGGTGGTTTGTGCACATGCTATAGAGAGAAGTGAGGGGCAGATGAGGATCGTCAACCTGGGAAGGTGCCCCATCTAGGAGAAGGAAAACTCTGGTCCTAAACCTTAACTGCCTTGCATGACATCTTCAGGAGAAGAAAAGGCAAAGAAATAAAGCCTACACAAATTGAGAGTGGAAGCCCTAAAATGGCTAGATGATGCCTTGTATGCATCCTTCCGGCAACTCCTGGAGCCAAGCTGGTGCCAAACATATTGCTCTGTTTTCCTTCGGACCACATCAGCAAAGCTGAGGGGTGTGTGTGTCTTGTCATCTGAGCAGCCCAGGACCTCCATACACACTGCCCAGGCTTGCACCCAGGGGAGTTGACTTTGGTGCTGCTGATGCTGCAGTTTAACCGGAGGCACACTCCATTGTCTGTTGAGATGGACGGATGCCACCAGTCTAGGCCTCTGGTTTGATCCAGCAGGGCTTTCCTTTGCGTTCCTAGCCTCATTTCTTTTAATCTGCATTGTGCCGCCTCACATAATTTCTCTTTGGTCATATGTTATGGAATGTCAGAAATTGGATATATTGAGATTTTACATGCATGCGCTTTAAAATTAAGGCGAGTGCTAGTTCTGAGTTTTGTAAGCTGCTCCCTATCGGGTTTTCACATTGCTCCAAAGGAAAAGGTTAAGCAAAAGTGGCCCTCGAGGGAGAAGCACTGCTTGTACTGCTTTAAGGCACTTTTCATTAGAAAGGCAAACGGATGAACAAACACCTGAAGGCATGCTTGGAAATTTTTTAACAGAACACTTGACCTTCTGCCCCTGGTGTTTCAGGATGAAAACTTTGAGAGCAGCCGTAGTTAAGATCCAGTTTTCTTACTTTAAATGAAGTCAAGGAAAGTTTTTGAAAAAGTATTCCCTCTATAGTGAGAAACGCATAGAGACTTTTGAGGCTCTCCCTTAAAAAACTTTATTTGGCGATATCTTCCCCTTTATTGCTTAAAAAAAAAGGGAGGAAAAGAAGCTGAAATTAAAGAGGATTATAGGAAACATGGTCACTTCTTTCAAATTCAGATTAGATGGATTATTAATTCAGGAATTAGTTTACATCTTAGACAGCTTGGAGCCGGTCTACTGGAAGGATGACCTTATCTGTAGTCCTTGCTGGGAATCATAAATGGGGAGTCTGTTGTTGCACTCAAGTCCTACTTGCAAGATTCCCCAGAAGGCCTCTGGTTGGCCACTGTGAGAACAGGATGTCAGGAGCTCATCCTACTCTCGAGTAGGACCCTGGCAGAGACACATGCCCGACTGGCATGTTCCCTCCCTCCTGGTTGATCGTTCAGGAGCTTCAAAAGCTTTCTTCAGCCCGAACATCACAGCAACCGATGCCAACAGACATCGGCACACTTAGGGATCCACAGAGTCTTCGTGTAACAGACCTCAGCCACTCAGCATTTTGACTAATCTTCTTTATTTATATATAAACACGCATGGAGCACTGCAACATGGCTCCCTCTCTAGCATCAGACAGCAAAAAGAGAAAGCACAAAGGACAATAGTCCCACTTCACGGAACACAGTAACATAAACATCCTGTCTCTGTCACTTCCCACACTGTGGAGTCAAAACATACACCGTCATGTGATAGACAACAATCCCATGACTGCAATCACGGAGCCTAGGAATTCTAACACAGGATGCTGGATTTGGTGGACCTTGGTGGACCTCTGGTTTGATCCAACAGGCTTTTCTTATGTTCTTAGGCTCCTATTCTGAGGCATGGTTTTCTGGGAGCAAGCCCCATTAAACAAAGCACAGTTTGCTTATGAATAAGCTTGCATAGGACTACACTGTACAAAGGACAGCAAGTTCATGATGGAACCTGCTTACTTGATCCTCCTATCTACCCAAAAACATAGGAAGCAGTCTTATACCAAGTTAAGCCATTGGTCCATCTTAACTTGGTATGGTTTAAATTGACTGGAAGTAGCTCTCCAGAGTATCAGGCAGGAATATTTCTGAACCCCACCTGGAGGGGGCAGGGATTGAACCTGCAACCTCATGCAGAACATGCGCTTTAATGCTAAACTATGGCCTTTCCCTTAGGAAAAGGGAATGTGCTGCACTTTGACTATTCTTATCCAGGGAGTTGGTAAGTCCAACATATGCAAAGCTCTGGAGTACTACAGGGTTTCCCAAACTTGGGTCTCTGGCTGTTGTTGGACTACAACTCCCATCACCCCTAGCTAGCAAGACCAGTGGTCAAGGGGCTGCCCTTGAAGCTGACTCAGAAACTCCAGTGGGTGCAGAATGCTGCGGCGAGACTCCTTACAGGGTCCTTGCCGCGGGATCACATTCATCCAGTGCTTTACCAGCTGCACTGGCTCCCTGTGGAGTACAGGGTCAGGTTTAAGGTGCTGGTTTTGACCTTTAAAGCCCTATGCAGCCTACGACCCTCATATCTTCAGGACCACCTCTTCTGGTATGCCCCGTGGAGGACCTTAAGGTCCATAAATAACAACACTTTGGAAGTCCCGAGCCCCAAGGAGGTTAGATTGGCCTCAACCAGGGCCAGGGCATTTTCAGCTCTGGCCCCGGCCTGGTGGAACACCCTATTGCAGGAAATCAGGGCCCTGCGGGATTTGACATCTTTCCCCAGGGCCTGCAAGACGGAACTGTTCCACCTGGCCTTTGGGCTGGACTCAGTCTAACCCCCCTCTCATATATATATATATGGAACCCCTTATATGGGATTTGTATATACCGTAAATTTTCCCTCGGCTTTTTTTGCTGGCCCATATAGGACCAGCATTGATAGTTGGCCTTGGTGAATATTTGATGTTTTCTCCCCTTATGGCTTTGATCTATAGGCCAGTGTTTCCCAACCGGTGTTCCGCGGCACACGAGTGTGCCGCGGAACGTTGCCTTGTGTTCCGTGGGAGGGAGGCGGGCGGCGGGGGGGCGGCGGCGGGTGCGCGCGGGGCGGCGGGCGGGCTCCCTCCCACATCCCATCGCCGCTCGCTTCGGCCGGCCTACTGGAGCGAGTGGCGATGGGATGTGGGGGGGGGGCTCGCTCGCCGCCCCGCGTGTGCTCGCCGCCGCGCCCCGCCTCTCGCCGCCCGAGTCCCCGCCTCCCTCCCACGGAACACCAGCCTACCTCCGTGTGCCTTTGCCCAAAAAAGGTTGGGAAACACTGCTATAGGCTACCACTAAAACGAGGCTGCATAGCTGTATTCTAACTTATATTTTAATCAACTATTGTTGTTTTGTTGTTGTTTTGTTTTTAATGTTTTTACTGTTTTTATATTCAGTGTTAGCCACCCTGAGCCTGGTCTTGGCCGGGGAGTTGTTGTTGTTGAGAAGTAGAGACGTCACCTTGCCAACAAAGGTCCGTATAGTTAAAGCCATGGTTTTCCCAGTAGTGATGTATGGAAGTGAGAGCTGGACCATAAAGAAGGCTGATCGCCGAAGAATTGATGCTTTTGAATTATGGTGCTGGAGGAGACTCTTGAGAGTCCCATGGACTGCAAGAAGATCAAACGCATCCATTCTTAAGGAAATCAGCCCTGAGTGCTCACTGGAAGGACAGATCGTGAAGCTGAGGCTCCAGTACTTTGGCCACCTCATGAGAAGAGAAGACTCCCTGGAGAAGACACTGATGCTGGGAAAGATGGAGGGCACAAGGAGAAGGGGGCGACAGAGGACGAGATGGTTGGATAGTGTTTTCGAGGTTACCAGCATGAGTTTGACCAAACTGCGGGAGGTAGTGGAGGACAGAGGTGCCTGGCGTGCTCTGGTCCATGGGGTCACGAAGAGTCGGACACGACTAAACGACTAAACAACAACAACATTATTATTATTATTATTGGAAAAGGTAAAAAGGTAAAGGCACCCCTGACCATTAGGTCTAGTTGTGACCGACTCTGGGGTTGCAGCACTCATCTTGCTTTATTGGCCGAGGGAGCCGGTGTACAGCTTCCGAGTCATGTGGCCAGCATGACTAAGCCGCTTCTGGCAAACCAGAGCAGCGCACGGAAATGCCGTTTACCTTCCCGCCGGAGCAGTACCTATTTATCTACTTGCACTTTGACATGCTTTGGGAGCTCACACTGTCCCGGGGATTCAAACCACCGACCTTCTGATCGGCAAGTCCTAGGCTCTGTGGTTTAACCCACAGCGCCACCCATGTCCCAATTATTATTATTGGAACTGTAGTCCGAAAACAGCTGAATACCCAAGTATGGGAATCCATGTATCTGGCTGTGGATACATCATTCCTTGCTTGCTGATACATCTCTCTTGGGTATGGATGGTGTGATTTTGGCATAGACAGTTGGGGAATAGTATGTTAGTAGCGAAAAGATAGGGTAGGACGGGTTCTGTGAAGATCTACTTTCTGTTGTCTGTTTCAACCTTACACCCAATTTCATCTGGCAATTCCGAGACTTGGCATCATATTTATTAATTTTATACCACTCTCTCACTGCCTAAGAGCTCTCAATAAATCTTTCTCCTTCCACCAGTCCTGAGTAAAATCTGAAGCTGCTCTCAATCGAGTTCTGGCACTGAAATGGCTGTGACTGTTAGGGGGGGGTAAATAAAACCTTGTTATGCCTTGTACTTTTCTCCCCCCCCTTTTTTGCTTTTCTTTAAAATAAATAAAAAGAAGCACTGCAGAGGAAAAGGTTGCATCCTGTAAATTGATCAAAACCCTTGGTGATGCTTTCACCTTAGATACTGGGAAGCTGTAGAACAATAATTCGAGTAGGATTATCTGGCAGCACTACACTGAGCGAGATCAAATTAAAATTGATCCTGAGAGTTGCATGCCCCTCTCCAGCAGAATAATTCAAGGTAATGCAGTTATGCCTCCAGAGCTGGAAGCAGGGGGAAATATATACCCAAAATTCTCAATGTTTCTGTATCCCTTTGATTTCTGCTATTTCCCCCAAAGCACAACCAGGCAGGGCCAGCCCTACCTTGAGGCAGAATGAGGCAACTGCCTCAGGTGACTGATGCTGAGGAACAAGGAGAGGACAGTGCTATTTGTGCCATGCCCTGTGCCCCCTAAGCTGGCCCGTGCCCTCGGGTAGAGTGGCAGGTACTGTTCTGCTGCCAGTGTTGAAGTAAGATTAAGTTGCCAGTCTGCTTGGCTTTTGTACATGGAATGAGGCGAGGAGCCATGTTGTCCTTTGCTCTCTGGTCCACTCTGTTACCAGCTAATGTTTCTGCCCCAGTATCTAAACTCCAAACAAGACTAAGCATTCATTTATTTAGAAGCACATTCATACTGCTTTATATTGTCACACGCCACTCCGAATCTCTATCAAGTGGTAGTGGTAGTAGTAATACTAGTATTAATAATAATAAATGTCATTATTTGTATCCTGTCCATCTGATCAGGTTGCCCCAGCCACTCTGCGCAGCTTCCAGCATATATAAAACAAATTCCAGGGGGTTCCAGGCATTCACTCAAGAGCATGGGTAGGCAAACTAAGGCCCAGGGGCTGGATCCGGCCCAATTGCCTTCTAAATCCAGTCCATGGACGGTCCGGGAATCAGCATGATTTTACATGAGTAGAATGTGTCCTTTTATTTAAAATGCATCTCTGGGTTATTTGTGGGGCCATAGGAATTCATTCAATTTCCCCCCAAAATATAGTTCAGCCCCCCACAAGGTCTGAGGGACAGTGGACCGGCCCCCTGCTGAAAAAGTTTGCTGATCCCTGCTCAAGAGTTTGTGTTTCTGTTGGGAAATCACGGCACAGTGGAGACTAGTGTCTTTAAGAAAGATGGTTTATTTTACACTAATAATAATAATAATAATAATAATAATAATAATAATAATTTATTATTTCTACCCCGCCCATCTGACTGAGTTTCCCCAGCCACTCTGGGCGGCTAAAGCCTCCAGTGATGGCAGCGCAGAATATTACACCCCATTATGTCCCTTGTTGATCTTCTCATAGCTTCAGCAAGCTGGGGTCCATAGCAGCAGCCAGTCATGGCCCTCCTGGTTTCTCACTGCAGCCTCCTCCAGCCAGTATAGAGTTCTGCCTACTTTCTTCTTCTTCTTCTTCTTCTTCTTCTTCTTCTTCTTCTTCTTCTTCTTCTTCTTCTTCTTCTTCTTCTTCTTCTTCTTC
>JAXCMG010000003.1:87515552-87536279 GCA_034642415.1 Podarcis siculus | reverse complement strand
TCTTCTTCTTCTTCTTCTTCTTCTTCTTCTTCTTCTTCTTCTTCTTCCCAGAAGCCTTTGCAGAAAGCATCGTCTCCCCCAGTCACCCTCCATCTCAGAAGCTTCCTACAGAAAGGACTTTTTCTCTTGTGACATCACACCCACTGTAATCTTAGCAGTCTCCTCCTTTCTTGTCTGATGCTGAATGTCTCACCTTTCCTCAGGGTAACGACTCTGTCACCATCTGTCTTTGTTCTTTGATGGCACCTCTCTAAGCCAAGTTCATGAAGAAGCTGCCTTGTCTTCAAACCCCACATGTCAGCCTAGATAGCTCAGCTGGTTAGAGCATGGTGCTGATAACGCCCAGGTTGCAGGTTCAATCCCTGCATGGGACAGCTACATATTCCTGCACTGCAGAGGGTTGGAGTAGATCAGGTGTCAGCAAGCTTACCAATGCTCTGTCCATCGGAGGATGGGCCAGGGCATGTGCGCATGTGCGCTCTTCCGGGTCGGAGGAGCTCCCGTGCGCATGCACACATGCTATTTCTGGTGCTCCTCTGACCTGGAAGTGCGCCGGAAATAGCATGTATGCATGCACACAGGCACTTCTCCATCCTGCATGCGTGCACACACGCTATTTCTGGTGCACATCCAGGTCGGAGGAGCGCCCATGCACATGCGCACAGGCGCCATCGACCCGGAAGTCGGTCCCCGTGATGCACTGCGCCGCGCGGGTAAGAGCGGGTGGCGAGGGGTGGCAGGAATCGCCATGGGCCAGATAGACGAGCCCCGCAGGCCGCTACTGGCCCATGGGCCTTAGGTTGCTGACCCCTGGAGTAGATGGTCCTTCGGGTCCCTTCCAACTCTACAGTTTTATGATTCTATGATTTACTAATTGCAGAGATTACGGGGAGAACCTGGCACCCAGGAATTTTAGGCCCCCTGAAGACTCATAACAGTACTGAAGACAAATAACCAACGTGAAGTACAATGTAACATAATAAAATTACACCACGATAAAGGCAATAAATCAATGTGAAATCATAAAACAGTGATGCATAAATAATACAATATTCAATCTGACAGTAATATTACTGGTCAGGAATTGCCTGCTTAAGCAAATTCGCTTTAAGCACGCAGCGAAATGATAGCACAGTTTGCTCATCCCTAATCTCGGAAAGAAGGCTGCTCCAGAAAGAAAGATGCCATTACAGTGGTACCTCGGGTTAGGTACTTAATTCGTTCCGGAGGTCCATTCTTAACCTGAAACTGTTCTTAACCTGAAGCACCACTTTAGCTAATGGGGCCTCCTGCTGCTGCTGCGACACCGGAGCACGATTTCTGTTCTTATCCTGAAGCAAAGTTCTTAACCCGAGGTACTATTTCTGGGTTAGCAGAGTCTGTAACCTGAAGCGTCTGTAAACCGAGGTACCACTGTACTGTTAAGGACCTCTTCCAAATGTCTACAGGATGGAACTCACTGATCTCAGTGAGTGGGCAGATATATATTTTAGGGCAAAAGTATATGGGAAGCTAATGCGATGATTATGCATCGTTTGTGCCAGCTGTGGGGTGGTGTTGTTGAGGAGTGTTGGGATTTCAGGAGGTGGGGTGGGGAAATCAAGTTTTCACTGTGGCCATAAGCACATAAGAAGAGCCTGCAGGATCAGGCCAGTGGCCCATCCAGTCCAGCATCCTGTTCTCACAGTGGCCAACCAGATGCCTAGAGGAAGCATTCAAGCAAGAACCAGAGTGTAGCAGCAATCTCCCCTCCTTGAGTTTCCAGCAACTGGTATTCAGAAGCAGGTGGCGCTGTGGTCTAAACCACTGAGTCTCTTGGGCTGGCTGATCAGAAGGTCGGCAGTTCGAATCCCTGTGACAGAGTGAGCTCCCGTTGTTCTGTCCCAGCTCCTGCCAACCTAGCAGTTCGAAAGCACACCAGTGCAAATAGATAAATAGGTACCACTGTGGCAAGAAGGTAAACGGTGTTTCTGTGCACTCTGGTTTCCATCACAGTGTTTCCGTTGCGCCAGAAGTGGTTTAGTCACACTGGCCACACAATCCGGAAAGCTATTTGTGGACAAACGCTGGCTCCCTCGGCCTGAAAGCGAGATGAGCGCCGCAACCCCATAGTCGCCTTTGACAAGACTTAACTGTCCAGGGGCCCTTTACCTATTCAGAAGCATACTGACTCTGACCATGGAGGTGGATTGTAGCCATCAGTTGGTCCTGATGGAAATCCCAACTCAATCTGCTCTTTGTAGTAGAAGAGATGTCTCCACTGCTGAAGCTCAAGCTCAGGTGCGTCAAATAAAATTGGGAGGAAGATAAAGAGAAGCAAGGCAGAGACTCTGTGTCTGTTTGGCTTTCACCATTAATGGACCACAGCTTGACTGTTTTGAGAACTTCACTAGACTGGATTCTGATTCCAGGACTGACCATAGCTGTCAACTTACAGATTTGAAAATAACGGATCAGCAGCCTTGAAAATAAGGGACCAGCAGCCAAAATAAGGGATTAGCAGCCTCACCTGCCCAAGGCACTCCTGTCTTCCACTGCCTCCCGCAGTTTGGTCAAACTCATGCTGGTAGCTTTGAGAACACTGTCCAACCATCTCGTACTCATGGTTCAATGTTACTAGTGAGCAAAGTTACCCAGTCAGCATTTGAATCTTGGTCCTAACTTTTGGGTTTAAGTTTCTATTTAGCTGTCCATTAATACTGACAAACCATATCTCCCATTCATCTCTCAGATCCCCTTATAAATCCAAAGTACTGACCTCACCACATCCTGCAGTAAAAAATTTCCCCAAGTTAATTACACATTGTGTGAAGGTAAGTGTGTGAAGCTGCAGCATTCCTACTATCAGCTTAAGTGACACATTCACTCTCTCTCTCTCTCTCTCCCTCTCTCACACACACACAAACACACATGCGCGAGCGCACACACACACACACACACACACACACACACACACACACAGTAGAGCCCCTCCGAGCCAAAGGCAGAAAGCCCAGCCAGCAGCCAAACGAAGCCTCAAGCGGTGGTTCCCATAGAGCAGCAACCTGGCAAAGGGGATGCAGCAAGGAAAACCACCATCTCCTCTCCGCTGGGAAGCGCTGAAGCAAAGGCGAGTCCCCAGGCAAGGCAGCCGATTTGATCAGCACAAGGCATGCAAGCTCCACCCCCCAGTCGTTCTTAGACTCCTTATTGGGTGAGCAACGCAGCCAAGCAACACAGTTGAGGAGCCTCCCTCCTCCCTGGCCGGCAGGGAGGGAGGGAGAAGAGCTGCTTCCTTTGAAATCTGGGAAATTTATGGGATATCAACAATCCGGGATAGCAACGGGAAACGGCGCTGGAATAAGGGAGTTTCCCGCCAAATAAGGGAAGGTTGACAGCTATGGGACTGACCCTAGGATTCAAACCCTGTACCTCCTTCAGTGTTGGGAAACTGGCTTTATGGTTTGATTTTGAACCTTTCTCATTGCGTTGGACCTGAAATGGTATTTGATCTTTGGACTGAGTGGCTCTCTATGGTTGTCCTTGGGCTGTGGTCAACAGAAATTTAGACCACGCTGCTCCCTGTGTGCACTATCAGGACTTACATAGGCGCCGACTCCATGGGGCCTGAGGGGGCCCGAGCCCCCTCAAAAATTCGTTTGGGGGGCTCCGCCCCCCCAATAATTTAAGAAAATTAGTATATTATGCTTATCTAGAAAGGGGGTGGGGTTGTGGGCTCTCGACCCATCAACAATCTCGCGGGGCTGGCGTCAGCCCCACGAGAAGCGGGGATTCCCCCTAGCTCATTAATATTCACCGCCCACGGCGGCAGCCAATCGGCTGCCGCAAAGGGCGGGCCCTCACAGGTTCACTTAAGGTCGGGGCAGCCCGGGGCTCGCCCCTTTCGTTCCCCCAGCAGCAGCGGTTTGGAGGTCTTGGGCCCCCCCAATATTTTTGATAAGTCGGTATGGGCCCCCCCAATATTTTTTGTAAGTCGGCGCCCCTGAGGACTTACCCCAGAATATGCCTGGGTTCAGGACAGTGGGTGCTTTAACTCTTTGCTGTTGGTTTCAATTCAGATTGCCTCCTGCACTTGGAATCTGCATTGCAAAACAAGGTCCAATGAATGGAACCTCTTTTGCAAGGCAAATTGCAGGTTTCATGGGTGTGTGTGTGGGAGAACTGATCTGGATTTTACACCAGTGTCAGGGTCCCAGTCTGGACTGGGGACCTTTGTGCCTGTATTTTTGGGGGTGGGGTGGGGACCTGAACTCAAGGGCAGAGCAATGCAGTTAAAAATCATGCAGTGGTTGGCCTTTAATAAAGATGGAAGAATCTGTCAATTTCAGTTTCTTTTGTATTCTGGTTTTTCCCTGTATAAAGTTCAGTTCTCCACATTTCTGCATTGCTTTTAAAAAAGGAAGCTCTGATTAAAAGTCATTAGCATATTAGTATGAATTGGTCAAGGGACGCGGGTGGCGCTGTGGGTTAAACCACAGAGCCTAGGACTTGCTGATCAGAAGGTTGGCGGTTCGAATCCCTGCAACGGGGTGAGCTCCCGTTGCTCGGTCCCTGCTCCTGCCAACCTAGCAGTTTGAAAGCATGTCAAAGTGCAAGTAGATAAATAGGTACCACTCCGGCGGGAAGGTAAACGGTGTTTCCGTGCACTGCTCTGGTTCGCCAGAAGCGGGTTAGTCATGCTGGCCACATGACCCTGAAGCTGTACGCCGGCTCCCTCGGCCAATAAAGCGAGATGCAACCCCAGAGTTGGCCACCCCAGAGTCTGCAACCCCAGAGTCGGCCACGACTGGACCTAATGGTCAGGGGTCCCCTTTACCTTTACCTATGAATTGGTCTGAGAACATCCATCGCAAAACTGGAGAAGTGAGGATTTTGAAGCATAGCTGCATTTGGGCATGAATATTGTTTTGGAAAGAGCAAATCAGGTATGTTACAATACAAATAATAATAATAATTTCTCTCCCAGTCCCTAGCCACTAATATTTAAGAATACTGTCAAGAAGATGAAGACCACAAACAAAAGGCTTTCCTCTGTCTATCTATGCAGGAAAGACATTGTTCCACAGCTCTATGGGATGCAACAAAGAAAGGTGAATTCTCAATGAACGCCTTGCTGTTGACTTATTGCTGAAAATGGAATCCTCCCAGCTGCACCTCAGTGAGATGTATTCTTAGCAGACAAGCCAAATTTATTCATTTATTTATTTGAGATATGAGCAGCTTCTTTCTTAAAAGGACTAAAAGTGTTGGTGGTGGTGACTGAGGGCCCTGCTTTTCACATCAAGGGAGGCATTCAGAACGGGACTACTGAATGGGATTTGTATGTGAAAGTCCTATTATAGCAACTCCCACAGAAATCTGCTTCCAAGTTTCCCAATTGCTATTGATATGCTCTAGCAGTGCACTCGACTTGGTCAATTTAGATTGGGAGGATTTTAACATGCGAGGTGCTTTGAAGGAAAGGGAGGGGGGGTGAACTAATCTATTGATGGGGAAAGCTTAGAAGGCTTTAACATCTTATTAGGAGGCTGGAAGTCCTCCCATCTCAATCCAGCATGGCACTTCCTTTGAAAGGAACCAGAGGGCAGTGCCAGCGTTACGCACACATTATTTCTGATTGCGCCGCAAGCATGTTTGGCCTCTTGTTCCTTGAGGCACCTGTGTTAGGAAGAGAAAAAGGAAAGGGGGAAAATGCACTTGCCAAAAGTCGCTGGGGTTCGTTCTTCAGCAAATGCCAGTCTCTACTTGCCAAACCCCTCTCCGCCTAAAATTACAGGCACAGGGCGGGTATACGGCACACAAATAAAGCACAATGGAATGATGAATCTTACTGTGCGCTGAGTTTTGTTTCGTTCACCCGGGCACTGCTCACATGCTGTTAGAGAAATGTTTGCAAGGGTGAAGGCTAGAAAGAGGTGCACATTTTTATTTTGGTAATAAAAGAGAGTGGATTTCTTCGGAAGCCAAACCTTGGCTTCAGTACCACATGCAGTTTGGCGTGCCAAGTTCAAACAGATTCCTCCTCTCTCCCAACGCTTCCTATTTATTTTGCCATTATCTTGCTCCTGTAATCCTTCTGGCTGCTGAAGAATTGATGCTTTTGAATTATGGTGCTGGAGGAGACTCTTGAGAGTCCCATGGACTGCAAGAAGATCAAACCTCTCCATTCTGAAGGAAATCAGCCCTGAGTGCTCCCTGGAAGGACAGATCCTGAAGCTGAGGCTCCAATACTTTGGCCACCTCATGAGAAGAGAAGACTCCCTGGAAAAGACCCCGATCTGGGGAAAGATGGAGGGCACAAGGAGAAGGGGATGACAGAGGATGAGATGGTTGGATAGTGTTCTTGAAGCTACCAGCATGAGTTTGACCAAACTGCGGGAGGCAGTGGAAGACAGAAGTGCCTGGCATGCTCTGGTCCATGGGGTCACAAAGAGTCGGACTTGACTAAACGACTAAACAACAACAACAATCCTTCTGTCAGGAGCTCCAGCTCCATGGGGCTGAGGGCTCTACAGCCTCCCATTGTCCATGGGGATGGGGCTCAGTCCCCCCCCCCAATCTTGAGGGGGCCGAGGAGGCCTGGCAGTAAGTCTCCCCAGGCCATGTGGTGTCTAGGCATGGTGTAGCTGGGTGAGAAGTTTCCCCTGGCCACGGGGCACCTCCTGTTGCTGCATGGTCTGGTGGAATGTCGCCCTGGCCATGCTGAGTCATGTGATGCGGTGCAGACTGGTGGGATGTTGCCCTGAGCCACATAGCATCAGGAGAGGCCACATGGACCAGCACTGACTGCATGAACCTGGTTGGCGAATGTCATATTAGAAGGAGGCCTTCTCTGTGGCAGCCCCTAAGTTGTGGTGTAGTGGTTAAGAGCGGTGGACTCGTAATCTGGGGAACTGGGTTCGCGTCTCCGCTCCTCCACATGCAGCTGCTGGGTGACATTGGGCCAGTCACTCTTCTCTGAAGTCTCTCAGCCTCAGCTCACCTCACAGAGTGTTTGTTGTGGGGGAGGAAGGGAAAGGAGAATGTTAGCCGCTTTGAGACTCCTTCGGGTAGTGATAAAGTGGGATATCAAATCCAAACTCCTCCTCCTCCTCCTCCTCCTCCTCCTCTTCTTCTTGACAGAGGTGCATCTAGCAACTTAATTACGCATCATATGCTGAAGATGAATCTTTTTGACCCTTGAGAGAGATGTGTTTAGGAGACACTTTAGTTGTGATTGTAATTTCCTATGAACATGTTTCTAATGCTGTATTTTACGTAACCGTAACCTGCCCTGGTCACGACTGGGAAATAAAACTAATAATAATAACGCAAAGCTTTCTACCTATTTTGTAACTTTTGATCATTCCTAGTATCGGTCCATGGGACGCGGGTGGCGCTGTGGGTTAAAACCTCAGTGCCTAGGACTTGCCGATCGAAAGGTCGGCGGTTCGAATCCCCGCGGCGGGGTGCGCTCCCGTCGCTCGGTCCCAGCGCCTGCCAACCTAGCAGTTCGAAAGCACTCCCAGGTGCAAGTAGATAAATAGGGACCGCTTAATAGCGGGAAGGTAAATGGCATTCCGTGTGCTGTGCTGGCTCGCTAGATGCAGCTTTGTCACGCTGGCCACGTGACCCGGAAGTGTCTGAGGACAGCGCTGGCTCCCGGCCTATAGAGTGAGATGAGCGCACAACCCTAGAGTCTGGCAAGACTGGCCCATACGGGCAGGGGTACCTTAGTATCGGTCCATAAGGAATGCAGGTGGCGCTGTGGTCTAAACCACTGAGCCTCTTGGGCTCGCCGATCAGAAGGTCGGCAGTTCGAATCCCCGCGACGGGGTGAGCTCCTGTTGCTCGGTCCCAGCTCTTGCCAACCTAGCAGTTCAAAAGCATGCAAAAAAGTGCAAGTAGATAAATAGCTACCGCTCTGGCAGGAAGGTAAATGGCGTTTCCATGCGTTGCTCTGGTTTTGGTGTTCCGTTGCACCAGAAGCGGCTTAGTCATGCTAGCTACATGACCCGGGAAAACTGTCTTTTGACAAACGCCGGCTCCCTTGGCCTGTAAAGCGAGATGAGCTCCACAACCCCAGAGTTATCTGCGACTGGACTTAACTGTCAGGGGTGCTTTACCTTTGTAATATCGGTCAATATCTCAAATTTGCTTGTTTGCTTGTTATCCCAATGGAACAACATGGCTTCAACCATTTTATGAATAGATTCCTTGGCCTTACCCCACTAACTATGAGTGATGACTTCCAATCCATGTGGAAACAGGTAGTGGCAACTAAAATCTCACCCCTGGGTCTTCTACTTCCAGGTCTTCTACTCGGCATGCAATATGAACAGGCCAAAGCACTCATTAAACAACATGTAGCAGACACAGAATGCCAATTGGCTCTAGACAGGACCCTAACTTTTATTGCCAATGAGTCCATCAGGTACTCTGCCTCCCCCATGGCATATCTAACTAAACTCAAAGTCCCTAAGCATTGGAGGGCCTTTACCCTGGCACAATGTCACACCCTCTCCTTGGCTATCATTGTAGGTCGATATAGGGAGATTGCTTACTCAGAGAGACAATGCCCCTGTGATTCTGGTCAAACAGAAACAATAGAGCATGTGCTTCTCCAGTGCCTATATTATAGAGACATCTGTACAGTGGTACCTCAGGTTACAAACACCTCGAGTTACAAACACTTTGGGTTACCGTCTCCGCTAACCCGGAAGTAGTACCTCAGGTTAAGAATTTTACCTCAGGATGAGAACAGAAATTGTGCGCCAGCGGCGCGGCAGCAGCATGAGACCCCATTAGCTAAAGTGGTACCTCAGTTTAAGAACGGTTTCAGGTTAAGAATGGACCTCCGGAACGAATTAAGTTCGTAACCCGAGGTACCACTGTATTAGCCTCATCTCCCCACTACTCCATATGTTCCCAGGGTGCACAGGACAATTCTGTACCTCCCTGCTGCTTTCAGATACTAACCCTGCTACAACATACAATGTTGTCAAGTTCTGCGTAAAGGTAAAGGTAAAGGTACCCCTGCCCGTATGGGCCAGTCGTGACCGACTCTAGGGTTGTGCGCTCATCTCACTTAAGAGGCTGGGAGCCGGCGCCGTCCGAAGACACTTCCGGGTCACGTGGCCAGCGTGACGAAGCTGCACTGGTCATTGTAAATATTTTATTTAGGATTTTCTTGTTTTACAGAAGTGTAATGCCTCGTATTATTATTATTATTTTTTCCCATGTAACATTTTTACAAATCCGTTTCATTTGTTGAGGCATTGGGGGGAGAAGAAGGAAAAAAAAAAGGGAAAAAGAAAGGGGGTGGAGGGAGGGAAGATGGATGGGGGTGGGGTCAGATGGTGGTGTTTCTATTATGCTTAATGTATGTAGAGTTTGGTGTCAGCGTTGTTTGTGTTGTTCACTTGTGTTCCTTTGGTGGTGAGAGAGTTTGGGGTTGGCCTAGGGTGTGATTGTTTGCTTGTGATTGGCTGTGGTGATCTTTGTTTTCGTGTGTGAGTGAGGTGGGTGGGTGTTTTGGATCAGGTTAGCCATATTGATTTATATGCTGTTGGTGGATTATTGTCATTGTCCTGTTGGGCTGTGTGTGTGATAAAGGGGAGCCATACCGGGGTGAAGGTGTCTTCTTCTGTTTGTCCCCGTGTCAGTTTCAGTTTATTAGTTAATTTTTCTAGTAGGGCTGTTTCCCATACTATTTGGTACCATTGGTCCATGCTTACTCCTGACAGGTCCCTCCAGTGTCTGGTTATGGTGTTTCTGGCTGCTGAAAGTAGGTGGGTTATGAGTTCTTTGTGGTGTAAATGGGCGTTGTTGTCTTGGAAGATGTTTAGTAGGGCCAATTCTGGGGTGATATCTAATACTTGTTTAGTTATTTTACATATTTCTCGTATGGCTGTTGCCCAGAATAGTTGGATTTTGGGACACTCCCACCACATGTGGAGGTATGTGCCTGTGGAGGTGCACCCTCTCCAGCATTTTGGTGAGGTTCCTGGGCGTATTAGCGCTAGTTTCCTTGGTGTTAGGTACCACCTGTAGGTGCGTTTCAGTGTGAGTTCTTTTCTTTTCGTTGATATGGATTTAAAGGGAGGTTTAGACCACATTCTGGTCCATTGCGTGGGGTTAATCTCATAGCCTATGTCATTCTCCCATTGTTTTTTGATTGCGTCTAGGGGGTTTGTGGGATTTTGGAGTAGTATTTTGTATATTGCGGATACCGTCCCTTTACTGTTTCCCTTTGTTGTTAGGAGGAGGTTTTCGAAGGTTGTCAGGGGCCTAGTTGCTGCTAATTTTACTGTTGGGTTGTTTAAGAGGGCCTGAAGTTGGTGTTGTGTTAACCAGGGCATTTGGGTGTCTTCTAGTTTGTCTTGTATTTCTTGTGTTGACAAAGGTTTGTTATTTTTATAAAAGTCTATTAGGCGATATAAGCCTTTGGTTCGCCAGGTTTTTATCTGGAGGTTTTGTGCTGCATGGTGGAATAATGGGTGGTACGCCAGGGGAATTAGTGGGGATGGAGTTGGGGATAGTTTGCCTATTTGTGTTTTCCATGCTTTGAGCATGGTCTGTGTGTACCTGTTGAGTGTTGTGGGAATTTTCTTTAGTTTGTTTGGGAGGAGTGGGTATGCTGTGGTGCAGGTGTTTTCAATTGTGTCCCTCTCTAGGTGTACCCATTGTTTTGTCTCATCTTCGAGTATATATGGGATTATATGTCGTATTTGGTTGGCAATGTAATATGCTTCTATGTTGGGGATTCCCCATCCTCCTTCTGAGGTGGGGAGGTGCAGGCATTTGGGGCTTATTCTTGGTTTTTTATGTGAGAAGATAAAAGAGTGTAGTTTTCTCTGCCAACTGCGGAGTTGGGTTGGGGGGATCCAGATTGGGAGGGTTTGGAATAGGTAGGTTAGTTTTGGGAGTGTGATCATTTTGATCATGGCTATTTTGTCTGAGAGAGTGAAATTCATGTTATTCCATCTCTTTAGGTCTTTGTTGATTTGTCGCCACAGGGGCTTGTAGTTGTGGAGGTGCAATTTATTGAGGTTTCTGGTTATTTGTACCCCTAGGTATCTGAACTTGGTGTGGCAAAGTTTTATTTTGGTGACCTTCGTGAGTTCTTTTTGGGTGTGAGGAGGGGTGTTGAAGCACATAGCTTCTGACTTTGTGAAATTTACCTGTAGGCCCGACACCATTGCAAATGTGTTGAGTTCTCTGATTAGGGAGGTTGCTGTGCTTATGGGGTCTGGTGTTGTGACCATTAGGTCATCTGCAAAGAGCCCTAATTTATAGGTTCTGCCTTTTATTTCCACTCCCTTGATGTCTGTGGCTGCTCGGATGCGGATTGCTAAGGGTTCCAGAGCCAGGATAAATAAGAAGGGAGACAGTGGGCATCCTTGTTTCGTGCCTCTTTGGATAGCTATAGTATTAGAATCCATATTATTAGTTCTGCATCTTGCTGAGGCTTGGGAGTATATTTGTTTGAGGATTTGTAGGAAGTTGGGGCCAAATTTCATGTTAGTTAGTACTGCTAATATGTATTTCCACTCTAAGCAATCAAAGGCTTTGAGGATGTCTAAGGACATAATTGTCAATGGGAGTTTCGTTGCCTTGCTGTGTTCGATCAGGTTCAGTAGTTTCCTGATGGGGTCTGTTATATTGCGGCCAGGGACAAAGCCAGTCTGGTCTGGGGCTATTAACTTGTGTAGGAAGATTTTTAGGCGGTTGGCCAAGATTGATGTGAATATCTTGTAGTCTTGGTTTATTAGTGAGATTGGGCGGTATGATTCTACTTTGAGGCTGTCTTTTAGTGGTTTTGGGATGGAGACTATTTTGGAGTGGGTCCAGGTTTTGGGGATGGGACCCCCTTTTATGATGTCGTTGAATAGGCGGGTCATGTAAGGCATCAAGGGTTCTTTGAATTTCCTATAGAATTCTGCTGTGAAGCCGTCTGGGCCTGGGGCTTTGTGTGGTTTCAGATTTTTGAGGACCGCATCTATTTCCTCTGGGGTGATAGGGCTGTCCATGAATTCCTGTTCCTCATCAGTTAGGGTAGGCATGGTCAGTCCTGCTAGAAATTTTTTGATTTCCCTCTCTGGTGGGTTATGGGAGGTGTATAGGTTGGAGTAGAATTCTGCAAATTCTGAGATTATTTCTTTGGGGGAGAATGTTATGTTGCCATCTTTTTTGGTGATGCAGTGTATTCTTGTTTTGAGTGCTTTTTTCCTACATCTATTTGCTAGTAATCTGGAGTTTTTCCCTCCATATTCATAGAAACGTTGTTTAGAGTATAGAATGTTGATCATTGTTTTGTTGATTTCTAAGGAGTCTAGTTCTCTCCTTTTTTGTTCTATAAGTTTGAGGAGTTTTTTAGATCCTGTTTGTTTGTAGCGTGATGAGAGGGCTGTGATGTCTTGTTCTATTTTGCTAATTTTTGAGGAGGTTTGTTTTTTAAGGGATGTTTTCTCTTTTATGCAAGCTCCTCTGGTGACCGCTTTCATTGCGTCCCATAGGAGGGGGGTTGTTATATTGTCTACATCGTTTTCCTCGAAGTAGTTTTGGAGGGTTTTTGTGAGACTCTCTCTAATTTGTTTGTTTGTAGTTAGGATGGGACTGAAGGACCATGATGGGGTGGTTTGTGTTCCTTCTCCTATTTTAACGATGACTTCTACTGGGGCGTGATCTGTGATTTTAATGTTACCTATGTTTGTTGATTCTACTGAGGGAATCAGACCCTGTGTGAGTAGAATGCTGTCCAGTCTGGACACTGTGTCATGGCGTCCCGATTGGAATGTATGGCTGATGTCTCCCGGGTTTTGCTCACCCCAAATGTCGTAGAGACCCCTGTTTCTTAGCAATTTTAGTAATTTGTAAGAGTTCCTAGTTGTTGGAGGTTTCCTTCGGAGGAAGGTTGCCCATGGGGTTGTGGGGTGGATATCTTTCAGGGATATACCTTTCATATTTAGATTGAGGTCACCTCCTAGGATTGCTTCCCCTTCAGAGAAGGAGAGGAATTTGTTTAGTGTCTTCTGGAAGAATTCTAATTGTTTCGTGTTTGGGGCATATATGGAGCCGATTGTCAGTTTGATTTTGCCGTCTAGTGTCCCTTTAGCGAAAATGAATCTGCCTTTTTTGTCCTTGAGGACTGTTGTGGCAGTGAAGTTCAGGTCTCTACTAAGTATTATGGCTACACCACGTGCTTTCCCTGAGCCTCGTGCAACCCACTGTTGACTGAAGCGGGGGTCGCTCAGGAGTTTGCTGCCTTTGGGTGGGTTGTGTATTTCTTGTAGGAAGGTGATGTGTGGTTTCATGGTGTTTATGTATGAGGTGATGCGCTTTCTTTTGATGGGGTTTCCCAGCCCCCTCACATTTAATGTAATTGCTTTTAGGTTAGCCATCTTGCTTATCTATTATGTGGGGCGATTCCCTGCCAGCCCGTTCGGGTTGTCTTGTGTCTCTCTCTTTGTGTTGTTTAAAGAACCAGTGGGGTTGCGCTGACCTAGGGTGTGGTGGGTGGGGGGCTAGTGGGATTAGAGTAAGATTTGGGTTAAAGAGTAGGGGGTAAGTTGTGGAGAGTTTCCTATATGTAGTCATATAGGTGTTTGTTTGGGGTATTTTGGGCCATCTGGCATTTAGCCAGTTGGTCCTAGGTCTCAGCTGGTGTGGAGGGCCGTGTTCAAGGGCAGGCCATCCCCCCTGTTGTTTGCGATGGGGGGTGATCAGCGAGACAGTGTGAAGTGACTTTGTAACGTCGCTGTCAAGTATAAGGTTCATAAGCAATGTTGCCAATGTTTTGAGCAACATTGTTGGTGTGTTGGGGTGGGGATGTGGGTGCTGGTACGCTCTGGTGCCACCATAGTGCTGTTTGGGTATCAGATTTTAGCCTGATTGTGGGTTGTGTTATTAAGGTTGGAGTTGTTTTTCCTTAGTATGGAGTATGGGGATGTTGAAGGTGTGGGTGATGGGGAATGTGGTTGAGGTCGTCTGGACTGGTGTTGGGGTGAGGATTTCTGTGGGGGTGCGGGGCTGGGGGGGATGTTGATGGTGTTAACTAAATCTATGTTTTGGGGGGGAGAGGGGGGGAAAGGGGGGGGAATCACCAGTCCTTCAGTTTGTGGTTTTTTCCTGGTTGCTTCATTCAGTTGGGGTTGTTGTTGTTGTAGGGTTGCCCATCTGCGATGAATTGGTTTGGTTAATCTTGGTCTGGTTTCTTGTGTCGTATGGCCGGCGGGACGATTCTGAGCGTGATGCTTGTCTGTATTGGTTTGCATTGTCGTGCCGCTTCTGTTGTCTCTTTTTCTTCTGTACCGTCGTCCAGTTGTTTGCTGTTGTTTCCTCGTGGTTGGGGCTGTCACTTGGTGGGTTTGTTGGTTGCCATTCCGGTGGGAGGTCGAGTTCAAGGTTCTTTAATAGTTGCAGGGCCTCAGATATGTTAGTGGCCGTGTGTTGTGTTGTATTAGTTGTTACAATGAGGCGGAAGGGGAAGCCCCATCGGTATTTGATCCCTGCTTGTTGGAGACGCTGGGTGAATGGGCGCAGGCTTTTCCTCCGGTTTAAGGTATCCTGGGATAAGTCCTGTAAGGCCAGGATGGGGGTTTCTCCATATCGAAGGTTGGTTAAGTTTCTGATGTTGTTCCATACCTCTTCCTTCTTTTTGTAGCGTGTGAAGCATACAATGATGTCTCTTGGGGGGGCGCTGGGTTTTGGCATAGGTTTTAGGGCTCTGTGAGCCCTCTCCAAGTCATCTGCCTCAAGTTTCAGGCTTGGGATTGTGTTTTTCAGCCAGCGTATAATTAGGTCTGCTGGGCTTTTCTCCTCTGTTTTTTTCAGGAAAGTTGCGGAAGCGGATGTTACAACGTCTATTGCGGTCTTCAAGGTCGGCTTGCTTAATTTTCATCTCTCTGTGTTCTGCTTCCATTTGGTTTACCAGTTCGTCCAGTTTCTTGTTCACACGTGCGTTCTCCTCTCGGTATTGCTCTATTATTCTTTCTTGCATTTGGTTCTTGTTCTCTAGAGCTTCCACTTTGGAGGTTAGATTGTTGATTAGTACCTGCATGGGAGCCATTGTGGCCTTCAGTGTTTCTTCTAATCGTGCTTCTAATCTTGCTTCCATTTCCCTCAGGTCTCGTTTCGTTACTGGGCGGTCATCATCTTGAAGGGGAGTTACGGTCTTAGCATTGTTTGCCATCTCCCTGGTTGGTGTCATCTCAGTCTCCCTGATGGTTTTGGTTTGAGGTTGGCTTGGCATCCTCTTGCAGTAGAGCGGTGCTTAGGAGTTGTGGCAGTGGTGGTTCCTGGGTACTGTTGGGTTGCTGAGCTGATCAGGCGTTGCTGGCTGGTGGCTTGTGCAGAGCGTTTGGATTAGGTGGTCATTTGTGTCACTTCTAGCCTGTGTTTTAAGAACTTCTGTAGGGCTTCTGTAGTTGCCTCAGCGGTGCCGCCAAAGCGGGGCGTGGGGGCAGGTAAGAAGATGAGTAGACTAACGGACAGACAGTTCATATAAAGGGAGGGGGTCAGTAGGTAGAGATGCAAAAGATTAGGGGGTGGGGCCAGGGGAGATATTTGTTTCAGAGGGGGTTGTATATACCCCAAAGGGGTACTGTGCTGGGGTCCAGTTAAGGTGGAAGTTGGGGTTGGGAGTGCACTCAGAAGCAGAGACAGACAAATAGGCTATATGTAAAGGGTGGAGGGAGTAAAAGGAAGAAGAAGGAAGAAGAAGGGGGGGAGCCAGGGGGGAGAGGAGAGATTGGAGTATAAGAGAAGAGAGAGAGAGACAAAAAGAGAGTTGAAAGAGAGGGGAGAGATAGTACAGTAATATCAGTGGTAATAGATTGCAGCAATAGTTTTAGCTATAGTATGAGGGGGGCAAAGTATGATACAGTGATATGAATGTGTGTGTTTCCTTTAGGGGAAGGGGAGGGGGGAGGGAGAAAGGGAGGAGGGAGAGAAAAGGAGAGGAGGAGGGGGAATGGTGGGAAAAGGGAGGAGAGCAAAAGAGAGGGGAGAGGGAGGGAGGGTGAACTGTGGCAATGGTATGGGGGAAAGTCTTATTTTAAAAGAGGGGTGGGGGGAGAGGGCTCCCCCCTCAAAAACAATCTGACGAACAGGCTAAACAAAAAAGGGGGGTTGATTTTTTAAAGTAAAGGGGATAGAAAACAAAATTGGGGGTGGAAAGTGAAAGGTGGGATAGAAGGAAAAAATAAGGAGGGGTGAAGAGAGAGAGAGGGGAGAGGAAAAAGGAAGAGAAAAATAAAAGGGGAGAGTTGAGGGGGAGAGTATCAATAGCAATAGCAGTGATATGGAGAAAATTTTTGTTTTAAAAGAGAGTGGTGGTCGTTAGCAGGGGGGCGAAGGATTCCCCCCTCAAGAAGAAGCTGACAATTAGAATAGAAAGGGCTCTAAAAAGGGGGGGATTGTGTGTGTGTGTGTTGTTGTTGTTGTTGTTTTAAAAAAAACTATTTCCCCCTAATTATTATTATTATCTTTTGTTTGTAAATAATAATAATAATTAAAGTGGTACGGGTAGAAGATAAAAATGAGAATTAAAGGTTTTTAAAAAAATGTGTTTTGTGTGTATATATATATATATATAAAGTTATTTTATTTTTAAAAATGAGTAAGGTACGAAGAGGATAGGTAAAAGAGAGTGGAAAGTCTGGGGCGAAGTGGCAGTCCAAGGAAATGACCTGTGTTGTTTCAGGGCTCTTTTCTGGGTACTGCCATTTTAATTCTTCAGAGGGGAGTTTGAGGTGAAAGTAAAATGAGATTTAAGTTGGGGTGTGTGTGTGGAAAAGGGTGTCTTTAAATAGTGTAGAAAAGGTAGAAACAACAATAAAAATTCAAGTAAAGAGTGGCTGCAGCAGCCGTGGCCCCTCTTTTAAAAAGAATGATAAAAGTAGGTATATGGGGGGGGATAAAAAAGATGTTTAAATTATAATTTAAAAAAAAAAAAAAGAAAGGGGGGGGGAGGGGGGGGGAGGAGGGGGTAAAAAAGGGGTTAAAAAAAAAAGAAAGGGGAAAAAAGGTAGTTTCTTCCTTTCTGCGATCTCCTTTGTCATGCAGCTTTTCGCTGTTTTCCTTGCTGCTGGAGCTCCTGTCGGGCTCAGCCACGTGTTTTTTCGGAGCCTCTTTTGCCTTCCCGGTGCTCACCTACCTCTCCTCTTTTTTCCCGTCGGCAGAGATGGGGGCAACAGCGGTAAAGTTGGGGCTCCTTTTTCTTTCTTTCTTTCTTTTTCTTCCTCTCTCCCCCCCTTTTTTTATCCCTCTTTGCGTTAGCTCCACTGACCTTCTGGTTTTGGAGCTCCTCTGGGCTGTTGGGGGGGGTGGTGGTCGGGTGCCTTTCCGGCTCAATCTCAGTCCTGGGGGGGTGTTTTGGCTCCTTTGATAGACTCCCGGGCACCCCCGATTCCTCTCCGCTGGCGGTGCTGGCTGCAGCAGTCTTGGGAGCCCGGGAATCGGCCAGATAGCCTTTTACTCTGGCTGGCTTCAGGAGCTCTTTTCTGCTGTTGCAGCCGCCATGCTGCCTCGCCGGAAGTCCCACGAAGCTGCACTGGTGAGCCAGCACCAGTGCCGCACACGGAAATGCCGTTTACCTTCCCGCTATAAAGTGGTACCTATTTATCTACTTGCACTTAGGGGTGCTTTCGAACTGCTAGGTGGGCAGGAGCTGGGACCGAACGACAGGAGCTCACCCTGCCGCGGGGATTCGAACCACCGACCTTACGATCGGCAAGTCCTAGGCACTGAGGTTTTACCCACAGCGCCACCCTCGTTCCTGATCAGGTTCTGCATAGCAGCATTCAAAATCCATCGGTTGATGACCTGTGCAACAACCTAGATTTAATCAACACCCATATCAGAGTGCTTTTTAAATTTATAGTCATAGCCTTTCGTATACCAACGTTTTATGCTCTTCCACATCCGTTTAATGCTCCTAATCCTTCTTTTAGCTTCTTATAGTCTTTTATATATACCTTCTGTTTTAATAATTTTAGCTTTCCAAAACGTTTTACAGATTTTAAATGATTGTACCCCAACCTACTTATGCTGGTCTATGACCGTAATAAAGATTTGATTGATTGATTGAATAGATCAATTGAAGTTTTATTTTTCTGGCCATTTTCATTTGAGTTTTTTTATTTCTAAAACTCTCTTTGCTGCCATGTTCTTATTGCGCTCTGCTACAGGAAAAGCCTGTAGCTTAGTGGTAGAAGAACACAGATCTCAGTCAGTGGAGGGATCTCAAAGGCACGTGAAGCCACTCTGATCTGTACAGTCCAGACAAAGCAGGGCTTTCCCATCTGCACTGATTCCCTACTTGCCCACCCAACTGATGGAGCAGACTGCTGGACCAGTGTGGGCAACCATCATCATCATCATCATCATTTTTGTATGCCGCCTTTCCATAACTGAAACTACGCTCAAGGCGGCTTACAACATGACAAGATTTACACAATTACAAAGATAACAGAAGTCATAAACAATAAATAGAACACATCAAAAAGTACACAACCTAATGGAAACAATTTCCACATAAATCATAAGATCTAAAATTAAAGATATAGTGGTACCTCGAGTTAAGAACTTAATTTGTTCTGGAGGTCCGTTCTTAACCTGAAACTGTTCTTAACCTGAGGTACCACTCTAGCTAATGGGGCCTCCTGCTGCTGCTGTGCCGCCGCCGCACGATTTCTGTTCTCATCCTGAAGCAAAGTTCTCAACCCGAGGTACTATTTCTGGGTTAGCGGAGTCTGTAACCTGAATTGTCTGTAACCTGAAGCGTCTGTAACCTGAGGTACCACTGTACAACAATAGTATCAATAACAGTAACAGCTCTCTCAACAATAATCCAGCCCCAAAATCTATCCAAAAGCTTCAGCTTTCGTAGCTGGAGTCAGTCAGCACTCCACCCTCCCAGGCCAGATGGGAAAGGGCCAGTAAGGCAGGGTGCAGGTCTTCCAGGGCTCACAGCCAAGGATGGTCTCATTTAAAACAACACAGATAAAAATTAAAAACAGTTTAAAATAGGAGACCTTGGTGCGAATCAGCAGGTACAGTCCTTATGAAGCCTGTCAAACTCAAGCCCCATCCCAAGCCAGGTGGAAAGAGGCAAGGGCGGGGCCCTTCAGGCCCTCAGGAGGCAGTCCTCCTCAATTAAAACACACAAAGAGCTCCAGTGGTCTGATCAAAGGCCTACCTAGTCCAGCACCCTTCTCTCACAGTAGCCAGTCAAAGATGGCCATAGGAAGCAAGACACAAGCGCAACGATTCTCGTGTTCCCCAGCAAATGGTACCCAGAGGCATCCTACCTCTGATATTGGAGGACAATACCTTCTGCATCAGGGATGTGGGTGGTGCTGTGGGTTAAACCACAGAGCCTAGGACTTGCCAATCAGAAGGTCGGCGGTTCGAATCCCCACGACGGGGTGAGCTCCCATTGTTCGGTCCCTGCTCCTACCAACCTAGCAGTTCGAAAGCACGTCAAAGTGCAAGTAGATAAATAGGTACCACTCCGTCGGGAAGGTAAACGGCGTTTCCGTGTGCTGCTCTGGTTCGCCAGAAGCAGCTTAGTCATGCTGGCCACATGACCCGGAAGCTGTCTGTGGACAAACGCCGGCTCCCTTGGCCTATAGAGCGAGGTGAGCGCGCAACCCCAGAGTCGGTCACGACTGGACGTAATGGTCAGGGGTCCCTTTACCTTTACCTTCTGCATCACTCCCTAGTAGACAATATTGTAGGAGAAGGCAGATCTGCATTCTCACAAGACAACTCTCAGATACCTCTTGTATGTATAGCCCCTAAGCACCGTCAATCTCTGAGCCCATCGATTATTATTTTTTTTTACAAGCAAGCCGAAAGAGCACTGTTGCTTCGTTCCTCCCCGGCAGGCTGTGCGATGTCAGTAGCCTCCAGTAGATGGCGATGTGGGCCTCCGAGTGAGGCCTTTTCCGGCACACCCCCCCCCCCCCCCGTTGTCATTTGCCATGTTGTCCAATGCGCTTGATAGCCGCGGCAACATCTCTAAGCATCTCGGTAAATGACAGCTTTGAATGACAACGCTTTCTGCATTGCCAGTTTTTGCTTGCGATCGAGCCGTGAGGGGACAGATACCTGCCACTTCCATTTTAAACTCTGACAAAGAATTCGAAAGCAGGCCAGGTTTCAGCGAAGAAGTGAAAGGATTGCTTTCACGATAGCAAAGTGAATGAGAATAAATTCTGGGCTCTCCTCCCCCCACCCCACATCCCAGGCAGAGATGTGCTCTTCTGCTTTATTTATCGTAGCCCAACCTTCGTCCGAGGAGCTTGCAATGTTCGGTAGCAGTGTGCATGCTTTTCACAGAAAACGTCACAGCATCTCCCGGTACGCATGGGAAACCATAGCTGCAATGCTAGGCTAGGTAGATCAACTGGGTAAGGCAACTTCCAGCGTTCCGTTTAATTTATACAAAACTCCTGCGAGGTAGGTTAGGCTGTGGTGTTCAGATACTAGCTCAGGACAATCCACTGGGCATCATGACTGAGCAGAAATCTGAATCTAGCACAGTCTGCCCACCATAGTGCAGGGGGTTGCATGTGGCTTTCAGCCTAATTTCAAAGTCCTCTTCGGGCAACCAGTTCAGATCTCTGGCAAGAGAGGCCCATCCCTTTCTTGGCAGCCCACTAGGTAGAGAAGGAAAAAGAAGAAGAAGAAGAAGAAGAAGAAGAAGAAGAAGAAGAAGAAGAAGAAGAAGAAGAAGAAGAA
>JAXCMG010000003.1:87504813-87515542 GCA_034642415.1 Podarcis siculus | reverse complement strand
AAGAAGAAGAAGAAGAAGAAGAAGAAGAAGAAGAAGAAGAAGAAGAACACTGACAAGGACACTGACAAACTGGAACGTATCCAGAGGAGGGCAACCAAAATGGTCAAAGGCCTGGAAACGATGCCTTATGAGGAACGGCTAAGGGAGCTGGGCATGTTTAGCCTGGAGAAGAGGAGGTTAAGGGGTGATATGATAGCCATGTTCAAATATATGAAAGGATGTCACATAGAGGAGGGAGAAAGGTTGTTTTCTGCTGCTCCAGAGAAGCGGACACGGAGCAATGGATCCAAACTGCAGGAAAGAAGATTCCACCTAAACATTAGGAAGAACTTCCTGACAGTAAGAGCTGTTCGACAGTGGAATTTGCTGCCAAGGAGTGTGGTGGAGTCTCCTTCTTTGGAGGTCTTTAAGCAGAGGCTTGACAACCATATGTCAGGAGTGCTCTGATGGTGTTTCCTGCTTGGCAGGGGGTTGGACTCGATGGCCCTTGTGGTCTCTTCCAACTCTATGATTCTATGATTCTAAGAAGAGGAGGAGGAGGAGGAGGAGGAGGAGGAGTAGTAGTTTGGTTTTGATATCCCGCTTTATCACTACCCGAAGGAGTCTCAAAGCGCCTAACATTCTCCTTTCCCTTCCTCCCCCACAACAAACACTCTGTGAGGTGACTGAGGCTGAGAGAATTCAGAGAAGTGTGACTGGTCCAAGGTCACCCAGCAGCTGCATGTGGAGGAGTGGAGACGCGAACCCGGTTCACCAGATTACTCTTAACCACTACACCACACTGGCTCACCCTGGGAGAGATAGCTAGGGAGAGAGTGAGGGGGGTGTTAGAAATTGAAAGAGAGAGAGAGATAAAGGGTGTCGGGGTGAGGGGGAGAGAGGGAGAGACGTGGCAGGTGTCAGAAGGAGGAAAAGAAAGGGAGAAGAGAGAAGAGGTGGCAGAAAGTGAGAGGAAAGAAAAGGATGGCCAAACCCACTTTGTCATCTCTCCTTGTTCACAGCTGCACTCCACTCAGGTCAACTCACCACTGGAATGTGGCCCTCGACAGATTATTCTCAGAGGAATGTGGCCCCTGGCAGAATAAAAGGTTCCTGAACGCATGCTGCAGTGAGTCTCTGTGAATACAGTGGTACCTCTGGTTACATATGCTTCAGGTTACATACGTTTCAGGTTACAGACTCCGCTAACCCAGAAATAGTACCTCGGGTTAAGAACTTTGCTTCAGGATGAGAACAGAAATCGTGCTCCGGCGGCGCGGCAGCAGCAGCAGGCTCCATTAGCTAAAGTGGTGCTTCAGGTTAAGAACAGTTTCAGGTTAAGAACAGACCTCCGGAACGAATTAAGTACTTAACCCGAGGTACCACTGTATGTTTTTCTTTTTAACTATAGCACTTGGAATATTTATAAATATATGCATCCAAAGCCTTTACTAACCATCCTTTCCTTTCCATTTAGAACCTTCCATTTTGCTCCGATTATTCCTTCTGAGATGGTTAAAATGTTCCCATTTCACACCCAATGAAATTGCGAATATACAATTTACATGTCAGATCATCGAGATCCAGATTGCAGATGTTAGTGGATTACAGGTTCCCTTCAGTCAGAGGCTTTGCTGGAGAAAGGGATTACACATGGTTTGTGTGACAATTGGAGAACACAGTTAAACTATTCCGTATTACATAAAAAAATTCACCAGATGCCACCTCTCTTGTTATATATAGAGGAAGTGTTACTTTTTCAGCTCTTGCAAGCATTGCAATGCCATCAATTAAGATTTAAACCCTTTAACATTCTCCAGAGATGCACTGTATACAGTTGCGAAGCTATTATTAAGAAAACTAACAGTATATATTTTGCATTGCCCCTTCAAAGAGAGATAATGGAAACAATTGCGAGATAAAGGCTATTATTGGAGGAAGATGGCTGCCGAATGCTTGAAGCAAGGTTTTGAGCTCTAAGACCAACTCTAAGGCAAGTTTCTGCTCTATAACCAACCCTTAGCATTTGTTTTCATTTTCTCTTCCAATTTATTTAACTCCTTTTAGTGCTTCTTTTTCTTGTTTTACTTTCTTGTTTTATTATTGTCCCTTGAGAATTACCTCAGAGGTCTTCTCCCAACCAGCAGACACAACTGGACACTACCACCAGAGATGTGTATATGTGCCTCAAGGACCACAATTACAGCAACAGTCTGGTTGACTTGCTGTCATCATGTGAGGAAGTTATAAAAAGACCCATGGTTCTCTATACTGATACTGTCTGTTTTACATGTATTTTCTCTAATGTAAGCCACAACAGATCCTATCAGTTGAGAGGACCATGTATCTTGGCACTGGGTGTTATCTCCCGACCCAAATCTGTCATTCACTTGGAAGCCAGCTCTCTTCATTAACTGTTATTCTTGAAGGCTAGTATCACTTGAAATTCAGGAAGACCAGTCAAGCATGTTGGTAGACTTAAGATTTCTTCCTGGCTTGTCAGGAGAGCAGTGAAGCTTACATTGGGAGCATCTCCCTTTTTAGCTTCTCTTTTTCTTTTTTGGTGTTTAAGAAAGTCTTCATTTTTTCCCTGTGAAATTCTTAACTCCTGTCACAATTCTCCACCAGAGCTCAGAAACTGTCCAATTCTCTGTGCAGAGCTGAATAGTCCTGACGGTTCCTGCCATCTCCTTTCCTTTTGTTGAGCTCCTCTGGTTCTGTTGCAAATGAGCTCCACCCACGCCAAAATTATGTTTGCTACACCTTTCTTCTTCCTAAAACAGAACCAACAGCATGCACACAACCAGTGCTCCCCCCCCCAAAAAAAAATGTTTAGGGGCACTCTCATTTTCCTACTCATATTGAAATACTGCCCCTCAGTGAGCCCAAACTTAGATTCACAAAATGTTTAGGGATATGCGTCCCCCTGTGTCCCCCCCAGCGAAACCAGAGCAGCGCACGGAAATGCCGTTTACCTTCCCACTGGAGCGGTACCTATTTATCTACTTGCACTTTGATGTGCTTTCGAACTGCTAGGTGGGCAGGAGCAGGGACTGAGCAACGGGAGCTCACCCTGTCAAGGGGATTCGAACCGCTGACCTTCTGATCGGCAAGCCCTAGGCTTTAGACCACAGCACCACCTGCATCCCCATCCTTGGTGGAACCCACTTGCAAATAAGTGGTGCGTTTTTCTTTAAACACACACACACACACACACACACACACACACACACACACACTTCCATTGTTAATCAGCTGATTGCCCCACCTGGCATTTTTTAAAAAGTCAAAAGTTGGGAAGCACAACAGCTTCCAGCACCTTCCAGCTGCCAGCCATGCAGGGAGTCCCGGCTTTAATCATTTGAGCAAAGAGTGGAGACCATGTTACACAGAGCTGCCTATTTTAACAACGCCTTTGATACAAAACTTCCCCCAGGCATGGCCTGAGCTGGGCAGCCGATTCTGAAATTCTAATCACCTCGTCAAGGTTAAGCTTGCCTTGTTCAGCCAGGATATCATACATTTCGAACCATGTGTATGCATTAAAATAAATTAGCTGTGGGTTGTAGCTGTAGATCACCGCCCTCGGGGAATTCATTCTCCATATTTCAGATATACACAGAGGCTCATCCCATTATCTAATAACGCATTCATTTTGGTGTCCTGTAGGTCCCGTCTCAGGCTAGCTACATGATGAATTGGATGGGCTGTAATAAGAAAACATTATGAAAGATAAAGAATAGGAATGATTTAAAATCCATTGAGGTGTCCCTGATAGTTAACGCTACAGCTGTTGTTTATGGACAGCGGAAAAGCTGCTCTGCATTTAGCAAACATTTGTTTCTGCCTAAAGGCCATTTAGGAGTGAGCTCTGATGCTGGGATTTTACATGATTTCATTCACTTCACTGTATACATGGGCTGGGCTGCAGACTTGCCAGCCAAGGAGAGGAATCTGGCCCTTTCCATCAACAAAAAAAGTCCCTCTCTCTGAAGCTGATAATGAGATGGACTCCATCTCTAGATGTGCATCTGGAGGTGCTGTTAAGTACAGTGATTTAATTTACTGAAATTGGGAGTGCTTAAATGCATTGCTGTGTGTTCCCCAGTAACTCTCGTGTGATTGGTTAACTCTGGTCACATGGGAGGCATCTTATTACATTCT
Organism: Podarcis siculus; assembly: GCA_034642415.1. Lineage (NCBI taxonomy): Eukaryota > Metazoa > Chordata > Lepidosauria > Squamata > Lacertidae > Podarcis > Podarcis siculus. The sequence goes on along the minus strand of JAXCMG010000003.1, from coordinate 87,511,399 downwards.
CCATTTTGTTTTGTGTGTGAGTGACTTGACTGTAATAGCTGCATCTCCATGAACACTGAAGAAGAGACAGTGTTAGATACATAGGGATGCGGGTGGCACTGTGGTCTAAACCACTGAGTCTCTTGGGCTTGCCAGTCAGAAAGTTGGCGGTTTGAATCCCCACGACAGGGTGAGCTCCCGTTGCTCAGTCCCAGCTCCTGCCAACCTAGCAGTTCAAAAGCACACCAGTGCAAGTAGATAAATAGGTACCGCTGTGGTGGGAAGGTAAACGACGTTTCCGTGCGTTCCGGTTTCCGTCACAGTGTTCCATTGTGCCAAAAGTGGTTTAGTCATGCTGGCCATATGACCTGGAAAGCTATCTATGGACAAACGCTGGCTCCCTCGGCCCAAAAGCGAGATGAGCGCCACAACCCCATAGTCACCTTTGACAGGACTTAACCGTCCAGGGGTCCTTTTCCTTTCCCTTACGTAGATGATTTTTTTTAATAGCATTTTTTATTGTATTGTTTGATGAAAAGTTTCAGTTTAAAAAATCATGGCTGGGGGAAATGGAGGGAGCCAGTCTAGCTTCTCCAAAGAGGGAGTTCTAGAGACTGCGAGCTGCCACCGAAAAGGCCCTTTCCTACATCTCCACAAAGTTTGCCTATGAGGGTGGCAGGACTGAGAAAAGGCCTTCCTCTGAAGACCTCCATATTTCGTACGAAGAAATATGGTCTCTCAGATAGCCTGGACCTAAGGCCTGTAGGGCTTTATAGGTCATAACTAGCACTTGGAACTGTGTCCGGAAACAGACTTTTCATTATTTACAGTATATCCATTTATTTTTAAAGTGTTATAAGTCATTGGAAAACCTTCAGGTCTCATAAATACTCCTACACCTACTCATTTTCACTCAGTTTCTCTCTCTCCCACCTTCCCTCCTCCTTGCCACCCCCATGAAATTAGGCTGAGGGATGAACACAGATCATTCCTACTCTAAGTACTGGCTAATGGGATCAAAATTCAGGGCAATTAGCTGACCAATGCACCGTAGCAGGAAGACTTTATAAAGTTATTTATTTCTGCTGACTCTGATAAAATGCCAAATTAGGCAATGTTAAAACAACAACAGGATTTCGGAGGTCCCCTTCTGGTGGCAGTTGCATGGAAGCTGGTTCTATAAACCAGCCCCGTGAGCTCTTTGGGAGCAAGGATCCATTTCCTGCCGATGTGCAGAATTATCTCTTAGCTCGGTTGCAGGAAGCAGAGAATAGGAATAAATAGATAGTTCTCCAAATGGAGAGATGTAGAACGTGGCGTCTCCCAAGGGACTTCTGTTGTTTTACTTGTTCATAAATGATTTAGAGTTAGGAGCGAGCAGGGAGGTGGCCAAGTTTGCTGGTAGACACTTGAACTCAGGACGCAAGGGAGAAACATAATAATAATAATAAATTTTTATTTATACCCCGCCCTTCCTGGTTCAGAAAACCAAGCTCAGGCTGACTAACAACAAACTAAAACACTTAATTGATGCAATAAAATACAGTATAAAATGTGAATAACAATACATTCAGAATTCAAAAATCAATTTAGGGGGAAAATCCATCCAATAAACATTAGATGATCACCAGGGCTAGCTGGCTAAATTAGTCGCATGCAAACCTGTATCACTGAAGCCTTACCTCCCAAATGTTATGGAACTTTATTTTCCATGTCATAAACACTCTTCTGTCCAGTTACTATGCCTCGCTTTGATTCTAGAACGTCTCCAATGCTTATAGCACAAATGGCTTCCTGTTTACACAGAAGTTTAATGGGACTTGCCTTCAATTAAGCAGGCATACAGAATTGCAGCATTAGCTTTCAGCCTAGTGATCTTCATTACAACCCTAGGATGTGTACAGAGAAAGCCAAGCAGAACTCTGTTTTCTAAGGAGATATAATTCTGCAGTGCAAAAAGGCATCTGCTTGCATGGCCGAAGGTCTTGGACTATGCTTCTGGACTGTAGAAAGCGCTCTCTTTCCTTTCAACCAATATGTTTTATTTATTATAGCAACCAGTAGCGATTTCACATCTTTCTATGGGAATATATGGATTCCAAAATTGATTTAAATCCACCGTTTCCCCCCTTCTTCTTGGCAATTTTGACTACTGATTTAAGATCAGAATCCTTGGCATGTTGTTGTTGTTAAAATTTGTGTACCCTTCAACTGAAGATCATGGGATGGTTCACAACATGATGATACAAAATGAGAAGGCAAAATGCGTAATAAAACAAAAAGAAACACAAACAATAGCCCCCACAGTTTAAAAAGCCATAGTTCACTTAGCTAAAGCTCTGGAAGTAGAGGAATGTTTTTGCTTGGCACCTCAAGATATTGCTATGAAAGCCAGGTGCCTGTCCCTGTCTCTGCCAAGCGGTCCCAAGAGGCCATGGGGTCCCTGCCACACACACAGGGTCTGTGTCCCTTTGGAGAATAGAAGACACTGTGGAAACTGTCGTGCTTTAAGAAATATGGTTTATTCACCTATTTACACCTTCAGTCTGCATAGAGGAAGTCTAGGTCTTACAGCATGCCCATTTCCAGAGGCAACAGGGCAGACACCTTCAGGCAGGGGTGTAGGAAGAGGGGGCAGAGGGGGCAGGCAGCCCCAGGGGCCACTCTGGGAGGGGTGACAACATGGCCCCTGCCTCCCCCCATCTGTAGAGCGGCTGAGGGCGCACACAGTCCGTAAGGGCGCTGCTCACTCACAGTCCATATGAGCTGCCGCTCTTGTGCGCTGTCCATCCGGGATGCCGCCGGCGCGGCAGCCTGTGTGGTCGCCGTGCGAGTGGCAGCCTGTACGGACTGTGCATGTGCGGCATCCCGTATGGTCACCCCACATGCACAGTCTGTTTGGTTGCGGCGCATGAGCTGAGCGGCATTCCATACGGACTGCGCACATGCGGGATGCTGCACATGCGCAGTCCGTACGGGCTGTGCCGCCCCGGGTGCCGGAGAGAGTTCCTCCACCACTGCCTTCAGGCTGCCTCTTTCAAAGATGGAACCCAGGCCTTCTTCCCCCTTCTTCCTCAAAAAAACACCCCACCCCATCACCTTGGCAACCCTTCAAACCCCTGTCTCTGTTCACACCTCAGGGCAGGAGGGAAATTCTCTTGCATTGGCAACGGCCCTCTGTTGTTCCCTTAATGGCCAGGCTGGTTTGCATAAACCAGCCCAGGAATTTCCTGAATTCTTTGTCTGGCACAATTTAACCCATATCCCTTTATAATCCTTATCCCAATTAATCAAAATCCTAGCGTTTATTCATTCCTGGGGTTTAGGGTGCCCCCCCCCCCCCCGATTTACAACAATATGTAAAGAAGGTGAGCAAGGCGAGCCTCCCTGGGTATAGCAGTCACAAAGGGAGAGCCACCACAGAAAAGGCCCTTTTCTCATGTTGCCACCCTCTGTAGGGCTATAGGGTTCTAGCCTCATATATGTAATCTTAGCATGTTTAACCTAATCATTGCATGAAGGGGCTAAACCATAGAGTAAGATGTCCTGCCAGGCTCAGCCTATGGCATCACTTCCCACCTTGAGAGGAAATGGGTCACCAAGCTTTTGTTATCTCTCTCTCCATGTGGAATTCAGTATGTAAGGAGCTCCAAGCTTCTCATTCCAGCACATGACTTTAACTAACCTCTTTTGTTTTAGCCCAGAATGGAATCCTGAAAGAACAGTCTTCCACCATACCAATACTTTAGAAGCTTAGTAGCTAAGCAACATTTTCACTGCCAGTGCATTGTTTCTGACTGCTGTATGGAAAAGCACATGAATATGACCTTTGAAGGGTTTCGTAAGCAAACTGTTTCACGACCTACCAAACGTGTGGTCTATGCTAGGGAAGTGGGAAAGCTAGGAAAGAGCATTTAAAAGGAGGCAATTTTGGGACTCACTGGAAGGGCACATTTTAAAAGGTTTTACAGCTTAAATTTCCATGTTTGCCCTGCACCTTTCCCATACTTCCCTGTCAACAATGTGACCAACCTAACCATGCAACCAAATCCAGCTATTTAACAGCGCTGTTAAAAATCCAGGACAGAATAGGTGGAAAAATTCTCCTTGCCCAGTGTGCAGGAAAGGAAAAAAAATGCCCTGGGTTCTTCTAGTGGATTTCCCACAAGTTTCTAGTTGGTCACTTCTGAGAGCAGGAGGGTGGATTACATTGGCCATTGGCTTGATTCAGCAGGCTCTTCATATGTTCTTTATTTTGATATTGTAATTCTAATTTGTGTTCCATAGGAGTAGTTTATTATCCTTTTATTCTTTGCTTTGTCTGAGGAATATCACCCCCTCACTTTTAATTCCAAAGCAGCTTTCTCTGGTGGCGACAGTAGCAGTTGAGGAGTGCTTGGCGAAAAGACTTGTCAATTTAAGACATTTTGCTTCAGCCTGTTGCATTTCCAGATGCGTTGATTTAGCATCCGGCATCGTGCACCCGCTTCGCTCTAGTCTCTTAGGCTGTTTGGCTACAGGCTCTGACTCAAACCTAGACCTTCCTGTCACTGACGTACAGGAAGAGTGCATAGAGGGGCTTGTGTGCACGCTGGCTGTCTCTCACATGCCAGGAACATTTCCCTCTTGGGCATCAGGGTTGGCTGTTTATTAAGGTGGGGCAAGGCAGGTGCAGAGAGCTACATACATGCTGCAGCACTCCATAATCTGTAGACTAGTAAAAAGCCGGTTGGAAATGGATTCAAGGAATGCAGATATTATGCCTGAAGGATGCTTTCAACCTCAAAGTAGGCAAAAGCAACCTCTCTCTCCATCTCTCCTCCACTTCCACTTCACCTCCAAAGTGTTCTCTTCTTTGTTTTGTATTTAGCAGGGCAGAACTAGGCTCTTCACCCCCAGCCTCCTTCCGAGCACCAGGAACAATACAAAAGCCTGGGTACAAAGAAAAAAAATCCTCAAGACTCTGGTGGGCTGAGGGAAGTTGGAGTTCATCTTGAGAGCTTCAGGTTGCCCATCTGTGCATTAAAAAATGCCAAGACTGAAGGAATGGGTTTCCCAAATCTAAAGCCTGACTGTGCAGTCAGTCTGAAACAGCCCCCCAAATCTCCATTTTCCCTTCTCCAAGGGTTCATTAGCTAAAAAGCATTAACTTGAGCACTTGAGCCAATGTATAACAGGAACCCAGGTGTATAAACAAAGCCCTCTCCTTTATCAGTCTGTGACGCTTAATGGATGGCCTTGTCAGTTCCGAAGTGGAGACGGGACGGCAGAGCTGGCGCTTATCTTATCTTGAAGGTTGTAAATATCCTGACACACTGGCGCACAGACTCTGCAAGACAGAGTCTGTCAGCCCCCACAACTGGAGATAGAGATGGCGTCAAGGGAAACTCCTATAGCTGAGTGACCCTCCTAACCCCAAGATAAGAGTACAGGAACAGGAACATCCGTTTATGGTCATGGATGTCAACCTACGTACAGGAACATCTGTTTATGTTCATGGATGTCAACTTACGTGTAATAACGTACGAGGCTGGATTCCTGGGGAAGGGGGGAGAAGGTGCCTGGAGGATATATATACTGTGTGAAAGTTCTCTTGCTTTTGTGCTTGCTGTGCACCTATCACGCAGTGCCTTCTGCTATCCAGAGAGCAGAATAAACTCTTTCTCTGAACCAACCTCGGTGTAATTTGACTCCTTCCTCCCTGCTCTGCGAGCAACACTCACCCTACCAATAAGGCTACAAGGCCACCTACTTTTGCTGTAGCGTGAATCTACCATATGCAAGCATCCAACACAGTGGGAAACTAGAAGAAGGTAACCAGACATAGCCCCTAGGTGACTCCAGCCCTAGTTTTCCTGTGACAGCCATATATATATATATATATATAAAAGGCACCCTTAAAAGCAAGTCGTTTTCACAAAGGCTCACACTACATTACCAGTAACCATGACACTTGATGCAAGGGCAATTTTCCATCTTTCTGTCATCTCCCAAATGGAAGGTTTCTCTTCTTGGAAGGTCAATTTTAGCATCCCCAAGCAATGCTTGTTGCGTAGGTAATAGCAGCTGATATCTGCGGGTTGCCAGATGGCAATCAAATGTGAGGGCGTTGCGTAGACGTAACCGCATCTCATAGAATGTCTCTCAAGCTTATTTTTCAAGGAAAGCACCCAGAATCACGTCTCTTCCCTCACTTCAATCTTTTATTTTGATGGGCTTGAAAACTCCCTTCTGCTTCGCTTTTTGATTAGTGGTCTTTGCTCTCTTCAAAACTCTTCTTCTCAGGCCAAGAGGGGTCTTTGAAATATCTCTGCAAAACAAAGTTTCACAGAGAAATGAAAATGATCTTGCTGTGCTTATAAAAGTAGGTTTCGTTTATTTCTATTTTTTATTTTGTGAGGAGGAGGAAAGATTTCCATCTGTTGAGAAATAGATACTGAGCTTCAGGAAAATCTTGTATAAAAATTTGTGTGCAGAGATTTCCATGCCTGCCCCCCCTTACAATGTTCCTTCACTTAAGACAGGGTTATTTGCATTTTCCAACACAACGTTCAAAATATGGTAGCAAAAGATCTGAGCAATAATCAAGGTGTAATTGATTCAATTG
>JAXCMG010000003.1:87470495-87504803 GCA_034642415.1 Podarcis siculus | reverse complement strand
CAGTCTATGCTACGATGGGGCTTTAAACCCTGCCTGCTAAAATGTTCACTTCTCCATATTTATTAGCTTTTTCTTCTGCTTAAGTTTTACATCACATTCTCGAGTTTGCAAAAGGAAAAAGGAAATCCCAGTTCCTCTTTTTTCTACTTTTTCCAGACTGTACACATACCAAATAGGAAAACCTTCAGGTTAGGACTTCTTTTCTGCATGGGAAAAGCAAGGGGGGGAAATAAGCCAGGGAAAGGAGGAGCCATGCATTTCCTGAGTATTCTAATCACATATTCAGCAAATGTCAGGTGGTTGAAGGGCTTACCTAAGGTGGGTGGGACTTCCACATCAGGCTTTGCTTGGGGATTTTCAGTGGTGCTTTTGTCTGGCTGGCTCCCAAATTCTGCAGTTGTGACATTTGTCCAACTGTAATTGTAATAATAAAATTTAAGGTCTTATATATATAAAATAAATGTTGATAAATGTACCAACCAAGCACATACATAATCAGCACAGGAAGACCAACCTGAAACCATTTTGACTCCCAAACTGACCAAATGTTTTCTCTGCAAGGAGGGAGGGGGGTCAGTGAGCCTTCCCATTGTCTCAGGAATTGGGAAATCACTATCTCAAAGGGTGACAGACTACCAGGGAAGGCAATCAGATAAGGCATTATCAGATAACCTGGCAGACAGGAAAAACAACAACATTCAAATTTCTGTTGTGGACCACCTTTTCTGTGATGTAGGTATGGTGTTTGTGGGGGGTGGTCTTGGGTTACACCCCTTCTGTGATGTATATATGATGTATGGAGGGGTGATCTTGAGCTCCAGGGCAGGCAATTTAAAATGTCTATATAAGGGCAGGCACACCTGGGTTCTGGCTCCTCCTCCTTTCCTGCATGTGAAGGGAGCACCCTGTTGCAACAGATCAATAAAGATCAGGCTTATTATCTGCTTTGCTTCTCAATATTCTCTGGTTGGCCTCTGTTATTTTCTCCTATCAATAGGGAACCCACATAAGGACTCTGTATGGGCTCTTGGATACCCATAAGGGGAAAAAGGGCAGATTTTGTTTACAACATAATATTTAAGGGGGTTTGAACAACCCCTTTGCAAGGAGTTGATACTTCAGTGAGGCAGCAGCTGTGCTTTGGAACTCCTTTTCAGTAGGTGCCAACAAGAGTACAGTGAAGACACCTGCTTGATCTCAATAGACAGGGAGTTCCGAAGTGTAGGTGCCGCCACACGAAGCAAGCAAGTTTTTACAAATGAATTTCGGAGGGTGGCTGTGTTTTGGTTCACATGCTTTTTTTTAGAAAGTGCAAATCAGGTAAGTTCACCTTTGAATCCGATGGAATCCGATTTCTCCTCTGTTCCTGCCTGTGAGTCCTTGTGTCCCCTCTCACATATGCCCTGAATGGTGTGTGTGCGTTTCAGTCTTCAATAACAAATTCAAGGTCAGAGAAGGACAATAGCGCCGTGACAATTAACATCACCACCCCCTTCTGATATAAACTTGGTGTGCAGCGTGGGAAAGCGACACACCCATTTCACTCCTAAGAACCAGACCGTACATGCATTGTGAATGAAATGGTTTGGGATTGCTTAGCGAGGGAGGGGCAGGGGCAGGATATGAATCCTGCAAATAAATGAATAAAATGGCTGGAAATCATGTTTTCGTTCCTTGTTCTCAAAGGTTAAGACTGCCAGCCTTTTCCACATCAACATGCCACTGCATTGCAGTGCATTTAGCTGAAGCGATCTGACTACCCTCGAGTAAGATCTTTTAAATCCCAAGATAATACAGAGAGGCTTCAAGTTGTATCCTTTCAGAATGTCAACCATCTGCATGCACTGCTTGAATGATGAGGCTGTCATTCAGCTTGGTATTTTGGAGTCCGCACATTTGCTGAGGATCTCTCTGTGTGATGGTGGGGGTCAGGAAAAAAGCAGGAATGTGAGGAGGGGGAGATATATTGGGCGAGGTTTGTTGCTTTGTGCAGACACGGGTTGGATAGTAGCATCCCTTTCAATGAAACAAAGCAAAATGCACAGACCGCAGGGGAGAAGACAAGCGATCTCTAACAAACACACTTCCTTTTAATAGCTGGGCTGGTTGTTTATGGGCGCGCATCGTTTGGGAAGAGCTGCCATCCATCTCCTCCAGCCACCGCAAAGCTGCATCGGCAACATGCGCTGCCAAAGCCCCACAAAAGAATTACTGTAGAGATAATCGAGGCAGTGCTTCACCTTAATATATGTCCTTTCATTCCAGGGGTATTGATGCAATGGAGTCTTGCTATTTGGCTGGCTAGCCTCTTGGATGTAACAAGGTTTCTTGGGAAGCAAATAGTCATCCACCTAGACAGCATGGGTCCAAGTGATTTTGCCTTGATCACACTGCTTTCCCCTGGGGAACCCGCGTAATAGGACTTTTATGGTCTTAGATATATGGTAATGTTCATAAGTGTACCAACCAAGCACATACATAGATCAGCACAGGAAGGCCAACCTGGAACCATTTTGATTCCTAAACTGACCAAATCTTTTCTCTGCAAGGTCAAAGTGGAAAAGCCTCCCCATTGTCTTTTCCTTCACAAATCCTGTCTTAAGGATATGTCTGTTTGAATAGGGTGTGAGCCTGTGACCTGGCCCAGGAACTAAGTATTTATCATTACAAAAGACTGGCCAGGCTACCCAGGAAATCCAATCAAGTAACCTGCCAGACAGGAGATAAACAAGGACAAGAGATAAACAACATTTTAATTTCTGTTTAGACCGCCTTTTCTGTGATGTATGTATGATATTTTTGGGGGTGGTCTTGATCTACAGGGCGGCAATTTCAAAAGTCTTTATAAGGCCTTGCACACCATTTTTCTGGGTCCTCCTCCTTTCCTGCAGGTGAGGGGAGCACCCTGTTGCAACAGATCAATAAAGATCAAGCTTACTAGCTGCTTTGCTTCTCAATATTCTCTGGTTGGCCTCTGTTATTTTCTCCTACCAATTGGGAACCTATGTAAGGACTCTATATGGGCTCTTGGATACCCCATAAGGGAAAAGGGCAGATTTTTGTTTACAACAGTGCTAAATGGAAGCAAAAGTCAATCCAGAGAAAACCCGATGTTTGCTCCATGTCAGTGGCAATGAATGAGTTTACTCCAGAGGAAAGCAGTGGGGGAAACAGAAGTGGGACTAAGCCCAGAGTCTGGGAGAGTAGCTGGTTCAGATTGGGCTGCTTGGGATACTGCAGGATATTGTTACAAGAGTCGTGTGCCATCACCACTCTCTGCAAGATCCCTGGGGGTTCCAGGCACTCACCCTAGGTCAATAATATAATATAATAATAATAATTTATTATTTATACCCCACCCATCTGGCTGGGTTTCCCCAGCCACTCTGGGCGGCTTCCAACAAAACACTAAAATACAATAACCTATTAAACATTAAAAGCTTCCCTAAACAGGGCTGCCTTCAGATGTCTTCTAAAAGTCTGGTAGTTGTTTTTCTCTTTGACATCTGGTGGGAGGGCGTTCCACAGGGCGGGAGCCACTACCGAGAAGGTCCTCTGCCTGGTTCCCTGTAACTTGGCTTCTCACAGCGAGGGAACCTCCAGAAGGCCCTCAGTGCTGGACCTCAGTGTCCAGGCAGAACGATGGAGGTGGAGATGCTCCTTCAGGTATACTGGACCGAGGCTGTTCCTTTGGAGAACTGAGACACGGGAGAGATTGCCACAGCTTTAAGAAATATGATTGATTCACCTATTTACACCTTCCATCTGCATGGAGGGAGTTCAGATCTTACAGCATGGTCATTTCAAGAGGGGCTGGTCCTCCACAGCAGTGCAGCCAGCCTTCAGCCAGCCTACCCAAGATGGAGGCCAGTCCTTCTAAATCCCTAGTCTCTGCTCACACATGAAGGTAGTGGGGAAGACGGTTTTCTTGCATGGCAAATTGGTGCCAATGGCCCTGCATTGTTTCTTAATGGCGCCTAGATTGGCCAGTTCATTTTGCATAGGCTAGCTGAGGAATTCCTCTTGCATTTCTCCCTTCACATCCCAAATAACCAAAATCTTACCATTTATTAATTTTTAGGGTTCAGGGGAGTCTCCCACAAATGTTTTGTTGTTGTTGTTTAGTCGTTTAGTCGTGTCTGACTCTTCGTGACCCCATGGACCAGAGCATGCCAGGCACTCCTGTCTTCCACTGCCTCCTGCAGTTTGGTCAAACTCATGCTGGTAGCTTCGAGAACACTGTCCAACCATCTAGTCCTCTGTCATCCCCTTCTCCTTGTGCCCTCCATCTTTCCCAGCATCAGGGTCTTTTCCAGGGAGTCTTCTCTTCTCATGAGGTGGCCAAAGTATTGGAGCCTCAGCTTCAGGATTTGTCCTTCCAGTGAGCACTCAAGGTTGAGTCAATTCAATGACGAACCTGAATGGTGTTTTCTCCAGCGCCCAACTCTGAGGCAAGTTGTAGGTCATCACTGCCGCCTGTGGAAACAAGGCCCATAGTTTACTGCACAAACTCTCTAAAGCATCTTTGCAGATACGATTATACCAAACAGCATGGCTTGTACTGTATTGCTTCCTGGGAATTACTGTTGGTGATGGATTAAAAGCACAATTTTGTGCTGTCCCTGGGACATTATAATGCTGGACACTTGGATACTTTGTATGAATTAATGAGAATCGTTTATATGAATGAACAGCCTGATATCTGTTAGGAGAGTGTGAGTATGGTCTTTTTTTTTTAAAGAAAAGTTTTCGGAAAACACATTTTCACCCAGCACAGATCCAAACAATGGAACTTTCTCTCACAAGATGTAGAGATTGCAAGCAACCTGGATGGCTTCAAAGCACCCAGGTGAAATTCGCTGGACCTCTGAAAGCACTGAGCCCTACTTTTTGTGGACCCGAGGAGCTTGACAGATGTCACTTCCACTTAAAGGCAAATGATCTGTGCTGGATTCCACTCCCCCCCCCCCGCCCCAAACCCACTACCAAGCGGGTGATGCTTTCTAGACCAGGATGCGTGCGATATCTGTGCAGTGGATGCTTGGGTTTCCATAGCAACGAGGATGCAGTCAACCACATCTGCTCCAGCACCTGCCCATTAAACACACAGATAATAGGCGGCTTACTTACTATATTAATTACTAGTTTTGCTCTGATTAGAGTTATTCAGCTTCGTGATACATTAATGGGCTCAAGGGGAAGGAGGGAGGAAAAGGGAACCTTTCTCTAATTGCCAGCATTTCTGTTGAAGGTGCCAGATAACATTATCTTCTAAGATCTCTGGAGTGTGTTTTGTCCTTGTCTGGGATCCACGTCAGCTAATTAACATGAACAATAGGAGAATGTTTGAGGGCAGCAAAGTTGAGGGTAGAGGGAAGAGTCAGATGAGATAAACACAAGGAAGGCTGAGCATCAAAAGGTCTTTGGGTTTAGCACACTGGCGATAGGTTCCTGAGAGCATATATAAAAATGGTATTAAGGGTGGCGGGAGAAATGATTTTGCTTGTATTTTAATGCAAACCTACTTAGGCTGTATTTCCTGAACCATTAAGTGAACACCTCTCTGAATTTTTGGATGCAGTTCTCCCAAGAGTGCACAAAAATGCAGATCTATCTAAATGGCACCAATGTACAAATCTACATTAGGGGGGGAATGGTTTGACAGAAGGCAAAATTCTCTCCCCCCCTCAAAATTTATCTCCCCCAAATAGTTACGAGGTATAGAAATAGAATAAAACTACATGACACATTAGGGATGCGGGTGGCGCTGTGGGTTAAACCACAGAGCTTCGGACTTGTGGATCAGAAGGTCAGCGGGTTTGAATCCCCGCAACAAGGTGAGTTCCGGTTGCTCGGTCCCTGCTCCTGCCAACCTAGCAGTTCGAAAGCACGTCAAAGTGCAAGTAGATAAATAGGTACCTCTCCGGTGGGAAGGTAAACCAATGGGGTGTTGTGGCTATCCAAATGGTCCCACCCCACATCAGGGAGGCAGTTTAGGTGATCTCACCACAACACATGCTCTACACGATGGAGGACACGACTTCTCACATTGCTGGAATGAGGTGGAAGAGCCCTGGCCAGGTGAGGAGATTATATGTATGGATATGCTCTCCCCCTAACAGGGCTAACCATGGGAGTGTCGCTCAGAGTTTCCTCTCTAGGAAACTTACAGGACTCTGAGCTCCTATCATGTGCCTGTCTAGCAAACACGCATTGTTGGTTTGACTGCATTGTCAATATCCCCTACCAATGAGATGCCCGTGTGAAGCCTGAAAGCAGGACTTGAGTGCAATAAGCCCTTCTCCCAACTTGCATTCCTCAGCAACGGGCATTCAGGAACATACTGTCTCCAAGAGTGGAAGAGGAACATGGCCATTGTGGCTGGCCAGCATTGATCTCTGGGCTAAGAGATGCGCCGGGTCCATGCTGGTGATTAATCTGTGCGATGGGCTTTTTCTGTAGGTTTCCCATGCTAGAGATTAAGCAGCGGTGAGGACTCATCATTCAGGATTTCTCATTTCAAGCTCCAGTGCTCTCAGACTATTGCCAGAATGTGTACGAACAGAAAGCGGGTTATGAACTATGGAGGGAAAATTTAGGACACGCCGAAGCGCTGAGTCAAGTAAGTAGTTCTTCCCGGGCAGCGTTTGCCAAACACTTAGAACCAGGAAGGAAAGTGAGAGATTTAAAATAACTGGAGATAACCAGGAGAATGCAAGTTCACAGACCTATCCAGCCTTGCTCAGAAATGCAAAGCTTTTTTTTAAGAAAAAACAACTAGATTGCCTGACCTGGTTTCCATTTTGTGCTCTCTCTGGATTAGAAGGGGTTGAAAAGACCAATACTACCATTCCGTTTCAAACGATGATATGCTATTTATGCATTCTTAGCTACAGTCCTGCATAAATAGCATATCACCATATTATGCAGTCTTAGCTACAGTCTGAAAGGGACGCGGGTGGCGCTGTGGGTTAAACCACAGAGCCTAGGACTTGCTGATCAGAAGGTTGGCGGTTCGAATCCCCACAACGGGGTGAGCTCCTGTTGTTCGGTCCCTGCTCCTGCCAACCTAGCAGTTTGAAAGCACGTTAAAGTGCAAGTAGATAAATAGGTACAGCTCCGGTGGGGAGGTAAACGACGTTTCTGTGCACTGCTCTGGTTTGCCAGAAGAGGCTTAGTCATGCTGGCCACATGACCCGGAAGCTGTACGCCGGCTCCCTCGGCCAATAAAACGAGATGAGCACTGCAACCCCAGAGTTGGTCACGACTGGACCTAATGGTCAGGGGTCCCTTTACCTTTACCTAGCTACAGTCCAGTTAGACCAGAAGTCTGGGATTTAAGTCTGGTTTAGTCACCTTGTGCAGAGCTTAGCAGTTGGAGTTGGCTAGTGCAGTGTAAGACACTGGAAATGGCTGGTAGTAGAATGACAATATCTTATTTATATTTATTAGCCAGCTGTTAGCCTGGTCCTAATACAGTGGTACCTCAGGTTACAGACGCTTCAGGTTACAGACACTTCAGGTTACAGACTCCGCTAACCCAGAAATAGTACCTTGGGTTAAGAACTTTGCTTCAGGATGAGAACAGAAACCGTGCTCCGGCAGCGCGGCAGAAGTGGGAGGCCTCATTAGCTAAAGTGGTACCTCAGGTTAAGAACAGTTTCAGGTTAAGAACAGACCTCCAGAACGAATTAAGTTCTTAACCCGAGGTACCACTGTACAGAGGTGAATTTAGGGGAGTGCAATTAGTTTAGGGGCACTGCAGGGGGCGCAGCAACTATGATGTAGAATGGAATGCAAGAGATGGGTGGGATGGGGTGTTGGCAGGGGGCAGGGTTGGCAGTCTCTAGTGCAAACTATAATAGCACTTTTCTTTTTCTGGTGGGAGCCCACAAAAGCTTATATATTACTTGGCAGTGCATCAGGTTGGCAAGCATTTGCCTCCCCCCCCCCATGCCATGTTGGCAGATGAATTTCTCTCTTTAATATCTTTAGGCACTGCTGCACATAAGTCTCACTTCACATCTGTTGGTGGAATGCCCATCAATTCAGATTACGTGGAGTTGCAGCGGCCGAGAGGCAGCCTCAAGGAAAGCAAAATAGCACAGCCAATATCTCAGATATTGGATTTCGGAAAGGAAAGAAGCTGCTCTCTAAACAGAGATAGCTCTTGAACAGGGTGTGTGGATTTACTTAGAGATGTAAAGATAATAGATGCAAAGATCCTGCCCAGATGTGTGAGCTGACCATCCTACCAGCTGGGATGCCTGGGGGAATCCAGCAATGCAGATGATGACACAGTTGGTCGATGCCTTGGACCAAAGGATCAAGCAGCCCGGCGCATGACTATGTGACTATTCACCTCTTCCAGTGTCGTCTTGCTTCCTCTGATGCTGATACGTTGGCATCAAGACGTTCTCTGCTTGCTGCTTCTCTCTCTCTCTCCCTCTCTCTCTCTCTCTCTCTCTCTCTCTCTCTCTCTCTCTCTCTCTCTCTCTCTGATTAGCCATGTGGGTGATTTCAGGATCTTTTCATAAACACATCACCTATAACCATTTTCAGATTCTGAAGCTGAGTCTCCAGTACTTTGGCCACCTCATGAGAAGAGAAGACTCCCTGGAAAAGACCCTGATGTTGGGAAAGATGGAGGGCACAAGAAGAAGGGGACGACAGAGGATGAGATGGTTGGACAGTGTTCTCGAAGCTACCAGCATGAGTTTGACCAGACTGCGGGAGGCAGTGGAAGACAGGAGTGCCTGGTGTGCTCTGGTCCATGGGGTCACGAAGAGTCGGACATGACTAAATGACTAAGCAACAACAACATAGCCATTTTGTCAAATTTTGTGACTTTCTAAAATTAGAACGACAACTTATTTCTTGTACCCTGCCCATCTGACTGGGTTTCCCCAGCCAGTCTGGGTGGTTGCCAGCTAAATATAAAATAACACACTACATTAAATGAATATGAAACATTAAACTGTGGAGTAATTTCAGTTGGGCAATAATACATACCTGGTACAATCGATATTTTTTTTGTAATGCAATTCAACAGCAGTAATGTAGTCCTGTTAAGTCTCATGTGCGCCCGTCCGATAACTCGGTTGTCCTGCTTTTCACCATGATAGGTGAGGTGTTCAAATGACCCCCATGCAAGAAGTGCCAACAGGTTAACTGCTGGCTGTGTGTTCATTGGAAACTGAGGGAGGCACATTATACAGAGTCAGATTCAAGAGTCCAGCTAGCTCAGTGCTGTCTACACGGACTGGCATAGTTTTCCAGGATTTCAGCCCTACCTGAAGATGCCAGGCATTGACTTGATGGGCCGTTGACCTAATCTTAACTTGAAAGGGATCAGGGACAGAAGGATTTGTTGTTTGTTTGTGGGAGTCTGCTTCAGTGCTGAGAGAGTGGGGTGGTACTGATGAAGAGCAATTGGCAGCATGCTATTATATGCCATTAGCGGTGATTTTTCTTTCTCCCTCATGTAGAAAACAAGAGGCTAACCTTGTTAGGAGATGTAAACACAACACAGAATGGCACAGCACCATGTAGCTGCAGTGCATGCTATCAAAGCCTGATCATATGTTCCTTTGCTTGAGAGCAGTGAAACATGAGGAGGAAAGATCACTTTGAATAGTTCCTTCTTTGTTCTTCATACCAGCAAAAATGGCTTCCAAACAATTAGTTTAGGGAAGTTTTTAATGTTTAATGCTGTACTGTGTTTTTAATATTTGGTTGGGAGCCGCCCAGAGTGGCTGGGGAAACCCAGCCAGATGGGCAGGGTATAAAGTATAAATAATAATAATTTTGACACTCGTAGCCCTACTCCTTAAAAACTGCCCTATCCATTAAAGAGTGGGTGCTTTAGTAGTACTTGCTGAACTGATGAATGCCCCAAGTGAATACACCAGGGAAGGGGGTCAAAAGGTCCTCTCTATATAGTTGGATTTGAGTGCCAATCATCACTGGCCATTGGCTACGCTTGATGTTTTATGATGTTTTTATGTGCTGGAAGACGCCCAGAGTGGATGGGGAAACCCAGCCAGATGGGTGGGGTATAAATAATAAAATTATTATGATTATGATAAGCTGGTCAGAGTTGGACTCTGACAACACTTAGAGGGCCACAGGTTTCCTTGTTCAGGATAAGGCCAGAGCGTCCCGAGAGTGCAAAGTATTTTCAAGGTGTATTGAAGAATTGCAAAAATGGGCCTACTATTTGAAAGCCATTTTCATAAATAAATTTGCAGGGCAGGAATATCCTAAGAAAGCTTTATGAGTTCTGGATTTTGCAATAAATAAACACAACCACATGCTGAATTTGTTCTCTGTCGTGTTATAAACACAGATGTAGATAAATAACCTTTGGTGGATTAAAATATGTAGACTGACATTTCCTCAACATTTTGTACAGGATTGTATGTGATGATTGGTAATGGCTAAAATAATAAAAGTGAACAGAAGAGGAAAGTGATCTATCACAGGGCTCACATGTCAATTGTTTAGGGCTGGTTAAGTAACTGTAATTCCTAACAGGAATGATGAGTAGAAATTATTGTCCTGATAGTCCTGCTATGTGTATTCTTCTCCTTTGTTACAAAGAAGGGCAATGGTATTTATTCCGCGCAGCTCAACATCTTGAGCATTAAGCTTGTGAGTCACATATTTGCTAATGCAGTTTTCAGTGCTGTGTTTAAAAGCTGAAAGTCTTAAGGGTTGACCAAGCATTGACGTGCCAATAAAGCAGAAACCTTGATGTGAAAAATACACACTGGATAGCATAAACAAACCTTTTCCATTCCTCTCTGGAAGCAAATATATCTCAGTAAAGTGCTTTTCAGTGGTTATTACTGCTTAGGAAACTCGGGGAGTGAGATATTGGTGGAAAAAAATAATGATCTGTGCAAATACGATTAGGAACTGCGGTGCTCAAAGGACAAACTGAGACTCATCAAGACTTGGTAACAGAAAGGATGATCCTGGGATATCATCTTCCAATGCCCCTTGGATTTATTATCCCTTCCTGCAGAAGCTGGAAGTTCTAAGACAGGGGTGGGGGAATTATGACCCCCCCCCCGAGGTTGCTGGACCACAACTCCCATCATTTTTGACCAATGTTCTGGTTGGCCAAGGCTGATGGGAGTTGGAGTCCAACAACGTCTGGAAGGGCAAAGCTCCCCCATCCTTCTTCTCGGAGGTGAGATGAGATGACTACAACTTCCTGGATTTATTGATCAAATTAAGAACAAGCCCTTCCTTCCAAAACACAATCGATAAAGCAATCAAAACATCTTTAAAACAATTGCAAAACAGATGCAGACTGGGAAAGATCTCAGGTTAAAAGGCTGGTTGAAAGAAGGTTTTCAATTGATGCTAAAATGACCAAAGAGATGGCCTAATATTCAAGGGGAGAGAATCCTAAAGAGTGGGTGCTATGACACTAAACATTGTGCAGAATGGACCTCCTGATAAGATGGTATCTGCAAGAGGCCTTCACCTGCACAGCACAGTGACTGATTTGGTATAAAAGGGGTATGACAGTCTTTCAGGCATCCTGGTCCCAAGCTGTGTAAGGGTTTTCTACACCCAAACCAAAATATCAACGCTGGAAGAATTACATCCATAGTCAGGAAAAAAAAGGTTCCCCACCACCATCTTCACACGATGTCACAGCCATCTTTGTTTGCATCAGGTATGGAGCAGGTGAAATCTGTGAAGCAAAGCCTTGCCTGCTACCTTCTTTCTCTCTCTGCAGGGAACAAAGTATCTGAAACAAGGAGACCTTCCAAATATAGAGGGACTGGGAATATTTGGCCAACTTCCCCACGCTGCTAATGAGATCTTGCTAACAGCCTGATTAAAAATGCAACGGGGGAGAGAGAAACCGAGAGGAAAAAACAACTGTTCTCTAGAATAATTTCACTATTATTTCACACCGTAAGTTGATAATGGCAAGGTGAAAAAACAGCACAGTAATCTGATAATGGTTGTAGATAGGTTTTTTTTCTCCCAGGGAGGTGGAACTGTTAAACTCACCCAGCATGCGGCAGAGGCTGCAATCCTATGTCCATTTACCCATGAGTAGAACCCCTTGAATGCAGAGGCTCTTACTTTTGAGTAGAGACGCTTTGGCTTGAACAGAAGGCTCCTGAAATGCAATGGTGAGAATTTCAACCATATTTCTTCAGCACCGTTTATTTCCTGCAGATTGAAGAACAAACTAGATGTGATGTCGGTTGTGGGGATGCAATTAACAGGAGCATTACCTGTCAGGTAAGTAGCAACCAATAGCTGGCCTCAAGAGGCTTGTGTGTGGTGGTTGGTAAATAGCAGTCCATGACAAGCCTTGGAATCCTTCCTTGGGATTACCTCACACATACTGATTGAGACTATTGGGTTAAACCTTGGCACTTGAGCCTGATGTGTGCATTAGCCATGTGTAGAGTACACTCAGAGTACAGATGGAGCAGGATTGTACTTTGAGCCCTGAACCTCAACTTTGAGTCTTCTTTTTTAAACAACCAATATTGAGCATATGTTTCTGTACAGGAAGCCCCATGAGGGACTTTCTCCTCGCATGTACAGGGTTCAAACAACCAGGAAACCTGATGTTCTGATCACACAGAGCCCTCTGAGCCTCTTGGACTGGCTAATCAGGAGGTTGGCGGCTCAAATCCCTGTGAAGAGTGAGCTCCTGTTGCTCTGTCCCAGCTCCTGCCAACGTAGCAGTTCGAAAGCACACCAGTGCAAGTAGATAAATAGGTTCCACTACGACGGGAAGGTAAATGGCATTTCCATGCACTCTTGTTTCCGTCACAGTGTTCCGTGTGCCAGAAGTGGCTTAGTCATGCTGGCCACATGACCCGGAAAGCTGTCTGTGGACAAACGCTGGCTCTCTCGGCCTGAAAGCAAAATGAGCGCCGTAACCCCATGGTCGTCTTTGACTGGACTTAACCATCCAGGCGTTCTTTACCTTTACCTTTTATGGGCACGTAAGGTAGGACACGGGTGGTGCTGTGGGTTAAACCACAAAGCCTAGGGCTTGCCGATCAGAAGGTCGGTGGTTTGAATCCCCATGACGGGGTACGCTCCCATTGCTCGGTCCCTGCTCCTGCCAACCTAGCAGTTCGAAAGCACGTCAAAGTGCAAGTAGATAAATAGGTACCGCTCTGGCGGGAAGGTAAACGGCGTTTCTGTGTGCTGCTCTGGTTCACCAGAAGCGGCTTAGTCATGCTGGCCACATGACCCGGAAGCTTTATGGCAGCTTCCTCGGCCAATGAAGCAAGATGAGTACCGCAACCCCTGAGTTATCCGCGACTGGACCTAACGGTCAGGGGTCCCTTTACCTTTAAGGTTTCCTTTAAAGCAGACCTCCCTTTCTGGCCCTTGGCAGATTCCCAAAGCCACAACTCCACAGACCCACCCTTTCCCTACACAACCCCCTTCTCTCCAGGTCACACTCTTCTTAGACCTGCCTTTTACTCTCCTTGAGTTTTTGCTTGGCTGGAAGGTGTCCCTGAACTCTGATATTACCTCTTGTTTGTTTGGATGGGGAACAGACCGAGGTCTGAGAGTATGCATAAAACCTAGACTAATGTGCAAAAGCAAAAAAAAAAAAATTACATTCGCTGATTGTCTTACTTTTGCCGCTGGCCCCTGGAAGGTTGCCCAGAAAGGCCCACAAAGCCTTCTTTGTGAAGGCTCCGCAACCCCTGCTATAAAGGGAGTTATGCTCAACATGTGGCTATTAAAAAAACAGAAGACCCAACTTCAAGGCTGGGGCCCAAAAGCAGGACTCCCCCCTCTAATTTGTACTTGAGAATACCCTACGCTCAAGTAGTGCATTCATAGTGCTTTGATGAATCTATGGTTCTATGGAGGTAAGAAAACAGCAGCAGCTCAGGTGAAACAGAGGAAGGTTATAATCTGATGTAGCAGACACACCCTGGGGATGTACATTTCTACTGCCCTGCTCAGGTATGCCATTTTTATTATTCGTTGCTTACCACCAGTGAAGCAACTTGTTTCTGGGTCAGAATGCAGCAAAATCTCGAGTGCATTGGTATCCGGCCAAAGCTCAGGAATAAAATGGGTCAACCTCAGCAGCTTGGTTTCCCCCTGAAAGTGCCTTCTGTTCTTTAACCAGGAGTGTGTTAGAGTCACACAGGAAAAACTGGTTGGTATTACCAGGCGTTGTGTGGGAGCAATCTTGGAATGATGTACTCCATTTATAGCAGAATACAGAGAAAGCATGGCATGAGTGGCTTGGAAGGTATCCATGAAGAGGAAGGGCAGGAGAGGCTGGAGTCCATCTTAGGTTTGGGCAGGAGAGGGCTTATCTATACTTCCCTCCCCCCCCACTGCTTTTCCCTGGGGAAAAGCTCTCTTTAGTGCTCAATCAGAGCAAATGGCAACCAGGTTTTCCATGGATGGCTGTTTGTTCCGATTTAGGGCTAAAGAGTGGGAAAGGAGAGGGGCAAGTGGAAAACCACTCGGACCCACGTTTTCTAGGCACGGGACAAGCAGGCGTGCGGACAAGCGCTGTGGTCACATCCACACTACCCCTTGAAAACACATGTAGAGCACACGACATTCCCCAAGGAGTCATGGGAGCTGTAGTTTACTCCTTCCAGAACTACAATTCCCAGGACCCTTAACAAACCAAGGATTCTTGGGGGAAAGCCATGAGCTTGAAATGTTAGCTATGGAAGTGACCTAAGCCTGTCTCCAGGGATGATTAGGCCAAAAAGTCTTTTGATTATTGGGGTCAAGGCTTATTGGTCAAGGAGAGGGAGAACTACAACTCAAGTTTTTTTTCCCTTTTGGTAAACTGCTTTGAGGGTTTCCTCCCCGCCTCCAATCAAGCGTTGTATAACCGTTATGAGATAAAATTAATTAATTGATTTTCTAGGGCTCAGCAACTGACTGCATTGAAAGCAGAGCCTTTCAGGGGAGGGAGGTGTTAAGTTGAACTGAACTGTGAACACAAATGTGTTGGTGGGAAGGAGAGAGAAACAGAACTGGGGTAGAAAGTGAAGAGGCCGAGCCCTGAACACAGAGCTTCTATTCTTGAACTGTGTGTTTTCAATGCAGTTGAGATCCTTTTGGAATTTAATAGTTAATTTAATGTTGGAACACCGTCACCCCCACCTACTTAAAAACAAAACAAAAACATGCTCCTGGGTGGATTGGACCACATGTTTACATCTATAGCATAATTGAACCTCAAACAGAGCTCAGCACTGCACACACAGATCCTTTGGTTCTTTATTCCTTAAAACCAAAGGAAATATGTAAGGGTCTGGGGGAAGGGAAAATAGCATGTTCAATCTGGGGACTTTTTAATTATTTTTTAAGCAAAGCAGCACCCAATATTCAGCTTTCAAAAGGCTTGTTTAGAAAGTGATAGATATAAACAACTCAAAATAACTAATTAAGAGAGAACCTTGTTGAATTGTACATCCACAATGCGCTTTGAGAAAGCTGTTTTCTATTGAGTCACTCTCACGAAAACTGCAGATGGTTACCTAAGTTGGTGCTGGTGGTGAGGAAGAGGCGGCATTTACTGGTGATCTGAGGAATGCGAATAAGGCTGTCGGCAGATGGCTTACAGATATCATTCCGAAATATCTTATCCTGACAAATAACAACAGTGTGTATAATTAGCACTATGCAGATGGCATTTGGAATGATTCCCTTCCATCTCAGCACTCTTCTTCCGCGTACGATTTTAAAAGGCTATTTTTAAGAGACTTTAAAAACACACAAAAACCACACATGCTACCAGCAGCATCTCTGGTACTACTTTAGAGCTGGCTGCCATCACAGTTCAGTGGATATACCAATATGCTTTATAGCACGTTAGAAACCCACGTCAGTGAGAAGATAGAAATGTTCAGAAGGATGGGAGGCAAGAAAAGGGAAGAGGAAGGAACCCCATCCAAGACCTCACTGAGAGGCAGGGTGGGAGTTATTGCAGATATGAATATTGCGCACCTTGAAGCGATTGGGTGCATAAAAACTGAGTCCTTCTGGAATAAAAATGGTTCAGATCCCTACTTATAGTTCAAAGCTTTGCTAACCAGAACTTCTTAAAAACAGGTACAAAACAAATCAATAATATATCCAAAAAGATCCATAACACATATGCTTGGCCAAGCACCTTCTAATTAATATAACAGAATTCCAAACAGACCAAGAATCTAAGGTCTCTTTCTCTCCTTACAGTCTGCCTTAGCCTGGAGCTGCATTCCCCTTAGAAGAAACCCATTTGCACATCCATCTCCCGCTATACCTGGGAAAAAATGACCAAAGGCAACACCCTTCAAAATGGTGATTTGCAATGAAATACCTTGACCATGTGAGTTAAAGTTAAACACTCACGTGAAGGAGCAGAGAACATTAACAGTTAATTATCAACCCAGCTAGAAGCTGAAAGAGTTATTTCTAGCTTTAGTATTTCTCAGTGGAATTTTCCGAGGTTAGACCCTCCAGCAATATACATACAGGCACTTTCCATTTCAGTGTGCAATTAAACAAATATGCTTAACGGGGTGGAGTGGGAACAGGGCCTATTAGGACTGATGACAGAGGCACATTGTCCTGTCTGGAGATGCTATATTGCCACCCAAATCAAAAGTATGAGGGTGGGGCAGACAGCAGCAGCATCCAAAACAGGAACTGTCATGGTGGGTGGAATTAATATGATATAGGCCCATCTTTTTTATGTGTTTCCATTTATTGACAGCATTTGTATGTTTTGTGATTTTAAATCTCTGCTGGGGCTCTCTCACCAAGAGAGTATTTGCCCACCCCAGATCTGGATCTAGACATCCAGGGAATTCTTCTTTTATTCTTTTCAACCAATTACAACCAAACATTAAAAAAACCTCCCATATGGTTTGTGTTTCTCCTCATTAAATGACTGATAATAACTTCTGCCTTCTGCATAATAACTTCCCCTTTTGCCCTTTTAGCGTGGATCAGACAATTACAAGTGCAGAGCTTGCTGGTAAGACGAGCTAGCCAGCAAAATTAAAAAAGCAAATTTGTTTGCTTAGCCATGGAAGAAAGAAAAACTCAAGAACGATACTTTTGAACATACGTTATATATGAATTGGATGAGGCCACAGGTCACGGCAAAACCCACAATTTGATACAGAGAATACAGGATGTCAACATCTATAGTCATTGATCATTACAATACTCTATTGCATTTGCAGCAGAGGAGAAACAAACCTTTGGTGGACACAGCATGCAAAGGCATAGGAGGCGACCTCTATTGTTCTTCTTGTTGATTAGACTCCTCACCTCCAAATGTCCACTTATTCTTGTAAGAAAGAATCCTAGGCATTTGTAAATAAAGCCATTAGACAGAAGGGCAAATCTTCCACTATGTGACTCTCATGGATACAATAGAGTCGCCATATTTTAAAAAGTTAAAAATTCTTTGGCAGAGTTGTTGAGCTTTTTTTGGGTTTTTTGGGGGGCCAGTTGCTGAGCATTTGAACTTTTAAAGCTATTTCTAAGGAAATTCACCAAAAACTAGACTTTCAACATGGGCTGTCATACATCCAGATTTTAATGGACACCTCAGCAATTTACACCCAGACACTGTTAGCGACTCCCATATTCTGGCTGTGTCCGGGAAATTCCAGACGTATGACCACCCTAAGATATAAACACATAAATTTTCACGCTTCCTTCCTTGCTCCATTTTTCTCAGTGAATGAAAATACACCAGAGGGAAAGAAAACGAGCAAAGGTAAGCACCATACTTCTGCTAGTACTGAGCAGAAAAAAGAGAATTATTATACTTTTCTTACTAATGGCGAGGCACTACTTTACTTTGTTTCCTTGGCAAGTTGTGGACTTCCCTTTCTTGGGGGTTTTTAAGCAGAAGTTGGATGGCCATCTGTCATGGATGCTTTAGCTGAGATTCCTGCATTGCAGGGGGTTGGACTAGATTAACCTTGAGCTCCCTACAATTTTATAATTCTATTTTATGATCTTCAGAAGGCTTACAGGGGCATGATAGAGATGTTCATGTTGGATATGGCCCATGTTGAACTAGATGGGCCAGTAGCTTGATCCAGTCCATAGATGTCAACTTTTCCCTTTTCTTGTGAGGAATCCTATTCGGAATAAGGAAATTTCCCTTAAAAAAAGAGAAATGTTGACAGCTATGATCCAGTAGGCTGTTGTTATGTTCTTTAATTTGTACATAGCCTCTCTGTTATGACTATCTAAGAGCTCAGATGACATTTTTGGAATTGTTAGGGAGCCAGAACGCTCCCTCATAATATCTGTTAAATACATAGGATTACAGGAAGCTTCCTTATGCTGAATTAGAATAATATTTCATCTAGTTCAATACTGTCCACACTGACTGGCAGGGGCTTCCTAGAAATTCAGATAGGTAACATTCCAGTCACTACCTGGTAATGCTAGAGATTAGAACCTTCTGCATGCAAACAGATGCTTTACCACTTCCCTAAGCCTTCCCTAAGTGGCTTTCACAGTTATGATTACTTTTACTGATGTAGTAGCAATAGGCTGGTTTTATTTTGGGGAGCAAAGACTGATCTGTCTGCACCACTACTTTGGCAAAAAGGTAAAGGACCCCTGGACGGTTGCGGTGCTCATCTCGCTTTCAGGCCGAGGGAGCCAGCATTTGTCCACAGACAGCTTTCTGGGTCATGTGGCCAGCATGTCTAAACCGCTTCTGGCACAATGGGACACCGTGACGGAAACTAGAGCACACAAAAACCACTTACCTTCCTGCCACAGCGGTACCAATTTATCCACTTTCACTGGTGTGCTTTCAAACTGCCAGGTTGACAGGAGCTGCAACACAGCAACGGGAGCTCACTCTGTTGCGGGGATTTGAACTGCCGATCTTCCAATCGGCAAGCCCAAGAGCATGAGTAGGCAAACTAAGGCCTGGGGGCCAGATCCAGCCCAATCAGCTTCTCACTCCGGCCCACGGACAGTCCGGGAATCAGCGTGTTTTTACATGAGTATAATGTGTCCTTTTATTTAAAATGCATCTCTGGGTTATTTGTGGGGCCTGCCTGGTGTTTTTACATGAGTAGAATGCGTCCTTTTATTTACAGTGCATCTCTGGGTTATTTGTGGGGCATAGGAATTTGTTCAAATTTTTTTCTCTTCCAAATATAGCCCAGCCCTGCACAAGGTCTGAGGGACAGTGGACTGGCCTATGGCTGAAAAAGTTTGCTGACTCCTGCCCAAGAGGCTCAGTGGTTTAGACCACATAGCCAGGTAATGGAGCCGCTAACAAAGAAGAAAACCACTTTGACCCAGGTAGTGAAATTGCTGGTATCCAAGGGCTACTTCACACCACCCATGCCAGCGATATGCATTGGATTGTATCGACCCACACAAACTTCAGCCCATGAACATTTTACCAGGTATGGTCCCCTTTCACTTGGGAACAGCTAGTTTTCATGACCCCAGCAGAAGCTGTGTTCACACCCTGTGTGATCATCAGCTGATAACAGTAACATGTGCAAAAAGAGCTCATCACAGATCAAACACCCCAGACCAAACATAAATATCGCCTCCCAGCACTACAGACACAATACTTTCCAAGGAACATGGTCCACTTTTCCAGCAACTAATCACCACGTGGTAAGTCATTATTTAAGCAATTTGCATGCATATGCGAATGAATCCCTATACTGCACCAGTGTTCTATTTAGCGGGGAAATATATGGGCCATCTAAGTGTGGCATATGGTAGCAGCTTACAAAATTTAATTTGTTTTCATATTCAAATTGTGCTGGCAGTAGATATAAGGTTGTGGCAGGGCAAATCAGAAGATTGAAGTATAAAAAATGTGAGTTGCGCAAATGGAAAGATAAACACAGTGACTGATACCCATATAAGTGATTTTGTACTTAATTACTGAAAAGCTGCATATATCTTGGTTTCCCATTTCAGTGTCTGATCAAGTTTGCTTAGTTATGCCATAAAATATCCTGGCCTTCCCCCCTCCCCTTTTTAATGTAGATCAAAAAGTTACACTGGGTTGTTTTTAAAGCAAAAATAACATCAGGCTCAAATGCATATGTCAAATTGCATGCACCTTCTTCCCAGACGTCACCTCCTGCAACTAGTCCTGCTCCATGCTCCCCTTGAGTGATTTTTCATGGCTGGAAGTGTCCTTGAACTGTGACCAGGCCTCTTGCTTGTCTGAATGGAGAGAAGGTTGCCTGGCTGGAACATAGACCTCTGTAGAAAGGCAAGAGCCCCATCCATTGCTCTGCCTACTTTTGACCCTCGCCTTGCCCATCACTGGTATGCGGCCCCTGGAAAGTTGCCCATGGAGACAGTGTGGCCCTTGGACTGGGAATGGGTTCACCAGCCTTGGTCTATATGGAGCAAGGTGAATGTTGTGGTTTCTTGTCACAAAAATGTTGCCAGCACCCAGAGAGGGCAACACTAGAATAGGAGGAAATGGCATAATTTGTCCCACCCAGGTGTCCACTCCATGAAGATGCTTCAGGAATAGCATGGTGGCCAGACCATAGGGAAGAGGAACCTATGCACACTTTTATCCTACTAGGGACCAGACAGTTTATGGATGCAGTGCCGCAATAGGTGGGGATGGACACCAGCTAAAATGGTTATGAAAAGGCAGTATAGAAATCCACGGAGGAGGAGGAGAACTCTGTGTTAGCTACCCATAATATTCAGATGTCCATATCAGTTGCTGGGGGAGACAAGAGTAGCAGAGGCAAATGAAGCTGAATACTGGTAGATTAAGGCAGAAGTACTTCTGTGGGTTAAACCACTGAGCCTACGACTTGCCGATCAGAAGGTCAGTGGTTCGAATTCCCGCAACGGGGTGGCTCCCGTTGCTCGGTCCCTGCTCCTGCCAACCTAGGAGTTCGAAAGCACGTCAAAGTGCAAGTAGATAATTAGGTACTGCTCCAGTGGGAAGGTAAATGGCATTTCCGTGTGCTGCTCTGGTTCGCTGTACACTGGCTCCCTCGGCCAATAAAGTGAGATGAGCGTTGCAACCCCAGAGTCGGTCATGACTAGAGCTAATGGTCAGGGGTGCCTTTACCTTAAGGACTGCACACAGTGTGTAGTTAATACTATGGAATTTGCTCCTTCAAGAAGTAGTGGTGGCCACCAACTTGGATGGCTTCAGAAGAAGACCACACAAACCCATGGAGCTATCACTAAGGGCTACCAACCCAGATGGCTATGTTTTGTCTCTGCTGCAAGAGGCAATTGCTTCTCTATACCAGTTGTTGGAAATCACTAGTGAGGAGAGAGCTGTTGCTCTCAGAACCTGCTCCCATAGACGTTGGGTTGACCATTGTGAGAAGAGGATGCAGTACTAGATGGACCACTGGCCTGATCCACCAGGCTCTTCTTAAGAGGTCTATTGCCTCAAAGCAGAGGCATCTGGTTGGCCACTGTGAGGGGAAAAGCATGCTAGGTTACATGGATCTTTGATCCAGTCTTGTGGGTCTCTCCTTAGGTTCTCAACTTGCCAGAAGAGGCTAAAGTTGTCCTGCTTTAAACAAATCATTTAATATCTGGTATTCTGCTAGGGGCTTTCTTTTTGTTTTTCCTCCCTCTCCCTCCCCAAAGCCCAGAAGCTCACAACCTCCATGGTCAGTATTTTTTGGGGGAGGCAACTAATTTGTCCTCTCCTGCATCTCAGTTTTTTGCTCAAAGGCAAAGATGAGCATGCGAGATCACTGACTTCTTCGCCACCCGCTCAGCTGCACTGTGAATTCACAGTCTGCCATAACCACCCTATGAAGGCTCTGGAAGCAGAAGTCGGTTCATAGACCTATGTTTTTTATACAGCCAAGCTTGCTCCATGACAACCACAGAATTAGCAAGCTAACTGCCGATTCTTTGTTTGATCAGAGCTGGCCTCAGTTTCTAGGTAGCAATGAGCTCAGCTTGAAGCAGCAACTGAACAAAATCATCTGTGGCGCTGTTACAGCAGGTCAGGGCTGTCTCAGAACAGGCAGGAGAAAGTTTTGGGAAGCTCTCAGCCGTTCCTGAGAGTCAGATTCTGCCTGTCGAAGTCAACGCAACAATGGCATAAGAGCACCTTTGTGGGTTGCAAAAGGAACTCATGAGGCAGTGAAGAACAAAGCAAAAATAGCTGCATTTTTAAAATGAAATATAGATATAGATGTGCACACATTCATATGAATGGACTGGAACATAACCGAGAGCCCAGCTGAGGAGCTCATTACATTTTATGGAGACTCACTCTGAAGAGTTTAAATTTAACAATTAAAATTGCACCAGGGAAGAAGGTAATGTTCCATTTTGGGACATTAAACCAGTTGTTTATGCTTTACTTAGGGGCTTCTCTGTAATTTTAGTAGCTGAAGCTTGGAAATGAAAGGATCCCTGTTTTGCTGGGTGAGCAAATGATTTTGATTTAGCAACCCTAACCTCTCCACTGAAAGGATAATGGATGGCAGTTCTACCCCCCCCAAAAAAAATCAACAGCCCCACTTGAAACTAATTCAAGAATAATCATAGACCACTGGAACTGAAATAAATGAAAAACTCAACTGATTTTTCTAACAAGCCACACCAACATAAAAACTAACACCCTTCCCCTTACACACATTTTTATTGGTGTGGATGTTCCTATGCCAATTTCCATGTCACAGTCTTGCTGTGCTTACAGCACCGTGGGAGTATTAAAATCCTTTAAAGCACAGGTTGCACTAGCAATTACCTAAGTTTAAAGACAGACAGAGCGTTTCTTTGCGGGACAATGAAAACAAAATTTCAATCTATTGAAGTCTGTGGCAAATGCAATTTAGAGCGAAGGCCCTGCAGTCCTACTACAGTGGTACCTCGGGTTACATACGCTTCAGGTTACAGATGCTTCAGGTTACAGACTCCGCTAACCCAGAAATATTACCTCAGGTTAAGAACTTTGCTTCAGGATGAGAACAGAAATCGCGGCAGCAGCAGGAGGCCCCATTAGCTAAAGTGGTGCTTCAGGTTAAGAACAGTTTCAGGTTAAGTACGGGCCTACGGAATGAATTAAGTACTTAACCCGAGGTACCACTGTACTGCCATGGGAGGAGGAAGCCGATTTCCCGAAGCCTGATACTGCCTTCCCACTGCTCTTTAAGGCTCCTCCCCGATTCCTTCCCCAGCAGCCTAAGGCTCTGTCATGTTGTCTCTTGTTCCTCTGCCATCTTCATTTTTCTGCATGTTCTGGGAGACCGAGATGCGGGTAGCAGCAGACACAGGAGACTATTCTTACAGTGGCCAGCCAAACCCTTATGGGAAGTCCAAAAGCATGCTTCTGCTGTCCATAGAGGTCGTACGTATCCATGATGGGTAGCCATTTCTTAGCTTTATCCTCCATAAATTGGTCTAATCCCTTTATTTAAGGCCACCTAAGGACTTGTCTGAGCAAAATGTGGATTCCCACAAGCCTGTGTCTCCATTAATATAGGATCATCCACATGACATCTTACAAGTGTCCCAGACCCTTTCCTCTTCAAATGTGTGTTGTTGTGGTTGTGAAGGACCCTTTCTTTGTTTTGTTTTGTTCTTTCCTGGGATACTCGGAGCAGTCAGGGAGTTGCTTCAAAGAGTTAAAATGACAGCAGTAACAGAATCGTTTATTTTGTCATGACAAAAATGGTACAGACAAGCGTTTGCCCGATGTCTGTCCCCGAATTCTGAGCTAGCCAGCTTTTTATACATTTGCAGAATACAATACCACCTGATTCCTTGTAAACCACCTGATTTCTGGGAAATCAAAAGTTATAGTAAGTTCCTATTACCATGTAAGGTCTTGGCCTCCCTCCTTCCTGCAATCTCCCTCCTCCCTGCCATGCCCCCCAGAACACCACGGCCATGTGCATTCCTGAGTTTGCTTATCTCTTTACAACCTTGAATAATAAACATTTGAGCCTGTTCCATCAATGCCAGCCTTGTTCTCCTGACGGACCTCTCCTTTCTCAGAAAGGCCTTTGGGGGGTTTGCTATGGCCCTACAGTTGTTTTAATCTTCAGAAAATCCAAAATGGCGAGGACTGGGGCAGGGAGGAGGGGAAGGGAACCACACCAAGGACCCTGAACAATGGTGGCTCAGGAAGAAGGGTAAACAGAGCTCCATGCCACCAACCTTTTCTAAGTTAGCTACCACACATGCTCTCCTACTTATGAGCAGTCGGCAGTAGCTCTTGCTTCACCTACTGTTGGACTCCCAGACTTTTGCCATACAAGTCCCAGTGCCTGCCAACCAATATGGATTCTGTGATTCATAGTCCCAAGTCCCTAGCAGGAGAAAAGGGCACTGTGTCGGTGTTGAGAATTCCGTTCCTCCAGTGCTGCAGATGTGTGGGATTGTTACATGTCACATGTCTGTTTACATTCCAGTTCTGATTATTTGAGTCTTGTGAGCGGAAAGGGAGATACGCTGTTTCCGCTCTCTATAGCTATTGTTTTTGCAGTTCTCTCTCCAAGGAAAAGGTGGGACGTGGGTGGCGCTGTGGGTTAAACCACAGAGCCTAGGACTTGCCGATCAGAAGGTCGTGGTTCGAATCCCCGTGATGGGGTGAGCTCCCATTGCTCGGTCCCTGCTCCTGCCAACCTAGCAGTTCGAAAGCACCTCAAAGTGCAAGTAGATAAATAGGTACCACTCCGGCGGGAAGGTAAACGGCACTTCCATGCACTTCTCTGGTTCGCCAGAAGTGGCTTAGTCATGCTGGCCACATGACCTGGAAGCTGTACGCTGGCTCCCTCGGCCAATAAATCGAGATGAGTGCCGCAACCCCAGAGTCGGTCATCACTGGACCTAATGGTCAGGGGTCCCTTTACCTTTACCTTTAGGCTTAGATGTTACTCCTGAGGGCTGAGCTTCTGTTTGGACTCTGCTAGTCGTGTGCTCATGTCCTTGGAGAGACCGAAGTGATGAATCCCAGGCGACGCTGCACTGGTGGTGGGGAAGGCACCAGCCTCGGCATTACCACCCAACAGTCGGTTGTGAAGAGGGGGGCTTGGAGAGAACGGAGGTGGTGAAGGTAATGGCTTGAGCACACAGATTTCTTCAAATGTTACATTCAATACTGAGGAAGTCTGCTATCTGATGGCTACCCTCCAAAGACCTGGACCTCCTTTCACGGCTAGCAGAAAGGCCCATCTCTGAGCCAAGGTAACCTGCAAAAAACCCATATCCAAAGTCCTGCAATCTCTGCATACCGAGATGCGCCTTCCATTCTTCCTCATTGAAAGGGTCATGGAAATCAATGTGATTTCTCCCAGAAATGCCACAGGCAATTGTTATGAGGCAAATGAAAAATAGCATCCCACTGTTTATTTTCCCAGGGTGGTACTTTAGCTTGGTAAAGGAACAAAACAGGCCATATTTGTGGGGGCGACTTTAAACATCAAGCTGAGCTGTGAGATGGCCAGGGATTATTGCTGGATATCTTCACTTACCTGACACGAGAATTACTCTGTTTTATGCTGGAGCCTGCCATCTAAGATGGGGAGTTATCTTTTCTATTACCTCTGTTTTTTCTTTGTAATGTTTATCCATCAGCTGAGGGCCTCCTCTAGATAACAGCTAACTGAAGCTTGCAAAGTAAATAAGTCTGTATGTGTGTTGTTATTTGCAGGGATGGGGGAGAAATCGGATACAGTTTGCACTTAAATGCAAACCTACCTATTTTGCACTTTCAAAAAGAAAACATAACCAGCCTTCCAAATTCACTCTTCATCAAATTTTGCAGTGCTGTTCTCAAGCCAAATAATAATAATATATACAGAAATGCATATACTAATTTTAAGGTGCACACAAAAATACATATATTAGTGAACACTTGGCCCCAGGCAGTCTCAGAGATCACCCACCCCACCCTGGGGGAAGGGCTAATGTCCTAGTTAAATATATGGTTGAGAGGGAATAGGGGAAGAAGGAAAGCAAGAAGGTTGTGTTATGTACAGTACTGAAGTTCTCACCCTGGGCCAGCAGGGGGATACTGTAGATAGTTATGCAAATGAAGGATCGAAAGTGACGTTCAGTGATTGGCTAGTTTGTATGCAAATGAAGGATCGAAAGTGACGTTCAGTGATTGGCTAGTTACAGAAAATGGTTACTGTTGCATTCTAGTGGACCTCTATATAAGCAGGCTGACTGAGCTCCTCAGTTCAGTTCTGTTCCAGCTTACAAATAAAGAGCTGCTTTGGAAAAATCGCTGTGTCGTCTGATATGTTCGTCCACAGCTTAACAGGTTGCTTGCTGCTACATAGAGGATTAGATCCTGTGGGGCATTGCTCGAGAAGAAGGAGAGGTCACATGGGAAGTAGGAGGTCAGGTGGCAAAGCCATTTGAAAAGGAGCACCCTGAATCCAGACCCAGGTCTGAACCTAGACTGGCATAGATCCAAATACTCAGTCTCATCCAGGAATGCCTGCAGTTGATCTGCCATGACTCACTCAGTCACCTTCCCTAGAAAGGGAGTACCGTATTTTTCTGTGTATAAGACGCCTCCATGTATAAGGCACCCCCTCTTTTTTGGGACTCCACAGAGAAAATGCGGGGGAGATTGCCCAGAGCTGTTGAGCTTTCGGGGGGGGGGGGGTTACTGAAAATTGCATGCTCGCAGGAACACAACAGCCAATTGCACGCAGCCACCAATTGTTTGCACGCTTGCTGAAAGCAAGCATCAATCAATAGCCAGCGGACCTTGCCACACCCACCAATCACCTGCAAAAACACCACGGATGATATCCTGAACACGGTAGCCGCCAGTCACCTGTCCCACCTCTCCACTAACCGTGTATAAGATGACCCCAAGTTTTCAGCATAATTTTTAAATAAAATAACCTTGTTATACACGGAAAAATATGGTATTTGCAGTTGGGCGAGTATTGTTACTGTCAATTGGGTCAAGGAGTGGCATTTTCAAAAGTGTTCCCACCACCGTCTCCTTTAAGTGAAGCATTTGCCGCTTCCTGGAGCAACCTGGTCAACCTCTATCCATCTCACCAGCCGTGATGGGCAGGAATCAAGGGAGCATGTAGGTGGGTGCATTCCTGCAAGCGTCCTGTCGACATCCTCGGGCCTCATGAACTGAAAACAATCCCACGAAGTCAAAGTAGCATGGGACACCTCAGCTGGGACTGTAATGGCAACATCTAAATCACAAGAGACTTGAGCACCTTGCTCCTCAAAATGACGGGTCAAATGGTCACAGCAGGCCTCCGTATCCTACAAAGGCCCATCTCCCATTGTTCAGCCCTGAGGTCCAGCTCCAAGGGCCTTCTGGTGGTTCCCTCCCTGCAAGAAGTGAGGTTACAGGGAATCAGGCAGAGGGCCTTCTCGGTAGTGGCACCCGCCCTGTGGAACACCCTCCCATCAGATTTCAAGGAAATAAACAACTACCTGATATTTAGTAGACATCTGAAGGCAGCCCTGTTTAGGGAAGTTTTTAATGTTTCATGTTTTATCGTGTTTTTAATAATATTTTGGGAGCTGCCCAGAGTGGCTGGGGAAACCCAGCCAGATGGCGGGGTATAAATATATTATTATTATTATTATTATTATTATTAACTTCACTGATGCGGGTTTTTTTTATTGCTGACCTACTCCTGACTCCGGTGCCTGACAAGAGGAGTGAAGTGATGGAGACTCAGGTGCAGGGCAAATTATTACTATTATTTATTAAAATTGTATACCACCCTATACCTGCAGGCCTCAGGGCGGTTGCAACATAAAATCACAATACAGCGGAGGGAGAGCTGAATTGGCTTCAGCTGTGCATTTGTACTGCGTCAAATTTCCACACTGCTTCAGCCGTCTGTTTAACAGCAGTGAGACACTTGACCAGAAGTGAGCATTGCAGTTCCACCTGACCCGATGTGCCATATCTTACAGATTGGTTATTTTCTGTGGCTCCGCTGGACATACTCATCAACATTGTGGTTTTTCAGAGGTGTTCCACATATATGCATACGTTAGTGGAAGGAATGTACAAAAATGCATTCCATTAAGGAAAATAGCTGGCCAAAATGTGTATAGCAGGTAAAAGTAGACACAAAATGCATACAGTGGTACCTCGGGTTACAGACACCTCAGGTTACAAACACTTCGGGTTACAGACTCCACTAACCCTGAAGTAGTACCTCGGCTTAAGAACTTTACCTCAGGATGAGAACAGAAATCGTGCGCCAGCGGCATGGTGGCAGCGGGAGGCCCCATTAGCTAAAATGGTACCTCAGGTTAAGAACTGTTTAAGGTTAAGATTGGACCTCCAGAACGAATTAAGTTCGTAACCAGAGGTACCACTGTACATTGGAAGGAATAACTGCTCTCAAATTCTGATGAATTTCCATGAGAACTTTTTTTTTTTTAAAAAAATGCAAACTGATGTAGAAATTTGGCGCTTTGGATTGGAAGAAATGGAAAAGGCAGAGAAACCAAAATCGGCAGATTCATCCATCCTTATGCTCATACTTGAAAAAGCATAGGTAAAGGTAAAGGGACCCCTGACCATTAGGTCCAGTCGTGGCCGACTCTGGGGTTGCAGCACTCATCTCGCTTCCGGGTCATGTGGCCAGCATGACTAAACCGCTTCTGGAGAACCAGAGCAGCGCACGGAAACAGCGTTTACCTTCCCGCCAGAGCGGTACCTATTTATCTGCTTGCACTTTGCCGTGCTTTCGAACTGCTAGGTTGGCAGGAGCAGGGACCGAGCAACGGGAGCTCACCCCGTCGCAGGGATTCGAACCGCCGACCTTCTGATCGGCAAGTCCTAGGCTCTGTGGTTTAAGCCACAGCGCCACCCACGTCCCTTTGAAAAAGCATAAAGGTAAAGGTAAAGGTACCCCTGCCCATACGGGCCAGTCTTGCCAGACTCTGGGGTTGGTGCGCCCATCTCACTCTATAGGCCGGGGGCCAGCGCTGTCCAGAGACACTTCCGGGTCACGTGGCCAGCGTGACATCGCTGCTCTGGCAAGCCAGAGCCGCACACGGAAACGCCGTTTACCTTCCCGCTAGTAAGCGGTCCCTATTTATTTACTTGCACCCGGGGGTGCTTTCGAACTGCTAGGTTGGCAGGCGCTGGGACTGAGCAACGGGAGCGCACCCCGCCGCGGGGATTCGAACCGCCAACCTTTCGATCAGCAAGCCCTAGGCGCTGAGGCTGAGGCTTTAACCCACAGCGCCACCCGCGTCCCTGAAAAAGCATACTGCAATGCTAAAAAACATTCAAATAATGCAGAATGTGTAAAGGGCTGAGCTGTCCCTCATCCCTAGGAGAGGCCTTCAGACAACTACAAAAACTTTAACAAATAAATGTCAAATGAGAGCTCTGCAATGAAAGTCCATGCCCCAATTGGGCAAGAAAAGTTTTGAACTCTGGCACCAGGCAAGAGGATTTCACCCGCAGAAGGATCAGTAAGTAATGAACGCTGACATTTACAAACAAATATGTTCCAACTGACCCTATTGACTGGGGACACCCCTCATTTCTGGAACTGTTCCCTAGCAAATCATTGTCCTCCTTCTGCCCCTGCTTTGCCTTTACAAAAATCCTGGGGGAAACTTTAAAATACAAATGTGTGCGAAGATGTGCAGTGTTGTTCATCGGATTTTATTCCTTTCCTCCAGGTCTCTAGAACTTAATCCTATAGTACAATTAAATGATAGAATAAACTTTCTCGATATAAACACACAGATGACCTGCAACGCAATGTTGCAGCGTGAAGTTCTCTTTTTCAACCAGCCCAGCGTTAACCTGTATAGTTAAAGCTATGGTTTTCCCAGTAGTGATGTATGGAAGTGAAAGCTGGACCATAAAGAAGGCTGATCGCCGAAGAATTGATGCTTTGGAATTATGGTGCTGGAGGAGACTCTTGAGAGTCCCATGGACTGCAAGAAGATCAAACCTCGCCATTCTGAAGGAGTGTTCACTAGAAGGACAGATCCTGAAGCTGAGGCTCCAATACCTTGGCCTCCTCATTAGAAGAGAAGACTCCCTGGAAAAGACCCTGATGTTGGGAAAGATGGAGGGCACAAGGAGAAGGGGACGACAGAGGACGAGATGGTTGGACAGTGTTGTTGAAGCTACCAGCATGAGTTTGACCAAACTGCGGGAGGCAGTGGAAGACAGGAGTGCCTGGCGTGCTCTGGTCCATGGGGTCACGAAGAGTCGGACACGACTAAACGACTAAACAACAACAAGTCAGCGGTGGAGCACAGGGATTCTGGAAGGAAGATTGTGAGTGTGCCTGTGGCTTCTGCAAGGACAGAGCTATAAAATAAAACTATGCATCACTCAGCGTGAAGACAGGAGTGCCTGGCATGCTCTGGTCCATGGGGTCACAAAGAGTCGGACACGACTAAACGACTAAACAACAACAACAACAGTGTTAACCAGTGAGTTTCACAGGTGTATGGATTTGAACCCTGGTCTCCCAGGTCCTAGTCTAGCACTTTAACCTCTACACCACTATAATGGTGGCATTTCTATGTACCTTGAAACTCTCAGACATGATGCGATTAAACTATAAACAAATAAAAATAAACCAGAAAGCTTTGGCAATTAAAGATGGCTAGAGAATCTAGCTTTAACCAGTGTTGCCAATTGTTCTGCCTGGTAAATCACTAATATAAAACATTTATCTTTTTTTGCATGCTGGTTGAACCAGCATGTACTATAGACTGTGACTAAAGCTAAGATACTTAAAAGCCTTTTTCCTCTGCTTCTGGCAAGAAGCATTAAACAAATATAATAAATCTTGTATTTGACTTTCATGAAAGTGTGCCAGCCTAGGAGATGGGAATGTGGAATTTCCTTTTAGCTTATAGAAACACAGAATCACAGAGTTGGAGGGAACCATGTAGACCATTTCATTCAATTCCTTGCTTGATCCAGGCAATCCAGAGCAAGAATATCTTCAGCCAATGGCAGCCCAGCCTTTGCACGGAGACCTCTAACAAGGAAAAGGTCAAGGGCTGGCAGATACTCATGTTAGAATATCTACAATTAGCAAAACTGATGGGATCAGTTAGAGGAATATGGAAACAAAAAACAACAAGAGAAAGGAAATATGTAAAACTTTATTGTACAAATAATTCCGTATTAGCAGAAACTGAGCGATATTAGTAAAGAAAAAAATCAGAGGAATGTATACAAAGTAGAAAGGAATGATATTATACAATATAAATCTGTGTATATATGTTTATATTATAGTATAATGAGAAGGATGGGAAGGATTGTGTCGATGAACACTTTTACTATGTAAATAGTTTTGTCTTGTCTTCTCTTTGCCTATTTTGATTTCTTTACTTCTTATCTTTGTTATTTCTTTATTTTTTCTTCTTTCCCCCCTTTTCGTTATTCCTTTAGAAATTTTCTATTTTCTATTTACTTTTCTTTTTCTTCATATGTAAAGAGATAGTATATAATGTTTGTATAGATATGTAAATTTTTAATCAATAAAGAATAATTCATTAAAAAAAAAGAAAAGGTCAAGGGCTCCATTGTCCAACTGCTCCAACTGCCAATGCATAACGCCACTCAACATGCATGCAAAATCTACCCTTCTTCAACTTAACCTCATCAAATCTGGCCCTACTCTCCAGGGGCAACAGAGAAAAAGCCTTAGAAGCAAAAGTGTGAAGTGAATGGTCACACCCACTGTATCTCAGTACAAGCCCCATTAGCTAAAAGAGGCCCCTCTCCTGTGGGAATGGCTTTTTGGAGAGAATTCCCACCGCTTGCATACTGTTGTCGTTGCTGTTTAGTCGTTTAGTCGTGTCCGACTCTTCGTGACCCCATGGACCAGAACACGCCAGGCACTCCTGTCTTCCACTGCCTCCCGCAGTTTGGTCAAACTCATGCTGGTAGCTTCGAGAACACTGTCCAACCATCTCGTCCTCTGTCGTCCCCTTCTCCTTGTGCCCTCCATCTTTCCCAACATCAGGGTCTTTTCCAGGGAGTCTTCTCTTCTCATGAGGTGGCCAAAGTATTGGAGCCTCAGCATCACTACCTGTCCTTCCAGTGAGCACTCAGGGCTGATTTCCTTCAGAATGGATCGGTTTGATCTTCGTGCAGTCCATGGGACTCTCAAGAGTCTCCTCAAGCACCATAATTCAAAAGTATCAATTCTTTGGCGATCAGCCTTCTTTATGGTCCAGCTCACACTTCCATACATCACTTCTGGGAAAACCATAGCTTTAACTATATTGATCTTTGTTGGCAAGGTGATGTCTCTGCTTTTTAAGATGCTGTCTAGGTTTGTCATTGCTTTTCTCCCAAGAAGCAGGCATCTTCTTGGGGCTCCATTACCTGTCTATAAATGAAGTACCGATGCAGACAGATCAGTCTTTGCTCCCCAAAATAAAATTGACCTATGGGTATGTGTGTCTTGGCAGACCACGCCTGGAGTACTGTGTTCAGTTTTGGGTGCCACAATTAAAAAGGATATTGACAAGCTGGAATGTGTGCAGAGGAGGGCAGCCAAGATGACCAAGGTTCTGGAAACCAAGCCTTATGAGGAACGGTTGAGGGAGCTGGGTCTGTTTAGCCTGGAAAAGAGGAGACTGAGAGGAGATACGATAGCCATCTTCAAATATCTTAAAGGCTGTCACATGGAAGAGGGAACAAGCTTGTTTCTCCTGCTCTAGAGGGTAGAACCCAAACCAAAGGCTTCAAGTAACAAGAAAGGAGATTCCGACTTGATATCAGGAAGAACCTTCTGATGGTAAGAGCTATTTGACTGTGGAATGGACTCCCCCAGAAGGTGGTGGACTCTACTTTCTTGGAGGTTTTAAAGCAGAGGTCATGAGTGCTTTAGTTGAAAATCCTGCATTGCACGGGGTTGGACTAGATGACCCTTGGGTCCCTTCCAACTCCATCTGTTGGATATGCTTTTGGTGTGGATCTTCTCTATACTTCACAGGCATTCATTATGTAACCAACATTTTAAATCAGAAATGAAGGTTTAAGGGGGGGGACCAACAGATCGAGTGTCTGTGGGATTAGTCTGTGTGCTTGGTTTAAGCCGTCTGGTTTAGTCTATTTTATTTTTAAATGGCAAAGCTGTATGTTCTATCAGAATTGAAAACCTAAGCCATTTCCTTCCACCGCAGTGACCTTTCGAGTCATTATCCTTTGGGCAAACTGATAATGAAAAAGGGGGGTGGGAAAGCTGCGGAGAGCTGCCCCCATGATACTTTGTTGTTGTTGTTGGTTGTTCTTGTTGTGTAACCATTTGCAATCTTGCTAGGAACTCAAGGCAGGTTTCATTGATCATTTGCTCTCTCTCCCCCCCCCCTTTCTCTTAATGGATGTTTGGAAAGTCGCAAACTATTCCAATGTAAGCTCAAAGAGCAAATGCAGGAAACTGATAATTACCTTCTTCCTTAGGGAAAATAGAGAAAAAAGACTTAGGGCATAGCAATATCTTGGACTTAAATTGGTTTAAAAGCTGTTCCATTTCTCCGAGGAACCCCCAGGTAGCTGAGATCTGTGTTGTAAGGCAACTCCATGCCTTGGGACTGAATTGTGGATGTAGGTATTTGACAGACCCTCCTGGCAAGTGCCCTTCAGCATCCATAGGTGGGTAGCAGCAGCAGCAGCAGCAGCACACTCCCATCCATGCTTGGTTAAAAACACAGGAAATGGAGGCACATTAGCTCTCTCAGTGGCCAACGATAGATGCCCACGAGAAGCAGAATCTGAGCACAACAACCCTCTTCGCACTTTTGATTCCAACTTCCTAGCAACTGGCTTTCAGATGCATACTGCCTGACAGTGGAGGCAGAACATACCCATCATCAGGGCCGTCTTAAGCATATCCGGTGCCGTGGTGCAAAGATCCCTCCAGGGCGCCCGCTGGCAACTCCAGAACAAGGGAGGGGATGGTAGAAAATGTCCTCTGCCTCCCCCACCACCCCGATCCCCGGTGTGGCGGCGACGATTAAGCAGGAAAACGTGCTGGTGGACATGCTGTCTGGCATCTGGGTGCCCGAGAAGGCAGCCCAGGAAGGCTGCACGTTGCCTTCTGCCAGGAAGCAGGAGGAGGACAATGACCGGGAGCAGCTTCCATCCTAAGCCTCTGCGGGGATCGCTCTCCTCCTGTGGAACCTTGGGAAGGAAGCTGCATGCCCACCAGCCATATAATAATAATAATAAATAATAATAAATTTTATTTATATCCCGCCCTCCCCAGCCGAGGCTGGGCTCAGGGCGGCTAACAATCAAAATAATCCGACGTTCTAAAAACATTCATTATAAAATTAATTAAATCAAATTAAAATCAA
>JAXCMG010000003.1:87454063-87465495 GCA_034642415.1 Podarcis siculus | reverse complement strand
CTGAATTTTTGAATTTTATTGTTATCCATGTTTTTATACTGTATTTTATGCTGCTTTTACAATTAAGTGTTTTAAATTTGTTGTTAGCCGCTCTGAGCCCGGTTTTTGAATCGGGAAGGGTGGGGTATAAATAAAAATAAATTATTACTATTTATTAATTGGCAGAAGTGCTTCTCCGCCTGCACTCTGCAGTGACACAGTCTGCTTGACGTACCCCACGTGGTCCCACTGGTTGTGTGGCTTGGCTCTAAGTAAATCAGATATTTGGGACACAGGTAGCACCATGGTCTAAATCACCGAGCCTCTTGGGCTTGCCGATGGTAAGGTTGGCAGTTCGAATCTACGCGACGGGGTGAGCTCCCATTGCTTTGTCCCAGCTCCTGCCAACCTAGCAGCTTGAAAGCATACAAGTACGAACAGATAAACAGATAACACTGTGGTGGGAAGGTAAATGGCATTTCCATACGTTCTGGCACTCATCACGGTCCTCTGTGTGCCAGAAATGTTTTAGTCATGCTGGCCACATGACCCAGAAATCTGCCTGCAGACAGACGCCGGCTCCCTCGGCCCAAAAGCAGAGATGAGTGCTGCCTGCCAAAATCAAATTCAACTGGACTTAACTGTCCAGGGATCTCCTACCTTTACCTTTATACCAGGTGTAGCTGGGTTGTGAAAGGTTATGTGTGAAAAACCAGTCATTGTCTACATTTCTTATTCTTTTTTCTGCAACATTTCAGTTCAACTGAAATAAGAAAAGGAGAAAAACCGAGAGAACCTTTGTTGCCCCTCCCAAAGTCTTTCTTTACAGTGACAATCAAAGTGGGAGAAGGGACACGTTTTATTAACTGAGCTAATGAAGCATCTCTTTCTGCTAACGTTGCCTAACTTCCCTAGGAGCTCATGTGCTTTTCGCTCAATTTCCGTCTGTTTCTGAACCATCTCGGCAATTCACGAGATTCCTCTCCTCACTTGTGGATAATTTTCTACACTGTCGTCTTTAAGCTCTGCTGGAACCGCAGACTCGCTGGAGCATGGAGGGACTTGGCAATATACAAACCCACCAAGATTTCTTTCTTACAGGTGTTGGCCTACCTTGTGGTAATTCACACCCATGCAGGGCTCCCTGAGCAGAAATTCACATATGCAAATTCATACGCACATCAGGTCAGTTGCAAAGCATTTGTGTGCTTGGTCTTTGCTGCTTCCTTTAAAACACATGGAAGCATGGACTGGGGAAAAGGTGGAACAACAATTCTGTCCTGTTCATATTTACTTTATGGCATCCTTGACAGCAAAAGACTAGAGCAAACATATGCACTTCAGTATGTATCAAACAAAGAAGTAACACAAATAATGCACAGTGACACCTACAGATGAGCAAATTTGTCAATATTAGTTTTTCTCGGTTTTTCATTTTTGAAAATTCATCAGAATATTACTGCAAATTTATTCTAACGCACACTGTATACAATTTTCCCCAATGCACACATTTTTGCAAAACAATTCCCACTAGTATAATGTATTTTTGTATGTTATTTCCAGCAATATATGCATTTTTAGACACACTTTAATATGTTGAATTTTAATGCAACATTGCTCAGTTGGAGAATTTGCGAAATTTAGAGATGGGTGAATTTCAAGAGATGGCTGTGTTTTGTTTTACTTACTGTTCCCAAAAGTACAAAAAAGGTAAGTTTGCTTTCAAATGCCAACTGAATCAAAGAGAATCAAGAAATTTGAGAGAAATAAGTGCAGAGATGCACTCAAATGTTCATGCTCAGGTTCATATGGAGAGATGTGGTTCCTGAGGTATTGTGGTCCTGAGTCACTTAAGACATGAATACAACAACACTCTCCCCAATTGTGATTCCCATCAACTAGTATTCAGAGGTAATCTGAAGGGCCACACCTGGTACTAGAAGTTATGGTGTATGGGAATTTTTGAAGCATTTTGATGCTGTCTTAACAGCAGCGACAACAGCAAGAATGATTTATTTTTATCCAGGTCTTTCAGTAACAACACCCCGTTTCCAGAGACAAACTGTGTGCCTTTACAGGCTCATCTTGTTTGGTCCTCAACCAGATATCTTTCATCCCCTTCCTCCAGCTCATTTTCCCTTTCCTATTGTATTTACAGTAACTTTCTAAGAGTGAGAGTCAGCCAAATTAATTTTCCTCAAGAATAGTTATGATAGGGTTGTATGGCAGGCAGGAAGGGAGAGGAACATGAGGGGGACTCTCTTACTGTGTTTATTGTTACCTGTCGCTATTGATCATTAACTGCTCTCAGCTGAAGTATGACTTCCATTTCCCTTTTCCACCCTGGATTAAGTCACACACATTCTTCTCTGTCAAAACATTTTAAAAAGTTACATAGGCAGCACGTTCAGAGTTTGAAGGCTGCCTCTTTCAGTGTAGGAAGCCATTATGTTTCAAAAAGAACCATACTGTATGTCACTGAATGGGATGTGTGAATTGCTGCATGAGAAATTGGAATCATCTTATTCAGGGTCTTTTAGAATCATAGAATCATAAAACTGGAGAGTTGGAAGGGACCACGAGGGACATCTAGTCCAACCCCATGCAATGCAGAAATCTTTGTTGGGATCCACAGAATGCTGTGAGAGATAATAAGTCTGCAGGCTTGAGTTTGCTAGCTGATGCAACTGGCTGATGCAATCAGCCTGCAATACTTCTATGGAAGTGCTGGGTCAGTATGACTTAGCAGTAATGTGCTGTCAGTTGATTGGCTGCCATCGGTTTAAAAGGGAAACCTGTCCAGCAGTAAAGATGGTGGTATAGAGGAGTGTGGTGAGAGAGAGAGAGAGAGAGAGAGAGAGAGAGAGTCTTCCTATTTGCCTTAAGGTGCAGCCAGGTACTCTGTTTGACTGTATGAACTGCTCGTGTATTAAAGCCTGTAGGTATTTGTGTGTGTGTGTGTGTGTGTATCTCACAATAAATATACTGCACTGAAGAACGTGGAACTCTGAGCATTTCTGCTAAAGTGCTGTGAAGAATTTGCGGCAATCTTTTCCCCAATGTGGTGCTTGAACTCCCCAAACTCTGAGATTTCCCCCACCCCGGGGGCCACCAGGGGGCGCATTGGAAGATGGCCGACAATAACATCTCTCCGACCCACACGAGGTAATTAAGAGGCTGCTATGGGAAGTATGCAGCCTTCCTCCCCCCCCAAGGGGATGGGGGGGACTGCCTTGCCAGCGGTGTCCATAATGCACCCCTGGATTCGAAAGAAGGGGGTGTGGACATTTGGCACGAAGCCCTCGGTGAAGTCGGCTCTTCCTGACTCTGTCTCCAATTAGCGCACTGGTTCGCATTAGCTCGAAATATTTAATTGGAAATATATAATTGGAAAGAAGCTATTGCACATACATCAAGTGAAGATCGGGAGTAAAGACTGCTGATTAATGGGATCTCTGTGAGCGGAGCGACGGGCATGAAAATAAATCAAGTCAAGAATCAACATCAAGAGACTGGTATGTTGGAGTGAAA
The DNA here is from genome assembly GCA_034642415.1 of Podarcis siculus. Classification (NCBI taxonomy): domain Eukaryota; kingdom Metazoa; phylum Chordata; class Lepidosauria; order Squamata; family Lacertidae; genus Podarcis; species Podarcis siculus. The sequence continues at coordinate 87,461,985 of JAXCMG010000003.1, read as the reverse complement.
CGGAAAGGGAGGGGAGGAAAAAACTTTTCTTTTTTTGCCTTATGTGAGTACTAATAATCCTCCCCTCCAGACAGAGAGAAGAGTCGTTGCTATTATTAATCACAAGCAGGAGATTAAGAACTGTGTGGGAGTGAATTATTGATTGAGGAGAGGACTGGTGGAAATACCGGGGAATGAAAGGAAAGTTTTATGACGCAGTTAAAAAATGGAGTTTCGTGAAGACAGGCTTGCTTAAGGTGGATGAGAGGGAGGAGGACCAGGGTCATTGGAATGTGAATGTATGGTTATCGGAACGTCATCTTGACCTGGCAGAGCCCTCTGAGATATAGATTCGCAAGCCTGTGAATCAACGGACAGACAGTGGGAATGTTTTTAACGGAGGGGAGGAAATGGCGTCTGTCCTTTATGTGATATGATTTTTGGAGAGTGTAAAACCCACACAGGAGATGTTTGTCTTTCACCCGCTTGTGAAGATTATCAGAGATCACAAAGAAAGGAATATATGATAACAACAAGAAGATGAAGAAAATAACAAAAAGACTATCTGGACAGAACTGGATAGAACTGTTTGATCAAGGCAGCAGCAAGAGTGATGTTTTGACCCCTTTCGGAACTTGAAGTATGGGTACCCCCAACAAAAATTTTAAAAATCTGGCTGTATAATTTGGATTTAATGTGATTTGGAATTAATGTGATTTAATTGGCCTATTAATAAAAATTATATTAAAAAAAGAGAGATTTCCCCCACCCCAAGCTGGAACATTCAAATTTGCCCAGAAATTTTATGAATGGGGAGGGGGAAATGCTTTTGTGCAAGAGGTGACCCTGAAGGTCAAAGTTATACAAATCTTTCCTTTTGGATCCATCTTATGACTGGCCAGCTTCTGAAACCCAGGTCAAGTGGGATCTCCTAGGAAGGGGAGCCTCCTATAGCCTCTAGTACAGAGATGGGGGACCTGTGGCCCTCTAAATGTTTAAGGTAAAGGTAAAGGTACCCCTGCCCGTACGGGCCAGTCTTGACAGACTCTAGGGTTGTGCGCTCATCTCACTCTATAGGCTGGGAGCCAGCGCTGTCCGCAGACACTTCCGGGTCACGTGGCCAGCGTGACAAGCTGCATCTGGCGAGCCAGCGCAGCACACGGAACGCCGTTTACCTTCCCGCTAGTAAGCGGTCCCTATTTATCTACTTGCACCCGGGGGTGCTTTCGAACTGCTAGGTTGGCAGGCGCTGAGACCAAACGACAGGAGCGCACCCCACTGTGGGGATTCGAACCACCGACCATGTGATCGGCAAGTCCTAGGCACTGAGGTTTTACCCACAGCGCCACCCGCGTCCCTAAATGTTTACTGGAGCCCAACTCCCATAATCTCTGACCACCAGCCATTCTGTTGGGACTGATGAGAGTCCAACAACATCTGAAGGGTCACAGATTAATAACCACCACCTTTGTACATGCTGGGAGCCCAAGGTGCTGCCTTCCCCTAGTGGAGACTCAGGGACAGCCAGCTTATCCTTTGATCCCCCTAAAGTCCAGCCTTTCTCAACCTGTGGGTCCCCAGATGTTGTTGAACTACAACTCCCATCACCCCTAGCTAGCAAGGCCAGAGCTCAGGGATGATGGGAGTTGTAGTCCAACAACATTTGGGGACCCACAGGTTGAGAACCGGTGCGCCTAAACCCAGACACATGGGTGTATATGTTTTACAGAATGCTTGGCCTACCTCTGAGTCATAGGTTTGTTCACAATCATCCCCTTGGCCCTAAGAACAAAAACATCAGAGAATTGGACAAGTTATCAGGCAAAGTACTCACCTGGCACAACAGAAGGCCTCATTTCGCTAAACTCTGCTACTGAGGATTCACTCTTCTTGGACTAATACGGAGATAGGAACTCAGTTGTCCTCCAGAATTTGGCAATACAGTTCTTGGCTCAAATGAATGTGGCAAATTAAAGACATTGTCTGGGATGAAATGTGTACACAAATGCTTATTTTAGGGCAAGGGCAACAGGTGAGTCATGGAGCAACTGCTCTGCATGTTGAAGATTCCAGGTTCAATTCCTGGCATTGGGCTGGGAGTGTCCCCAATATGACATCCTTGAGAGATGCTGTTAGGGGAAGTAGACAATGCTGATCTTGAGCTAGATGGACCAATGTTCTGACTTAATAAGGCAGCTTCCTGTATCTATATGATTGTGGGGAAAATATGTGCAAAAATAAAGCAGTGTGTGTGTGTTTAAATGCAGATTGATGCAGAAACAGGAGGGAATAGACTTATGAACTAACACCATGCAAAAGTGGCATAGACCAGAAACAGACAAATCCATCCATCCCTAACTTGACCTCTTTTTCATACAGGAGAAGTTAGGAAGAAATAAAAATGTGCTTTGATGCTGGATTCCACTCTGCACAGTTGGGACCATGCCAACTGAGCCATTAATTCAGTGTTGCAAGGTTAGTGTTATTAGCTAAAGGAATATGAAACACCTTTCTGACTGAATTAGTATATGCAGAGCTAAGCTCTTCGCAAATGGAATTTGCTTAGATATGCACACGTGTCTGAACACCAAGGCGCTAATGTGGCAACAGCCTTTTGAAAATAGTCAAAATAAATAAGTAAGTGGCCGTGGAAATCCTCCAAGACTCTGTACGGGAATCAGAAGGAGGAAGAATGGGAGCTCTAGCAGTGTAGTGAAATATATTCATTTATACATACATGCAGAAAGGCGAAAAGATCAATCACGGACACATTAAAGTAAATAGTGTTGTAAGGTTTCTGACTTGACGGGAGGAGTAAGCGGGGAACTTGCAAACTATAAGAACGGTTAATGGCAGGCTGTTGAAATTTATGGTAAAACAGATATTATGGGAACGGCATTCATTGAGAAAGAGAACCGTAAATTTAAGATAAGCACGTATAGGTTCCAAGGAGACCATGAAGAAATGGGAGATTTAGGATCAAAGAGCAGTTAAGAGGATGCAATAAAAGAATGGGAGTGCAGAAAACAGACTCATGTAGGAATTTAAGAAGGTGGTAAAGAGGCTTCGTTCACAAGTTCACATGAAAAAGCCTACAGCTTGATCCAGAATCAGATGATCTCAGGGAACCTTCAAAACAATTCCCCCCCCCCTTCCAGTAGCACCTTAAAGACCAACTAAGTTAGTTCTTGGTATGAGCTTTCGTGTGCATGCACACTTCTTCAGGGAACCTTGTGTGAGATACCTGCAGCCAGAAGCATCTTGACAGGCGGGGCAGATCAGCTATGCTAGGTTCCTGGCAGGTGGGTCACTGTTGTTTACCAGGAACTGGTGATAAGGCAGAGAGGTTGGTATGGAGCAAACTCACCAGCAAGACCACTGGATTGGCTCCATGGTGCATTTGCACCTAGCTGACCTCCCTGCTGCCCCTCCTTCTTTCTCTCCCAGTAAGAAATAGCTATCCACTATTTGCCAAGTGGACGTGGGTGGCGCTGTGGGTTAAACCACAGAGCCTAGGACTTGCCAATCAGAAGGTTGGCAGTTTGAATCCCCACGATGGGGTGAGCTCCTGTTGCTTGGTCCCTGCTCCTGCCAACCTAGCAGTTCAAAAGCACATCAGAGTGCAAGTAGATAAATAGGTACCACTCCGGCGGGAAGGTAAACGGCGTTTCCGTGTGCTGCTCTGGTTCGCCAGAAGTGGCTTAGTCATGCTGGCCACATGACCTGGAAGCTGTACGCCGGCTCCCTCAGCCAACAAAGCAAGATGAGCACCACAACCCCAGAGTCGGCCACAACTGGACCTAAGGGTCAGGGGTCCCTTAACCTTTATTTGCCAGGAAGCAAGAGTAGGAGCTCCACCCCACCCAATAACAACTCCTTCTGGCTGTAACAACTCCTGACTAGTCCCCACTTGGTTTCTCTGTTTTAATTTCTTCCAACAGGAAATGCATTCTGGATGTTGAATATAGAGGGGGGAGGCTTGCTGGTTTTCCTTTTTCATTTGATGGACTGCGTAGTGCAAGATGGAGGAGGACCATAGCTCCACGGGAGATCTATACATACTGCCAAAAACGCTGCTGTACTTTTGCAGGTAACAAATGGCCTTGCAAAAAATGTGTGTGCATGTAGATTGTTTGACCCTCTGCTATCAATGCTGAGTTACTTGGAGAAAGAGTTTGACAACATGGCTTCCTACATTTCATGATTTTACTGCTGTGGCATTGGCTTGGTTCAAGCCGTGCATGCTGATCAGTTGACTGCAATGTCCAATGCTGAAGTGATTGTGTAAACGTGCCATCACAGATCACAGATATACAGTGCAACAGAACTTCTGCTTTCCAACCGAGTCAGATCACACAGTTAGTGTCTAGCAGCCAAGTGTTCAGTAAGCAACAAAAAAAGGTAAAGGTAAAGGACCCCTGACAGTTAAGTTCAGTCACAGACGACTCTGGGTTTGTGGCGCTCATCTTGTTTACAGGCTGAGGGAGCCAGTGTTTGTCCGCAGTTTTTCTGGGTCATGTGGCCAGCATGACTAAGCCGCTTCTGGTGCAATAGAACACTGAAACCAGAGCAGCGCATGAAAACACCACTTACCTTCCCACCGGAGTAGTACCTATTTATCTACTTGCACTTTTTGACGTGCTTTCGAACTGCTAGGTTGGCAGGAGCTGGGACCGAGCAATGAGAGCTCACCCCGTCACGGGGATTTGAACCACTGACCTTCTGATCAGCAAGCCCAAGAGGCTCAGTGGTTTAGACCACAGCTCCACGCACATCACAAGCAAGAAAAGGAAAGAGGAATTAGGAGGTGTGCATGTTTGTGAACTGGCTCTTATCATTGCCACTTGGTTGCATTGCTACCACTGCACTGCCTCTCCACCTCACAGGTTGCCAGGGACATACTTTGCACAATGAAGGTGTGCCTGAGTTGAGGTAACATTTTGGGGTGTAGGTTTCCTGTACAGATGCAAGCAGAAATGGCTTGGTGGGCAGGGTGCAGCCACTATATGCTAGCTTCCCAGCAGGTAGGATGCTGTTGCTTACCTGGGGGGTTGGGGAGGCAGCATGGCGGTCACTGTGGTGCAAACAACTGCTTGGTGCTCCTGCAGGTGCATTTGCACCGCACCCACCTCCCTGCCCCCTCACCCTATCCTAGTAAGCAACAATGCAACAATGATCCACCTGCCAATAAATTATCATAGCAGCTCCACACGAAACCACACGAAACCACTTCTGGTTATGCTATGACTATTTCACTGAATCCAACTCTTGCTTTGCATCGTAGCCCATACAAGGAGGCTGTTAAAACAGCTGTTCTTACACTCTGTTTTCTCAGTTGAACACTGAACTAATGCCTTAGATCAGGCACCCCCAAACTCAGCCCTCCAGCTGCTTTGGGACTACAACTCCCATGATCCCTAGCTAAAAGGACCAGTGGTCAGGGATGATGGGAATTGTAGTCCCAAAACAGCTGAAGGGCCAGGCAGCTTGGGGATGCCTGTATTAGATTTTATGGCTACAGTCCTATATGTACTTACCTGGAAGTAAACTCCATTTAATTCAGTGGGCCTTACTTCCTTGCAGGCACACATAGGGTTGTACTGCCAGTCGATTTCTAGTCCTGTGAGGGGAGCCTGTATTTTAGTTCCACAGGGGTCAGAGGGATCCATAAAACAACAACGGCCGCCATACCCCACACCATAATAAATAGCAGTCGGGAGGGATATGTTACTGAGATGATGTTCTGCTATAAAACATTTAATGTTCACAGGCATCAATATCTATTACAAAGTCAACTGCATTGATATCGCAGTAAAGAAGAGTGAATTTTTTTGTAAAGCTTGAGATAATTAGTGAGCCCAAGCCAGGGCATGGCAGAAATATATCGACAATAGATAGCTCAACCGAAGAACATGACAGGTCCCAAAGAGCTAACCCCAAAACCATCATTCAAAATAGGCAGGTTGTTCAATAGGCAAGTTATTCAGTTCAGTTTTCCACATTTTTGCATCTCTTTGCAGCTTTTTTAAAAAAAGGCCATTTGTATTTTTGTATGCATTTCTCATAATAATAATGTTTTTTGCATGCATGCAATTTTACAGACATTTTTTCAGGCGTCTTTCCCTCCTAATATAATTCATTTTGCATGCTGTTTTCACCAATTTGTGCATTTTTATTATGCGGTTTCCCTCCAATATACACATGTTTGCACCCTTGTGTTTGTTGGAGAACTGCACCCTCAAATTTGGAGAACACCCATCCATAATATAAGCCAACACTCATGATGTAAGAGAGAGAAGGTATCAGAGACCACCAACACCACTTGCTATAGCGGCCATCCAAGACTGGTGGGCATCACTTGGAAACACAGCTCAATAATGGCATTTCTTCAGGAAACCAGCAAGAGTTTGGTCAGATAACTAGCTCTGAAATGCTCTGTTCTTGGGAGCAGATACCAAGGGGATAATTGGGTATTTCAAAGTAGTTGCAGTTAGATAGAATCCAGAAGAGACCATCTCTTAGTTGGCACTTATTCAAGGTCAATGCAGAGCTTACTGAGGTTGATGGGGCAAAAGTCTGACTCAGTGTAAGGCAACTTTTATGTTCCTGTGTCTTGAAATGTCTGTGGACTCTTTAATGAGGGACTGACTTTCCCAGAATAAAGACAGAACTGGCTGTTCTTGGTTTGTCCTGGGGTGTATTTCTGAAAAAGCTGGAAGAAACTTACAAATAATACAGCTTTTGCTACTAACTTAAACCAAACCAGAGTTTTGCTGCATTATTTGTTCTATGTTAACTGGCCCAGGCTCTTCACTGTTATTTCAAAGAGATACCCTTTGATCTATTGCACCAGATGTGTGTATGTGAAGCATCCCAGCTTTTAATGCACTATTGATAAATCCATATAGTTCAATTGCAACCTCCTGATAAATCTTTTTTATAGCTTTTAATGTTGCTGCCTCTCCCCCAGCATTTTATATAGTTTGGTTTTTGTTTGGTATTTTAGCGTCAACTGCTTCTGCATTCGATACCTGCAAACCAATGGCCTGGTTGCTAATTTCAAATCACCACGTGAAATTCGCTCTCCTACGACACCTTTGCTCCCTCGGCTCCTTGATCTACAGTCTGAAAGCAGAATTATGTCAGGAAATTGGGGTTTCCTAATTCCTTGTGGCCTCCAGGGTCAAAATAATGTTGTTTTTTTTATTAAAAAGGTGATAATTGCATTTGCAATCAGATGTTGATAAAGGTAGAAATTGAGTATCATCTTCTAAAAACACATGCACAGAGCATCAGCAGCAGCCAAAAGTTATAGTTGTGCTACAGTATAGTAGCCAACATGTTACCCTCCAAGTGTACCATGGGACTACAACTCCCATCAGCCCCAAGCAGCATAGCCAATAGTCAGGGACAATGGGAGTTGTAGCCCAACAACTGCTCGAGGGCACAATATTGGTTGTTCCAGATTTAAATGCATTTGTTTCCATTATCCATACTGGGTAATAGAGTTAATGTACATAGCATTAAGGGATGTGGGTGGTGCTGTGGTTTAAACCACAGAGCCTAGGGCTTGCCGATTGGAAGGTCGGCGGTTCGAATCCCTGCGACGGGGTGAGCTCCCGTTGTTCGGTCACAGCTCCTGCCAACCTAGCAGTTTGAAAGCGTGTCAAAGTGCAAGTAGATAAATAGGTACCGCTCTGGCGGGAAGGTAAATGGCGTTTCCGTGCGCTGCTCTAGTTCGCCAGAAGTGGCTTAGTCATGCTGGCCACATGATGCGGAACCTGTCTGCAGACAAACGCCGGCTCCCTCGGCCAGTAAAGCGAGAAGAGCGCTGCAACCCCAGAGTTGTCCGCGTCTGGACTTAACGGTCAGGGGTCCCTTTACCTTACATAGCATTAATAATAATAATAATAATAATAATAATAATTTATTATTTATACCCC
>JAXCMG010000003.1:87425785-87454053 GCA_034642415.1 Podarcis siculus | reverse complement strand
CCACAGGGCAGGTGCCACTACCGAGAAGGCCCTCTGCCTGGTTCCCTGTAACTTGGCTTCTTGCAGTGAGGGAACCACCAGAAGGCCCTCGGAGCTGGACCTCAGTGTCTGGGCAGAATGATAGGGGTGGAGACGCTCCATCAGGCATTAAAGGACAATGCAATGCATATTCATAACCTGGGGCCAAATATGATGTTGTAAGGGATATGTGATTAGTGCTGACCCATAACTGTTCCTCTTGTCTTCCTGGCAATGCCTAGGACGGCCTAAGCTAACTTGGTGCCCTCCAGTTGTTTTGGACAATCACTCCTGACCATTAGCCACTGTGGCTGGGGTTTATGGAGTCCAACAATATCCAAAGGGCATCTGGTTGGGGGAGGATGGCCAATGCAAAAGGCACATGAGTTGGCTGCATTTACGTGCCCATACCTTACCTTACCTCCTGGCAAATAGAAGGGAAAGAAATGGAGGCAGTGAGAGATTTTACTTTCTTGGGCTCCATGATCACTGCAGATGGTGACAGCAGCCACGAAATTAAAAGATGCCTGCTTCTTGGGAGAAAAGCAATGACAAACCTAGACAGCATCTTAAAAAGTAGAGACATCACTTTGCCGACAAAGGTCCGTATTGTTAAAGCTATGGTTTTCCCAGTAGTGATGTATGGAAGTGAAAGCTGGACCATAAAGAAGGCTGATCGCCAAAGAATTGATGCTTTTGAATTATGGTGATGGAGGAGACTCTTGAGAGTCCCATGGACTGCAAGAAGATCAGACCTATCCATTCTGAAGGAAATCAGCCCTGAGTGCTCACTGGGAGGACAGATCCTGAAGCTGAGACTCCAATACTTTGGCCACCTCATGAGAAGAGAAGACTCCCTGGAAAAGACCTGGATGTTGGGAAAGATTGAGGGCGCAAGGAGAAGGGGACAACAGAGGATGAGATGGTTGGACAGTGTTCTCAAAGTAACATGAGTTTGACCAAGCTGCGGGAGGCAGTGGAAGACAGGAGTGCCTGGCGTGCTCTGGTCCACGGGGTCACAAAGAGTCAGACATGACTAAACGACTAAACAACAACCCCACACTGGGGTCTGCTTGTGGGAATCCTTATGGAAGAGAAGGCTCTCAGTGGTTACAGGCTCTGCCTCTATGGCTGCTGGCAGTAATGCTTCTGAAAACCGGTTGTTGGGGATCACAGGTGGGGAGAAAGTTGCTGCATGCTTGCATTCTTCCCACTGGGACATCTGGTTGGCTACTGCGAGAACAGGATGCTGGAATAGATGGACCATTGGCCTGATCCAGCAAGCTCTTCTTATGTTCTTATGGATCAGGAAACTCAGAGTTCATTGGGGTAGGCATAGCTGGTTAGTAATGGCTAGTGCTGTTGTTGGGGATCGGACAGGAAACAGGCTTACAGGTCAGTATTAGACACATTTTCTCAAATTTCTCTGGTTCAAGGCACCATCTTGAAGGGCACCTCCTGCCTGCCTCCCAAAGTGTAAGGTGAAACGGCTTATTTGTGTGTATCAAGCCCAAGCTCCCAATAGCCAAGCTATTGTTGCATCATTAGCACTTTTGCTTCTACTGTAATCCAAGAAGACCAAGCTCTGTGCTTTGAGGACACTTCCTAGGCCAGGGGTAGGCAACCTAAGGCCCGTGGGCCTAATATGGCCCGATCGCCTTTTCAATCCATCCCACGGACGGTCCGGGAATCAGCATGTTTTTACACAAGTAGAATGTGTCCTTTTATTTAAAATGCATCTCTGGGTTATTTGTGGGGCATAGGAATTCGTTCATTATTTTTTTCCAAAATACAGTCCGGCCCACCACATTGTCTGAGGGACGGTGGACCTGCCCATGGCTGAAAAAGGTTGCTGCCCCCTGCCTAGGCTGCAGTACCAAGCTAGCCTGAGCATTCAGCCATCTGGTCGCTGCCTGCTTTGAGACGCACAACTGCTTCTGATCAAATTAGATGGACAGATGTCCCTTATCCCTGCTTCTAGGACTGCTTGGAGCCTCCAGTTACTCAAGAGCTTTGAGACCTGGGAATTCTGATTACAGAGGCAAAAATTTAGACAAATTGCTTGCAGACCTTTCAGTTCAAATTACGAGGCCTCCACAGCCCCTTGAGCACTCAGCAGGTGATGACACAGTGAGATTGGCACTGTACCCCAGGGTGCTGTGACATCAGAGCAAATCAGCCAATGGCAGGGCACTATGGGGGCTTCAGGGTTCCTTTTAAGTCTGAGGCAAGCAGAGGACGAGACGACCCGCTTGCGAGGAGAGAGGTTTTATGGCACCCACAGTCCATTGTATGGATGGACCTTTTGCTAATACTGCATATGAACTTTGATATTTGCAGTAGTGCTACGCATAAAGGCAAGAAAAATAATTCTGCTGAAGAATCATAATGAATCTTTAACAGCTGAGCATTGCTCTGAGACTATCAAATAAAAGGTTATTCTCTCAGTCACAATACGGGAAAATTCGCCATGGCTTCTTTAATTTACATTAGTACTTAAAGTCACAAAAATGTCACATAGAAGAACAAATTCTGCTTATGCTAAGGCAGGATTACAGATTCATCTTGCCTGATCCAGCAGGGGGGAATACAATGTTTTCCCTTTGATTTTCTTCCAGCAGACTTCCCCAACCCAAAAAACAAATAACAACCCCTTTTATTATGGGTTAAGAAATGAAGCTATAACAGTGTACTATAACCACCTCTGATATATGATACTTGTGCAGCCCGTTCCCATACGTATCCTGGCTAAATTATTCATTTCAGATATTTATAACCCACCCTTGCCTGGGTCACAGGGTGGGAGGACAGCAACAAACATTTTAAAATCTGATGCAACAAAATATAATACCGAGCCAAACTAAGTATAAATCACCAGCAATGGCCAAATCAAAAGGCAGCAGAAATGAATCACAATGCACCTCTCGACTTTTGAAGGCCTGGACAAAGAGTGATGTTCTCACCTACCTTTGGAAAGGCAGTAATGTTGAAGCATGATACACCTCAGAGGGAAGGCCACTCCCAAAATATGGAGTGACCATAATAAATAGCAATAAATAGTACAGGTTATTGTTAAGTTATAAAAATTCAAGGAGAGGGAATGAGAAGACACAGTAAGAAGAAGAATGGACAAGGATTCTCCAAAACGCTTGTTGCAAAGGCACCAAGATGTCCCTTATATTTTTATTATAAAAGATTAGTTCTCCCATAGCCAGTTCTCCCAGGCCCTCAAACCATGCACTTTATGTAAAACAAGTTTCCAGTTTCCAGTGACAATCAACCTTCTATGAAGAAAGGTTTGAGAACCCAGGTCTTATGAGCATGATGGAGTACCATAGTTGTATTACCATCTTGTAATTTGGAGCCATTGGTTTGAGTCCTGCCCTCCAGAGCAGGAGAAAAAACAAGCTTGCTCATCTTCCATGTAATAGCCCTTTAGATATTTGAAGATGGCTGCCATATCTCCTCTCAGTCTCCTCTTTTCCAGGCTAAACATACCCAGCTCCTTCAACCGTTCCTCATAAGACTTTGTTGTTGTTTTTTTGGGGGGAGAAATACTCACTGAATTTTTATTTTTATTTATAGAGAGGGGACACATTTATTTTATTTTTTTATAATTTTTTATTAGTTTTTCAACATATCATTTTCAACAGTAATTGAACATACTTTTACATCTTATACATTTTTTTTGACTTCCATCAATCACCTCTGAAAATTTTCCAATCTAATCATTTAATATACATTTCTTACTTTCACTATTACATTTGAATCTCATAACTAATATCTCTATTCTTTTTCTACTTTGCAATGTTTCATATATTTCTCCTTACCAAACTCCTTGTGGTCCTACTAGCGTAATTTGTTGATTGCAGTTGCTCTTCAAATAGTTTGTATATTTCTTCCAATCTTCTGTGAATCTCTGGTCCCACAGGTTTCGAATCCTTCCTGTCATTTTTTCTAATTCTGCATAGTCCATTAATTTTGTCTGCAATTCTTCTTTCGTCGGGAGAGGTGACACATATAAATACATCTGAGAATATGCCCTGCAGGACATATTTTGAGAATATTTTTTTAAAAATTCTCAGATTGATGTGGAAACAGAATGCAATAATGAGTAAAACCACCTGTAAGTGCCACAGATTAGAAATAGACAGATTTCAGAACATACAAATAGCTTGCAGGATCAGACCAGTGTCCCTTCAAGTTTAGAATACTGTTCTCACAGTGGCCACCCAAATGCCTATTAGAAGCCAGTTCATCTAATGTTTTAGAGCTACCTAGTTTGTTGGCTCTCACTACATCTTGCGATGGAAAAACCCCATAGTCCACCTCTGTGCTGTGTGAACAACTTTTATCTTTTGTCTGTCCCAAACCTTCCAACATTCAGTTTCCTTGGATGTTCATGAGCTCTAGTGTTATGAGAGAAAATATATTTTCTCTGTCCACTTCCTCTACGCCATGCATATTTTTACACACCTCTATAATGTTGCTTCTTACTCGTCTTTTCTCCATAAGCTTGTTGTTGTTGTTTAGTCGTTTAGTTGTGTCCGACTCTTCGTGACCATGGACCAGAGCACGCCAGGCACCTCTGTCCTCCACTACCTCCCGCAGTTTGGTCAAACTCATGCTGGTAACCTCGAAAACACTATCCAACCATCTCGTCCTCTGTCGCCCCCTTCTCCTTGTGCCCTCCATCTTTCCCAGCATCAGTGTCTTCTCCAGGGAGTCTTCTCTTCTCATGAGGTGGCCAAAGTATTGGAGTCTCAGCTTCAGGATCTGTCCTCCCAGTGAGCACTCAGGGCTGATTTCCTTCAGAATGGATAGGTTTGATCTTCTTGCAGTCCATGGGACTCTCAAGAGTCTCCTCCAGCCCCATAATTCAAAAGCATCAATTCTTCGGCGATCAGCCTTCTTTATGGTCCAGCTCTCACTTCCATACATCACTACTGGGAAAACCATAGCTTTTACTATACGGACCTTTGTTGGCAAGGTGATGTCTCCATAAGCTACAAAGCCCCAAATGCTTTGTCCATGCCTGCTGGTGTCTCCAAATGTATCTTGAGCATCTTCAAATTCACTACGTGGCAGGTCATTCTGGTCACTGGTATGGATAGTCCTGAGTTTTGCTGCGCTCACATCAGAACATTGGCTCATGTATTTGCTTGCTGTGTGAATGGAATGCAAATTCCTCATCTAGCCCTATTTTTGCACATATCACCTCATCGCCCACCGGCTTAATGAAGTGCAGCTTTCTCTCGCAGGCAATATAGATGCTGTTGCCTGCGAATCTAATTCGACATCCCACACCATGCAAGGTTGATGGCTCTGCCTTTGTTATTCGGCTAGCTGACTCGGCTGTCACATCATGAAAACCCTTCAGTAGCTGCTCACAGAGATTGGAGTCACCCTGAGCCATTGAATAAGAAATCACCCACATAATGCTGCAGAGATACTAATGGCATCAAAGTCTGGGCAGGGATATTAAACAGCCCATCGGCCTAAGCTATGGAAGTGGGATGGGTGGGGAGATAGGATGGGTGGGAAAGGAGGAATCAGCTTGTCTTGGGAAAGAAAGAAAGAAAGAAAGAAAGAAAGAAAGAAAGAAAGAGAAAGAAAGGAAGGAAGATACTATTTCCAAAATCTGATGTGTTTACTAGCCGAGGGAAATGACATGCAAAATTGATGTCATCCTCCTTCAACACCCCCAAGTGTCTTTGCCTGGTGCTGCTAAACCGAACTTTGCATTTTCAGCACCAACATGCAGGGAAGATTAATGGAGCAAACTGTGGTTTGCTCTGTCATGATGAGAGCCCATTTCAGGGAGCCTCAGGCTTGCAGTTTCATTTGAATTGTAACTGGCGAAGAAACCAGGCTATCAAAACAGTGCAATCCCTGTGGCTGGATGCTCTGATTTGTTAGCTACGGCTTGGGCAAACCACAGTTTCCTGCAGTGGTTCTACATGGGAAACGGTTGTTTGCAATAAATGTGATGAGAAGCGTTAAATCTCTACCCCCTTGAATGCAAGGATTGAATGAAGGGGAAGCGAATGAGCCTGAGGCTTGCTGCTCCACCCTCTCATAATGCTAAATCATTGTTGAGTGTTATGTCTGCATATCCTCATCTCACACAAATACGCTTTCCATGTTTTATTTAACGGTATCCAAGGCTGTTAGGTTGCTGTTGACTTAAGTGGACTATTGAAAATTGTTATCTTACAATGCAACAAAACACAGTTACGTTCCAGCAGGCTAAAACTATGAGCATAAATCAAGATGTCTCTGCAACCTTGGTGCTGAATTGAAATGCAGTTGAGTGGAGCCATTGCCGGGCTGTGAAACAGGGGAGGAGGCATTTCAGATATTTTGTGGGGCAGGGGTTTTAATTTGAGGACAGTGTGTATGCAGATGTCTGGTGCTTTCCCCAGCACCTATCTGCATGTTAATTTCCTTGGAATGCCCTGGAATTAGAGGTGGGGGAGAAATTCAGCCCAGTTTGCATTTTAATGTGGATCTACTGTATTTGCACTTCTCAAAACACAGCTTTCAAAATTTGCCTAGAGTTTAGGTGGGGGCTTCCTATCTTGTTGAGCGGTGTGATAAGTCCTTTTTCGCTGACGAGGTCAAAGGCTATCATCAGGTGTAAGAAAGCAGTGTACTAGGGAAACCCAGCCAGATGGGCAGGGTATAAATAAATTATTATTATTATTATTATTATTATTATGGCCATCTCTGCTCCCGGCATTTCTCCTGCAGCTGACACAGTGAAAAAACCATGCTGATTGTTGATCTCTGAACTCCAAAGCTGCATTGTGACTCTGGGTAGACCTTTTCAGTGAATGACTGTAAATCTGTTGAATAGTACACAGGTGCTCAGCAGGGAGATTGCACGGTACAGTGGCACCTCAGGTTAAGAGGACAGGATCACACTTCAAAACGACCTTGACAGATTGGAGAACTGGGCCAAAACAAACAAGATGAACTTTAACAGGGAGAAATGTAAAGTATTGCACTTGGGCAAAAAAAATGAGAGGCACAAATACAAGATGGGGGACACCTAGCTTGAGAGCAGTACATGTGAAAAGGATCTAGGAGTCTTGGTTGACCACAATCTTGACATGAGCCAACATTGTGACGCGGCAGCTAAAAAAGCCAATGCAATTCTGGGCTGCATCAATAGGAGTATAGCATCTAGATCAAGGGAAGTAATAGTGCCACTGTATTCTGCTCTGGTCAGACCTCACCTGGAGTACTGTGTCCAGTTCTGGGCACCACAGTTCAAGAAGGACACTGACAAACTGGAACGTGTCCAGAGGAGGGCAACCAAAATGGCCAAAGGCCTGGAAACGATGCCTTATGAGGCATCTATCTATCTATCTATCTATCTATCTATCTATCTATCTATCTATCATCTATCTATCTATCATCTATCTATCTATCTATCTATCTATCTATCTATCTATCTATCATCTATCTATCTATCTATCATCTATCTATCTATCTATCTATCTATCTATCTATCTATCTATCTATCATCTATCTATCATCTATCTATCTATCTATCTATCTATCTATCTATCTATCTATCTATCTATCTATCATCTATCTATCATCTATCATCTAACAACCCATTTTTAGGTGCAAGGCAAAAACATTCCTTTTCTCCCTGGTTTTTGGCTGTTTAAGTGATCTATGGCCTTTTAAACTGTGTGTGTGGAGGGCTAGTTTTGTTCGTTATTATATTATGCATTTGTGTTTTTTAATGCTGTAAACTGCCTTGTGATTCTCAGATGAAAGGGTGGGATATAAATTTAATGAATAAAAAAACAAAAAAACAAGCAGTGCTTGTTTTGCTTGATTTATTATACTGCAACATCTTTTTTTAGATGTAACCTGCCCTGACACCTTATGGTGAAGGATGGGTATTAAATATACTATGCGGTGATGATGCTACCCATGCACAATATTTAATTAAATGTCTTACAACTGAGAAAAATAACCGGGCGACCCTTGCAGGAAATTCAATTAAGTGTTGTGTTTTTAAAGAAGCTGTAGCCAGATCATCACTGAGCCACAAATCCACACAACCACCTTCTGTCCCTTCTTCAACCTTTGGAGAAAAAGAATGTAGGAATTTCTGAACAATACTGCCCAGACTTTCCTTGGCACAACATTGATTCAACGAAGAGGGCCTCCAATTTCTGCCCATCTCTCAAAATTTGAAAACTGCAAAGGAGGGGAAATATTTTGAAGCTTGTCACATATTTTTTCCCCTTTCCAGTGGCAGCTGTTGGCAAAGTAATTGGAGTTAGTTGGTCTTCTGGGAGATGAAGCACTCAAGCGGGGGCTGGAGGGGGCAGTGAAGTAGACTGAGAATCTGACATTGTTGCTTTGTTTGCAGCAAACAGAGTCTTCTGTTTTTTATATGTGCAATTTTCGGGAAGCGATCTGGTGCTGTCTTTTCTTAGGGTGCTCTAAGGAAAATCAGCTTCCTCCAGACGGTTATCTTCTTTACCGTGTGGATCCCCCGGGGGATGAATGTGAGCAAACTGCAGCTTCGTCGCTTCCCCCTAAAAAATATGTATGCTGATGTAAGTAGATATAGATATGGCCGAAGGTTTACACCGTGTCTCTTTCCAAGCGTCTTGGGATGGAAACTGCAAGATCTAATTAGGATTGCTGTACTTGGTTTCGGTGGCACAAGTAGGAAAATGTACACTGCAGTCCTATACATGTCTATCTGCTCAGGCAATTGTGTAAAGGATTACGGCCTTAGATTCTGAATTCAATGGCATTGTGGGAACCCCATTCTTTAGACCAGGGGTTAAGATCATAAGGGACGTGGGTGGCGCTATGGTCTAAACTACTGAGTCTAGGGCTTGCTGATCAGAAGGTAGGCGGTTCAAATCCCTGCAACGGGGGAGGCTCCCGTTGCTCGGTCCCTGCTCCTGCCAACCTAGCAGTTCAAAAGCACATCAAAGTGCAAGTAGATCAATAGGTACTGCTCCAGCGGGAAGGTAAACGGTGTTTCCATGTGCTGCTCTGATTTCACCAGAAGCTTGGTCATGCTGGCCACATGACCTGGAAAACTGTCTTCAGACAAACGTCGGCTCCCTCGGCCTATAGAGCGAGATGAGTGTTGCAACCCCAGAGTCCTTTGTGACTGGACTTAACTGTCAGGGGTCCTTTACCCTTTTTTAAGATCATAAGACGAGTCAATGGCCCACTTAGTCCAGCATCCTGTTGGGTTGCCCACACCAGCATGCCCTGCATTGGCCCAATCTTCCCAAGTGTCAGGAAGCCGTCAAGGAGAGCAGGTTGTTTGTAGACCAGAGAAAGAGAGTGAAACACTTGGCTAGCTTACAGCTAGTTTTGTTTGTTATTTAGTCATTTAGTCGTGTCCGACTCTTCATGACCCCATGGACCAGAGCATGCCAGGCACTCCTGTCTTCCACTGCCTCCCACAGTTTGGTCAAACTCATGCTGGTAGCTTCAACAACACTGTCCAACCATCTCGTCCTCTGTCGTCCCCTTCTCCTTGTGCCCTCCATCTTTCGCAGCATCAGGGTCTTTTCCAGGGAGTCTTCTCTTCTCATGAGGTGGCCAAAGTATTGGAGCATCAGCTTCAGGATCTGTCCTTCCAGTGAGCACTCAGGGCTGATTTCCTTCAGAATGGAGAGGTTTGATCTTCTTGCAGTCCATGGGACTCTCAAGAGTCTCCTCCAGCACCATAATTCAAAAGCATCCATTCTTCGGCAATCAGCCTTCTTTATGGTCCAGCTCTCACTTCCATACATCACTACTGGGAAAACCATAGCTTTAACTATACGGACCTTTGTTGGCAAGGTGATGTCTCTGCTAGTTATTACTATTATAATGATTATTAAGAAACAAAGAACACACAGAGGCTTCTGAAGGTTGCTCCTGTCTTGGTGAAGCAGTTGTTGCCTTTAGCTCCCCCTTCTTCACTCCCTAACCCTCTATCTCAGGCCCCTCCCTCTGGCTACGGCGATCCCCAAGGGACCCTCTCTGTGTCTACTTGGCTCTCTGCCTGGCAATGTGCAACAAACGCCTTCTTCTGGAAGGGCGGGCTGCAAGCTGTCAGCAGAGAAGCTATCAGAGTGGTTCTGCCAAGTCTGATTCCTGTCCCTGCCCTGTTTCCTTGCCTGTTTCCTCCTCTTCACTATTTCTCAAGCTCCCTGCCTTCAGTACTTCCCAGCCCGTCCCCTCCTCTGGGGTGTGGCTGGTTTCCCACCACCAGGAGCCAGAGTCCAAATCCTCTCCCTCTGTGCTTTCCCTGGGGGGCTCAGTGTTAGAATTCCTGCTCCAGGATTGCAGTCATGGGATTTTTGTCTATCACATGACGGTGTATGTTTTGACTCCACAGAGTGGGAAGTGACGGGGACAGGATGTTTGTGTTACTGTGTTCCATGAAGTGGGACTATTGTCCTTTGTTCTTTTCTCTTTGCTGCCTGATGCTAGAGAGAGAGGGAGCCATGTTGCAGTGCTCCGTGTGTGTTTATATGTAAATAAAGTAGATTAGCCAAAATGCTGAGTTGCTGAGGTCTGTTACGCAAGCTGCGAAGACTCTGCAGATCCCTAAGTGTGCCGATGTCCGTTGGCATCGGTTGCTGTGATATTCGGGCTGAAGAAAGCTTTTGAAGCTTCCGAACGATCGACCAGGAGGGAGAGAATGTGCGAGTCGGGCATGTGTCTCTGCCAGGGTCCTACTCGAGTGTAGGACGAGCTCCTGACACTCAAGTGGCTTCCACCACTCCTCCTCATCTAGTCAGTCACTGACACCATGCCTTACTCCTTCCTGCTCTATCTGGGTAAAGACTGGTGTTTTGTGAAGCTGGGAGAGCAATGGTGCCCCACCTGCGTGGCCTCAGTGGCCACTATTGAATTAACCTACTGGACCAAGGTAAAATCTACATTTGCTGCTCCACCCACTTTTGCAACACCACTGGCATGTAGTCCTTGGAAGCAGTGGAGGCTGTTCCATTAGGTTGAATGGGGCAGTGTCCCACCAACCTCAATCTGCCTTAACCACTCCACAGCAGACTCCCTTCTTGTTCACAACCAGTCAGATGGCGATTCTGCCTGTCATTGGCTCAGGCCCTACCTACTGTCACTCTCTGTCTTCCTTCCTATGAGTCACAATGGGCACCTGCCACCACTGTTGTCACTGAGTCTGGTTCCACCTGACTCAGAATATTCTACATGTTTAAGAAGGCCTTGAAAACATGTCTATTTTGGGCCGCTTATCCCCAATGGTTGTTTTATCAGAATTGGCTATTTTAACATCAATGACTCCGTTGGCTGGGTGTTAATTTATATGGATATCTGTTTTAAGTGGCTTCGGTTTTTAAAGGATGGCAAACCCCCTTGGTATAGTTCCGTTGCTATTGCTATTGGATTTCATAGATGTACTATTTTGTGATGTTGTGAGCTGCTCTGGAGGGGCTGTGCTCAGAAAGGTGGCATCCAAACGATTTATAAATAAACATTAAAATAATGCACACCTCTCCTGGTTGACTTACCAATATGTTAACCCTCAAGTTACAAACTGAATGACCCCTGCTGTTTCAATAGTTGCCCCATGTGATGAACTAGCAGTCCTGCAACTTGAAACATCCTTTTGATTGCGATATAGACCCTGGACTGGCACCACACATTGGGCCCTCCTGGCCAGGAAGGGATACACAGAAGTTCCTCTTCGGTTCCTTGTCTGACCACCTGGGTCTTCCTTTATCTGGTGTATCCCTGTGTGTCCCCTGAACTTTGATTCCTAGTTTCTGGTTCCTGCATTTCTGGCTCACCTTTTACAGATGTCCTGATACCAGCGGCCATCTCCATGTGTCTAGCATAGAATGAAGGCATTGGTTCTGGAGCACATGTAGATCCTTTATCAACGTGTCCTTAATAACAAAACAAAAACAAGGGCCTGATATTTGGGCTGGCAGATTGCATGATAACGATTCCCCCCACCTGAGCGCAATGTTATCCTAATTCTGATTCCAGGGCATCAAGACTAAGTCTCATATTGAACAAAGGCAATCTTTGGGTTGTATCCATGGCAACCGCCTCTTGGAGAACTAAGGATTGAGAGTGAGTGTCCACCGCCAGTGACAGATCCTCGTTCTGCAGCAGACCAAGCAGGCAGGTGTGCTGTCACAAAGCAGCTCAGCCCGTTTCCCCCTGCCAATCACTTTGACGTTCACATAATTACAAGGAAATAGTTCTGCTGCCTCACGATGCAAATCGGAAGCGACCGTATTTGCAGCAAATGCCGGGAGCACAAAACTCAATCTTTCTTTCAAATACATTTTAATAATCCCGTCCCTCCAGACTCCCAACTTTTGCAGCAGGAAGGGGTTCTCTCGTCTTGCTATCTTGTCAATCTATGTGGTAGGGACTCTCCTCTATTTTGGGATGCCTTCGGCCTAGCAGAGGGAACCAGGCTTAGCAGGGAGTTTCCCATAATGCACTGGGCCTGCAATCCAATCAGTGTTCTGCCAGATGTGGAATGCTTGCAGTTCTGAAAGTTAAAAGCTTTATTTAAGCTTTCTTTTTTTCAAACAAACAAACAAAAACGGTGATGCTCTGCTTTATGGAAAACAACAATTCAGAGCTTTTCAGAACTCCACAGACAGTGTTTTCGAAAGCCCAATGTTATAAAGTCCATTGAAGAAGTGTAAGACCTTTTGGAGCCTATGATGTCTACTGAAGGACAGAAGCACTGGAAAGGAAGGGCTGTTGTGAAGCTGCAAAGTTTTTTTAATGTACAAGTAGGACTACACACTCCTTGCTCATCTCCTAAGCATAAGAAAGAGACAGACTTCTTCTCTTCCACCCGCCCCATGAACTATGGAGGAAAGTGAATTCCTTCTGTTTCCACCACAATTGCCCTTGGACCTCTTTGTTTGCAACTTTACACACTTAATCCAACTTGGAGGGGCTACTGTGCCTGTAAATTGCATCCACTTTGGTCAAAAGAAGGACATGTTAGAGCCATTTCTGGATTCCCCAGTATGGTGAAGTAGCGGAGGCTGCCTGGCACTGCCTGGGAATTTGTAGAAACCAAAAATTATTGTGTTTTTCAAATGGATAGTGCAATTTGCCCCATCATGCCAAAAATTGGGCAAAGTTACACCAAAGCCACATTCTGTCCTGCCATCTTGATTCAAAATTGCACCCAAACATTGATGTAAATTGCCACTCCCACTTCATGCAAAGTTATTTCAAGAGACATCTTCACCTATATATAAAAAAGGCAAAACCATGCCAATGTCATATTTTGGTCCAACATCTTGAATCAATATGGTGCCTGACATCTGAACATCAATGAAGACTGTGGAAACCTTTATGCCAAGTTTGGTGACAGTACATTGAGAGGTAGGCACACCTATAGCAAACAGATGGACAAATAGAACACTTTCTAAAATGTATAGTATATAGGCGAACAGAGCTTTGTTTTCTATAGGATAGCTCAAAATTCAAAGATTGAAGGGGAAAGGACACAGAGCTACTCAGAAATATATTGGATTTATTTTTTAAAATGCACAGATACAGTTACAAGGTGAACTTTGAGGTCCATTCATGCCCCTACCCCCAACCAACTTGCAAACTTCTACTGGGGTGGCAAAGCTACAAACTATTTTGGCTAAGTACTAACCTACACATGTTGAGGGGGTGTCTCAATAGCTTAGGCACCAACCTCCCCACAACCTCACCTTCCCCCCTCCTACGTCCTACGTATGGGACGTTGCCATACGTCTGGAATTTCCTGGACATAGCCGGTATTCAGTCGTTGGTAACAGTGCACAGGCAAAATGTCAGTGAAATGCATGGGGAAATCTGGACATTTGGCAACCAATGTTGAAGTGTAGATTATAGCGAAATTCCTTTAAAATAGTTCAAAAACTTGGTGGGGTATTTTGTTGTTTGTTTGTTTTTCTGAAATTTTGCAAAAAAGCTTTCGTCTCCGGATTTTTACTTGAAATATGGCAACCCTACAATAGCTATTGCACAATGATCTTCTCTTCGGCATATGCTGAACTCTGAGCAAAGGAAGGGAAAGCAGAAAAAGCACAAATAATTTGCTTTTCTATTTTTTTATCTCTTCTACAAAACAGAATCTTGCATTTTTTTGGGGGGAAGACATTTAGCTCAGTGTTATGGTGCCCGCTTTGCTGGTAGAAGATCCCAGGTTTCGTTCTCAGTATTTTCCGAGAAAATGATCTCTTACAGCAGTGCTGGGAAAGACTGGAGACCTTGATGTATTGCTTTCAGAGCAGAATATTGGGCTTCCAATAGACCTAACGCATGACAGTGTAAGTCAGCATTGTATGTTCATTTCTGCAGGAGTGCTTTCTGGTTCTTGCTGCATCGGGATTTGGGTCCCAGGAAAGGTGATTTGGTCACTGGCACTCAGTCAGCAGCTTGGCCTAGTGCAAGGGTAGCCAACATGGGATCCTTCAGAACATGTGTGGACTACAACTCCCATCCATCCCATCCAGCATGCCCAATGACCAGGAATGATGGGAGTTGTAGTCTACATCACTTAGAGGACTTCGCATAGGCTACTCTTGAGATAATCAAATAGTGCATTTTGTCAGTGCACAGTATTTTGTACTGTAATGGGGTATTTTTTTTATCAACTGGTTTATTTATTGGCTCATTGCTTTAAGTGTTCCCCACTTGCTCCAGGCATTTTGTGATTGGGTGGATTAGAAATTGAAATGAGCGAATGGATCAATAGCATCCATAGGTCAGCTCAACGGGATGACAGCCATTTCAAACCTTTTTTCAGATAGTAAAATGTATTGCTTATAACCTACCAGCTATTGGGGTGGGGGTGGAGGGAGGGAGGGAGGGAAGGAGAGAGAGAGAGAGACTGTTAAAGTGCAGGAAGAAATACTGACATTTATAAGCAGGACATGAACTTTTAGTCTGTCCACCACGAGGAGAAAATATTTCATTATTTAAATTGGATCACACCGTCCTCTTCCTGTCTGCGTTACTTCTGCATTACATTATTGGTCCTTCTTGGTTATAATAAAATCACGACACACAGGATTCTTGCAAACAACATTCCTGGAAATGTCACTTCAGCCAAGTGGCAAAGAAGAAGATGAAGAATTCAGTTTTTCTAACATTTTCCAGTTGGACTTTGGTGGCTAAAATGACATTCTTAAAGCTCATTAAATTTATTAGGGTATGTACTCGGGTCTGTGGTTGGAGACAGCTTTTCTTCTTATTTGCTTAAAAATGTAAGGAGGATTTGCAGTGCTGCATCACAGCTCTCAATTTTCGTGAAGTCGGGGCTGGGTAGGGCAGCAGAGGAGAAGGCAGATTGCACAACAGTGGTCATGGCATAAGAGTGAGGAGGATGGAACACTGAGAGGGGGCAAGTAGTGGTTTAAAATAACAGTTGAACTTTGAGCAAAGCAGGGATGGAGGAAATTGAGAGGAAAATGGCAATTTTAAACAATGGCAGAAGTTTCAGTACAACGCAACATCTGAGGGCTCTGCATCAATTATTATTATTATTATTATTATTATTATTATTATTATTATTTTATTTGTACCTTCTCACAATGCATTTCACTCTGTATGCAGTTTACAACATGAAGTTCCCGATTCAGTGTAGTAGTTTAGCAAAGATATTTTATTAACAAGCAAACACTCATATACATACCAACATCCAACAAAGGAACATCACTTTCTCAAACTGAAAACGATAACCGACAGGATTGGTCTTAAAGATTCTAAAAGAGTGGTCAGCAAACTTTTTCAGCAGGGGGCCGGTCCACTGTCCCTCAGGGCGGGGGGGGGGGGGGACTTTTTTTTTTTTTTGGGGGGGGGAATGAACAAATTCCTATGCCCCACAAACAACCCAGAGATGCATTTTAAATAAAAGGACACATTCTACTCATGTAAAAACATGCTGATTCCCGGACCGTCCAGGAAGGAGGAGGCAGGGGGAAAGGGTGAAGATGATAATTGTGTGTGTGTGTGTGTGTGTGTGCACAAAGTGTGTAAAAAGGGAGGCTGCACAATAGGTGTAAGCCGTGCTTTTTTTCTTTAAAAAATGTTTAGGGGTACTCTCATTTTCCTACGCATATTGAAATACTGTCCCTCAATGAGGCCAAACTTAGATTTACAAAATATTTAGGGGTATGCGTCCCCCTGCGTCCGCCCAGAAAAAGCACTGGGTGTGCACTCTTCCCACCTTGGATCAAATCTATGCTTCCAGGTGTCATAAGAAAGCTGCAGAGATAGCGCAGGATAGTGCGCAACCCCAAAATGACCTCTTTCAGCTTCTGCCTTCTGGAAGAAGGTACAGGGTTATAAAGACTAAGACTAGCCGCCTGAGAAACAGTTTCTATCCAAATGCGATTTTGGTTTTAAACGCAGTGTAAGGTAGTCTCTATGTGAGTATACTGTATTCAATTATGGGGTATCAGAGTTTTTAGGGGGCTAACCAGGTTGGGATAGCTGGGATAGCAGGCTTGTTGGTTTTTGAATGTCTTATGTAGATTTTTCAGTTTCGTTGTTCTGTATGGGACAATGACAATAAAGACTATCATATTGTATTATTGTATCGTAAGGCATGGAAATGGAGGTGATCTGTGTGCCCGTGAAAGCTGAAAAAGCAAGGAGAGAGGAAGAAAAATGGCAACGATGGTGAAAATTGGGGTTTGTGTGTGCAAAGGTGGTTGCCTAAGAGAGGGAGCAGGAAGCATAGGGATGGGGCTGAAGATGAACGCAGGTTCATGAGAGGGTCTGCAGAACAGGAGGGGATGGTGACCTCAGAATTGGTCAGAAGGTGAAAAGGGTGCTTTGTAGTTGCTGTGGTGGAGGGAGGAGGAAGATGCAGGAGGTTACTTTGGGGCTGGTTTGTGTACATGGGGGGGTTGCACAAAAGGAGGGGGAGAAGGGATGGACACGGGGTGAAGGTGAAAACAAGGATGTAAAGCAGGGCTGCAGAATAGAAGAGAAAATTGGCTTCAGAAATGGGGTTGAGAAGGTGAAAAGCAAGATCAGTAGTCGCATGGGGTGGAAAGGGGAAAATCTAGGAGGTTAACGTGGGGAAATTGCAGGGTGGTTGGTAAGCAGAGCAAGCAGGGACAGTCCCTTGTTAAAAATAAAACAAAACTGAATCATTATTTATTTATTTTTAGCCGCAGGATCTGTACAAGTAATTAGCATAGGCAAATCATATAAAGTACTCAGCACGATGAGTCAATAATAGATTTCCCCCCCAAATTATTATAATCTGATGACTTCATTATCTGGCATGTCAATTAACATGTCAGTGAGAAGAAGGGAAAAGATAGGAAATATCGTTCTTTTGCATTTTTGGAAATCTGTCATCCTGTGAGCAGTACAGTCGTGAGAATATCTCGTAGCCATCACTCTGTGGTGGAGGCAGAAAGTGGACATGGTGTTCCAATTTGAATAATAAAATACCTTATGGCTGCAGGGATTGGGCACAGATTGCATGTTCTACATGCACGTGTCAGCACACCTTGTCCCAGTTGAACAGACGTTTTGAAGATGGCTGGGAAGTTATAAGCAAGCAGTTTGGAGGGAGGTTTGGCAGGACCACTTAGAAAAACAGAATCATGGAATTGTAGAGTTGGAATGGACCGCAAGGGTCATCTAGTTGAACTGCTTGCAATGCAGGAAGCTCAGCTGAAGCATCCACGACAGATGGCCACTCAACTTCTGCTAATAACCTCCAAGAAAGAAGAACCCACAACCTCACGAGGCAGACTGTTCCGCTGTTGAATGGCTTTTACCCTTAGAAAGTTTAGTTGATGTTTAGTTGGAATCCCCTTTCTTGTAACTTGAATCCATTGGTTCGGGTCCTTCCATCCAGAGCAGGAGAAAGCAAGTTTGTTCCATCTTCCATAAGACAGCCCTTGAGATATTCGAAGATGGCTATCATATGTCCTCTGAGTCTCCTCTTTTCCAGGCTAAACATACCCAACTCCTTCAACCGTTCCTCATAAGGCTTCCCCCCAAAACCCTTGAACATTTTTGTTGCCCTCCTCTGCACATGCTCCAACTTGTCAACAACCTTCTTAAATTGTGGCATCCAGAATTGGACACAGTACTCCAGGTGTGGTCTGACCAAGGCAGAATAAAGGTAAAGGTAAAGGGACCCCTGACCATTAGGTCCAGTCGTGACCGACTGGGGTTGAGGTGCTCATCTTGCTTTATTGGCCGAGGGAGCCGGCGTACAGCTTCCGGGTCATGTGGCCAGCATGACTAAGCCACTTCTGGCAAACCAGAGCAGCGCACGGAAATGCTGTTTACCTTCCCACTATAAAGCGGTACCTATTTATCTACTTGCACTTTGAGGTGCTTTCGAACTGCTAGGTTGGCAGGAGCAGGGACCGAGCAACGGGAGCTCACCCCGTTGCAGGGATTCGAGCCACCGACCTTCTGATCGGCAAGTCCTAGGCTCTGTGGTTTAACCCACAGCGCCAACCCGTGTCCCAAGGCAGAATAGAGTGGTACTATTACTTCCCTTGATCTGGACACTGTACTTCTGTTAATGCAGCCTAGAATAGCATTAGTTTTTGTTGTTGACCTGTGATGGATGCGAGGACTGAACCTGAGACCCCCCACCTCTAGGTTCACAGGTGGCATTCCTATGAATACCACTTGCTAGGGAGCACCAGTGGGAAAGGGCTAACACCTGTATGGCCTGCTTGTGGACTTTCTGAAGCCATCTGATTGGCCAGTATGAGAAACAGGATGCTGGATTTGAGGGTTCTTTGGTCTGGTCCAGCAGGGCTCTCCTTATGCTCTTATGCATGCAAAGCAAGTTCTCCTCCAATGAGCTATGGCTCCTTCCTGCTACCTATTCCCCACTAATGTCTTGACATATGGAGCAGGCATCACGGCGAGCAAATAAGGCGTCCTTTGACATAGTGTGCAGCTCTTCCGCATAATCTGTATCGGTTCCCTCCACTTCCTCAGTGCTCCCTTCTGATTCCCCAAACTATGAATAAATTAAAGACAATTTTCCATAATGTTTTACCTTGTGTTATATAATATGTCTCAAAGGAACCATTACATTGTTCGGGTGCTTAGAACTGCTTAATAATATGGCAGGATTTGTGTCTAGCAATATCGTAGTTGCTAAAGGAGTTGTTATGCATCCAAGGGCTCATCATGGCCATCGAAGAGCAATTTTCTTTCCCCTTTTTATTAAGAGATGTGCGATAGTTCACGCAGAGAATGAGAGGGTCCTTTGTATGCAAAATGGTGCAGCATCCCAGCTGTGCTCTGCTCTGAGGGAGCTGGTTCGTAAAATTGGTTTCAAGGATGGCCTTCTGAAATACACCCTCCTAACTTTGCCTCTGCCTTCAGGCCAATTTCATTTTGCTCCAGGTTTTCCAAATAATGCCACTGGCATGCGGTAGAGCTGAAAAGAAAGGCAGGGATGGGCAAGCGGAAATAAGGGTTAGGGACATGGGTGGCTCTGTGGTCTAAACCACAGAGCCTAGGGCTTGCCGATCAGAAGGTCGGCGGTTCGAATCCCTGCGACGGGGTGAGCTCCCGTTGCTTGGTCCCTGCTCCTGCCAACCTAGCAGTTCGAAAGCACGTCAAAGTGCAAGTAGATAAATAGGTACCACTCCAGCGGGAAGGTAAATGGTGTTTCCATGCACTGCTCTGGTTCACCAGAAGCAGCTTGGTCATGCTGGCCACATGACCCGGAAGCTGTACGCAGGCTCCCTCGGCCAATAAAGTGAGATGAGCGCCGCAACTCCAGAGTCGTCCGTGACTGGACCTAACGGTCTGGGGTCCCTTTACCTTTAGCCAACAGCTACTGGTCACAATGGTTCAGCTACTGGTTCTACCTCCACAATGCCTCTGAATACCAATTGCTAGAAACCACAGGAAGGGAGAGTGCTGCTGCACTCAGCATGTCTTGCTTGCAGGCTTTCCACAGGCACCATGAGAGGAGGACGCTCAATTAAATGGACCACTGGTCTACTTTAGCAGACTCTTCTTAATGTTCTTAGGAGGGGAGGGAATTCTCAAGCAAATTCTTCTGATCTGCTTCCTTGCGAAAAGTGCCAATTTTTGCAGACTGGTATTTATAACAAAATGATTTATGGTTTCTTAATTTCTCATCCCCTGTTATCTCCAGTGATGGATGCTATCTGACTGAAGGGTGTTGGAAAGGAAAGAGGGTAAAAGTGTCAAATTTGGCATTGAAGGCAATCAATGTCTATTCTGAAGCAAACCCCAGGCCTAATCCCAAGGAAATGCATACAGAAAGCACACTTATGTTGGGAAGGGCTGCAGCTCAACAGTAAAGCATCTGCTAACATATAGAAGGTCCCTCGTTCAATCCTGAGCCTCTTCAGGTAGGGTTGGGAATATTCCCTGCCCCAAACCATGGAGAGCTGCTGCCAGTCTTTATGCACAATTTTGAGCTAGATGGGCCAATGGGCTGACTCAGTATCAGCCGGAGTCCCTTCTTCTTATCTACTTGCTAGCCCCACCAGATGCAATTTCTGCCAAGTTGGCATACATAGGATATGGTAGGCTGTAAAGTATGATCCTAAGCACTCACTGACCTTGGGAGTAAGTCCCATTGGCCTCAACAAGAAAGACTCTCCTCCCTGGAAGAGAGGGGAGTGGTTGTGGGCGGGAACCGAGCACCGCCCAGGGGGCGTTAGCCCCCTGCCATCCCCACTCACCTGGCTTGTGCCCACGCCCACCGGCAGGCAGCCAACCAGGTGCCTCCGGGGGGTGTGCCTAGCAGCTTAATGCTGCGGGGCCAGCCTCTCCTCAGCCTCATTCTACGTCGTCCCGTCGCGAGTATGTCCCTGTATGGGACAGCTGCATATTCCTGCATTGCAGGGGGTTGGACTAGACGATACTCAGGGTCCCTTCCGATTCTATGATTCTAAAGCATTTTTAGAATTGCACAGGGAATATTTATGCATTTGGGTCCATTACTGGAGCATATTCTTCCCATGCAAAAAGTTCTGATTCAATTCTGGGCATCTCCAAGTGGTGCTGGAAATGACTGCTATCTGAAACTTTGGAGAGTTTCTGCCAGTTTGTATAGACCATGGATGGGGACCATCTCTGGTCCTCCAGATGTTGCTGCCTTAATAACTACTATCCATCCCTGATCATTGGCCATGCTGGCTGGGGCCAATGGGAGTTGGAGTCTAACAATCTGGAGGTTCACACAGATTCTCCATCCCTAGGGTAGATCATAGTGGGAGCTGACTGTGAAACTTAAGAACTCCCCTTTTCTTATGTCACCTGCAGTAGGGGATCCATATGTCTTTGTGGCGGAATCCCATACAGCATGTGAGTGACTGTAAATATTCCAACCACATGAGTGGGGCAGATTGCCTGAATCTCCCACCTGATTAGCATCTACTCTTCCATCAGGGTTCTGATTGGGAGGGAAAGGCACATGGTCTCTCCTATATGGTTAGAAAAATGGGGATATAGGGATATGGGGTAGAAACATCAAAGTTAGAAGGAGACCCCCCCCCTTTAAAATGTTACATTTATTTGTTGCTTGCTACATAAAATGTCTCCGATTTCTTCAAATTCTCAAAGTGCCATGTTTCTGAATTAATTCTTACAGATTTAACCAGGTACGATGTATTGCTGACACTGTTTCAATCTGCATTTGGCTTTTGAATACCATATTTTGATATGAGTTTTTGTTGCATTGATTTTTTGTCTGATATTTTGCATTAATTGAATTTCTGTTTACGTTGCTGGCTGCCCAGGAAGGAAGAGCAGGATGTAGGCAGCACATGAAATTGTGAAAGAAAATGCCCATCAATTTTAATAATTGAGTAATAATCCCTTTTTTTTCCTTAAAAAATAATAATCCTGTTCTGAAGGGGTTCCTTCCTTTTAGTCTCCTCCTTCATGATGCCTTGGAATCCTCAGGTGGCAACCCAAGCGTTGCCATGGCAGCTGAAGGTGATGTCACAAACCTAACATTCTAATCTGACCGAGTCCAAGTAACCAGGCAGAATTAGGGGCAAAAGTGAGAGAGACTGGTTTTCATAATTAGAAATGAGAGGGCTTCAGGAAAAGGCTACAGGCATAAAAAAATGCTTGTTTATTATATTGTTCTCTTGCCCTCCCATCCCAAGTTTGCCTCTGTGTGAAAGCCATTTAAAAAGAAAAGAAAGGAAAGCAATGTGAATTACCTTGGCTAATGCAGAAATACATCTTGTACAATTAAATGCTCACAGAAAGACGAAAACAATAACATTAAGATCAAAGCAGCTTCAGTTCAGGAGTGAAAAAGGACCCCCACTGATTATAATGGGCCTTGGGGTGCTGCTAAAGAAGGAGGGTGAACACCTAAATTTTATCAGAAAATTATTATAGCATCACCTATTGAAGTCAAATAGAAGCTAAATTTGATATTCATTGCATTTTTCCTGAGGCTTAGAGTAGGGTTGCAAGAATGCCAGAAAAAGCGTGATTTTTTGATTGACTTGCCTAAGATCCAGGACAAAGCACCACATTTCTGAAATTTCCCCCAGACATCAATTACACCTTTGAAATCCTGGTAATGTCCGGGGAAATCCAGATGTATGGCAGCCCTAGTTTGCAATAATGTTAAGGAACATAACATGTGACCTGCAATATAGAATTTCCTGGAGGGATGCTGTGAGTTTTCTTCTGATGGTAGCAGGCAAACTAAGAAGACGATTAGTAGACAACAACAATACATGGACAGGCTGAGATGGGAGCTGGTGGGGCTCCGATATAATCCCAAGGACTATATGGACGCTAGCAAATTGAGTTGTAACTCTTTCATCTCTCTCATTCACTGGGAGGGGCAAGGTGGCAGGGAGGTTGGTGTGGTGTAAACACACCACCAGGAGCACCCTGCAATGGCTGTACTGGTGTGTTAGCACTGCATGGGCCTCCCTGTTGCCATGCCCCTACCCAATAGCAACTCAGCTGTTGGGAGGTCAGGTGTGTATTGCCATCTCACCATGCTGTCCAGTACTGTTACTTTCAAAGTTCAAATGCAGCCCTTCTGGAGCTATTCAGGATATTTAAATCATGCTCATTAACGCTACAAAGGACTTATCTCTCTCTTCTCTCTCTCGATAACCATTTGAGATATACCTCACTCTCAGAATGTAGAAGGAAACATCAGGGGCTGTTGATGAATATTTTTTTACTTATATGACCACTTTGAGTTTTAATGTCTGGGTTGCAGTGACATACTGGCCTTGACCCAGTGTACCTGAAGGAGCGTCTCCATCTCCATTGTTCAGCCCAGACACCGAGGTCCAGCGCCGAGGGCCTTCTGGCAGTTCCCTCACTGCAAGAAGTGAGGTTACAGGGAACCAGGCAGAGGGCCTTCTCGGTGGTGGTGCCCACCCTGTAGAACGCCCTCCCATCAGATGTCAAGGAAATAAACAACAATCTGACTTTTAGAAGATACCTGAAGGCAGCCCTGTTTAGGGAAGTTTTTTACTGTTTTATTGTGTTTTTAATATTCTGTTGGGTGCCGCCCAGAGTGGCTGGGAGGCCTGGCCAGATGGGCGGGATATAAGTAATATATTATTATTATTATTATTATTATTATTATTATTATTATTATTGCAAGAACTCTTTCCTCAGATATTTCTTAACATGTAATCATGGGTGTTGCAACAAATGCCAAGGTCAGGTAAGCTGCCTGGTGCCCATGGATGACATTAATGTCCCACTAGGCTGGAGGCAGCCATTGTGGTTCCTCTAGAGATTGCAGACTCCAACTCCTATAATCTCTGACCGATGGCCATGCTGGCTGGGGCTGGTGGGAGTTGGAATCCACCAGTTCTGCAGGTCACCCTTGCGCTAGGCCAAGCTGCAGATGAGCGCACGATGACCAATGAACCTCTCTTGGTGCTTTTCAAGCATTTGACAGCTAGCAGCATGTAACATGGCATGTAACATCCATAATTGTTATAATAGAATAGGCATTTGCTCAGTTAAGCAAAATAATACCTTCTGCAAGGCACAAATTAGGCACAATATATAATTAGTGGTTCTATGCTTTGACTGGACTTTTCCGAGAAGTGTCACTACTCAATTTCTTGATAGAGAGTGGCTGAAGTTCTTGTGGGAACTCCAAGCATGAAGAATTTTTTTCCCCTTTGCTACACTTAGGTAGGCCTGCGAGGATTTGTAGCGCTTACTATCCTTTCAGGCATAGCCAAATAACATGGTACACTGTTTATTCACTGGAGGAACACAAAAGCCTTGATTTTGAAGCGAATTGTCACAGACAGCGCTTGGGCGCCATTGCTGTTCCAAACGATCCTTGGGCTGTCAACCCCACAGCTGACATTTTAGGGACTTAAAGGTAAAGGTAAAGGGACCCCAGACCGTTAGGTCCAGTCGTGGCCGACTCTGGGGTTGCGGCGCTCATCTCGCTTTATTGGCCAAGGGAGCCAGCGTACAGTTTCCGGGTCATGTGGCCAGCATGACTAAGCTGCTTCTGGCGAACCAGAGCAGTGCACGGAAACACCGTTTACCTTCCCACCGGAGTGGTACCTATTTATCTACTTGCACTTTGACGTGCTTTTGAACTGCTAGGTTGGCAGGAGCAGGGACCAAGCAACAGGCGCTCACCCCGTCATGGGGATTCAAACCGCCGACCTTCTGATGAGCAAGTCCTAGGCTCAGTGGTTTAACCCACAGCGCCACCCGCGTCCCTTTAGGAACTTACTGTTCTCTTTTAAGCAGGAAATGAGAGAGAGAGTGTGTGTGTCAAGGGTGGGCGATGGGCACTCCTGGGCCCAGAGCCATGGGAAGGGGGTTGCGGGGATTGCAGACCACCCCGGGTGTCATTGCTGAGGGGGGGGGTGACATTTGGAGCGCCACCCGCTTGTGACTCCCAAGCCTACCCCAAGCCGTCAATGTGTGTGGGGTGTATGTGACAAAAAAAAATCTGCACCGGCTACCACCTCACCTTGCTATGCCTCTGCCTGGGTTCACTTTTTTAAGAAGCGTTTTGATGGCTATTCTGGATTATTTATTTATTTAGCACATCACCTTTCCTCCAGCAAGCTTAAGGTGGTCCACGTTGAGATGGTGGCTCTCCCCCCAACCTCGGTTTCTCGTTACAACAGCCCACCATACTACCTTAGCTCTCCCCTCTCCCCTTCCCCTTTAATTTTTAACATGTCTATTTGTCTTTGCAGCCCAAAGATGGGGAAGGAAGGAGTTTCAAAAGATATCAAGTCGGGATCATGATCTTTGTAACTCAGTAATAAAATGAACGTTTAGGATATTACCAGCGACCAACCCTGAGTCCTCTGATTCAGTGAGGGGGTTGGAAACATTATTGGGGGACATTATTGATAGGCTCCACTCTTCTTTTTAAATGAACATATAATACATAGCTGGCCTTCAGTAAATATTCCCAGGGTGGCTTATTTATTTATTTAACAAGCTGTGTACACACACACACACACACACACACACACACACACACACTTCATAAGAACATTTACAAGCAAAACAACATGAGAATATAATACATAACAATTAAGATCACCAAAAAATAAAATGAGAAGATTTCATTGCTTTTCCAGCCTTGTGTATAGTAATATAGGAAGGCGGTATACAAATTAAATGTGAAATTGCATAAAACAGGCTAGATTTAAAAGAAAAAAAATGGGTGAACAATAATATGATGCCAATATGACCACAAAGAAGGCACTGGGTGAGTCTCTTTGGGGAGACTATTTCATAACTGGGGTGCCACTGCCCATCTTGGTAGCCACCCACTTCTCTTCTCTTGGTGGTGGTACATAGAACAGGGCCTCCAAAGAAGATAAAGGTTTGGGTAGGCCCTTCCCCAACCTTGCTTTCCTTCTCAATCTCCCTCCCTTTGTGGAAGGCATTCCTTTATTTCTGGATCTGGACTAGAACTTGCTAAAAAGCAGCAGGTTCTGGATTCACTCTGGAAACACTACCACCATGGTTCCAGTCTGGATTTTAGAGCAGATGAAACTGTCCCCAGCCTTTACCATGTTTAGTAAAAGTTGCATGCTGACAACAGACAACAAGTGTCAATGGCTCCAGTATGATGAGTTTCTGATTCAATTTGTTACCCTTCCTTTGTTCCAAAAATAAACGCTTTCCCTGATGGACCCATGATTGATCTATTCTGCATAGTAGAAGGACCTCTATCAGATTCATGACAGGCTAGCTTTTTGGCAATGAAAAAAACAAGAGTACAGAGACAGCAGGTTCAGCACTTTCTTTTAAATATACCGATGAGTTCTTTGCAAAGCAGAGGATGGAAGCAACAATGACCGTTCCCCACATTAAATGGGGGTGCCCTTTGCGTGGTTGCGCACAGCCCCTGGACCCTATGCGGCACCATTAGCACAGGCTTGGCTTCACCTTCCCCCAGATGGGATACCTGGAGGTCTCCGCCTACCTCAGTAAGTTGCCCAATCACGCCTGGGGAAGGGTTACCAAGGTGATCAGGCCAGGTAGGGGGAGGGACTACCTGCCCACACAATAGGGGGAGGATCTTACCTGGGAAACGTCAGTTGGCTCCAGAGCTTCTCCCACCCTACCCACCCTCAGTTAAGACTTCTTTTGCAGTTTAACCCTTTCTCCACTGGTATGCGGGCGCTGCTACGTCAGGGTCACTGTTGAAGGGCCGGAAAGGAATTCCCCTGCATTGGCAGGTTTGCTTTTCCCATAGCAAAACGTCACAACTTTGGCGGTATCAGGCCTTGCGTGGAATCCTTTAGTCTATCTTCCCTGAATGGGGGGGTGCAGCGGTGACCCACACCCCCTCCTCTTTGCGGCGGCGATACCAGGGTTCCCCGTTAAAGGGGTTGTTTGAGGGGAGGCTTTGTCTGTACACCTAGAGGTCGTCATTGCTCTCCCCTTCGACGGCAGCGTAACGGGGGCGGACTCTCTCTGCTTGAACATATGTTCTCCAGAGCCAGTCCATCCCCCCCCCACACACTGGATAACCCAGATGCTCCCCAGATCCCCGGCGGGGGACTGGGAGGGATAAATGCCCAATGCCTGAGCCAAGGTCTACCCACATCTGAAACATAATAAAGTTGTGGCCAATTTTAATCCCATAGCATGTTGTCTTGAGTTGTTATTCCACACGGGGGCTGCCCAGGGTTTGGGGGACTCCGCCTGTCCACGCAAAGGTCTTTGCGATCACTGAGAAGCAAGCTTGCTTGGTTGGAAATGGTGTTGATGAAGTGGGAAATAGATCCTGGGAACATCTTATTTTTCCAATTCTCATTGCTTCTGGATGTTGCATAGAACTCAACAATTAGTGGCTGCTAGCTACATCACACAAATCCCTTCCTAGGCAAAGGGTCAGCACATTTTGGAACTTCTGATATTGTTGATATTGGGGTCCAGAAAACATCTGAGGCCCAGAGTTTAAGATGGTGTAACACCCCTCAGGGTAACTCTAGATATTTTCATTCTGTGAGGCTAAGTGAGATAGAACAGCTTTTTTGGCTATGGTTTTTGATCCAGTAGTTATCTCTAAATTAAAACTGACCTCAAGATTCTCCCAAAGCGGGGCAAACGTAATCACATTCTAGGAAACAGCAAAAAGTGTCCCAAGGAGGTTTGACATACCTATTGTCTCCAAGAAACCTCAGTGAGTTTCCTACTTCAGCTGGCAGCCCAATTCAAGTGTTCAGTAAGTGGTGATGATTAAGCATCATCACCTCCAGATAGGTGTCAATGCCTTTGCTGACCTCCTCTGCCTTTGGTAATTAACATCAGACCTGGCAGAGTCCAGCTTCAAAGAAATAATCCCACAGTGGCTAGTCAAAGTTTGCAAGTGTTGCTGAACTCTCGCCCTCATGCCTGTTTGGGGGCAAGCATCTCAGAGGAGAACATCACCACCACCGAGGACTGTCGTTTTGAAACTAAAGGCTGTTGCTTCCAAGTTGCTCTCAAACTTTTTATTTACTAAGGTGGTTGACAAATACAGCACCAATGATCTCCAGCAGGGGTGGAAACCTTCGGGCTGTGAGCATAATCTGACTCACCACATCCCTCAATCCAACCTTCTGGGTCCGTCCCTGCAAACCCTAACCACCTGCTAGTCATTGACAATTTGGAGCGAGTGCAGAGGAGGGCAACCAAGATGATCAAGGGTCTGGAAACCAAGCTTTAATAATAATAATAATAATAATAATAATAATAATAATAATAATAATAAT
>JAXCMG010000003.1:87382432-87419032 GCA_034642415.1 Podarcis siculus | reverse complement strand
CCTAATAGTGGCATTGTTGCAGTTTACCTGGGACTCAGCTACATTTGTAAAGATAAATCACTTTATATGCGTTATAACTTCTTCTTCTTCTTTCTTCTTTGGCGATCACTCATAGCCGAGTAAGATTGTCTTCCATAAACACAGTTTTAACAATGAGTCCGTAGGTGACTGTGGAGGCCAATTCTGGATCCACACGTCCTTCCACAGTGGGGACATTGGTTTCCGGGCAGGAGTTGACCACGGTGTGGATTTGCCAAGCGTGCCTTCCTCCTAGTACGTTTCTCCCTTGCGTCCTGAGTCTGAGTGTTTTCAAAGCCCATGACACCTTTGGTAAAAGCTGTTCTCCAACTGGAGTGTTCGCAGGCCAGTGTTTCCCAGTTGTTGGTGTTTATGCTACATTTTTAAAGATTTGCCTTGAGACAGTCTTTAAACCTCTTTTGTTGGCCACCAGCATTATGCTTTCCATTTTTAAGTTTGGAATAGAGTAGTTGCTTTGGAAGATGATCATCAGGCACCCGCACAACATGACCAGTCCAACGAAGTTGATGTTGAAGAATCATTTCTTCCACACTGGTGATATTTGCTTCTTTCAGTATGCTGATATTAGTTTGCGAACTAATACAGTGGTACCTCGGGTTAAGAACTTAATTTGTTCCAGAGGTCCGTTCTTAACCTGAAACTGAAGCACCACCTTAGCTAATGGGGCCTGCTGCTGCTGCTGCGTCGCGCGGAGCACAATTTCTGTTCTCATCCTGAAGCAAAGTTCTTAACCCAAGGTACTATTTCTGGGTTAGTGGAGTCTGTAACCTGAAGCATATGTAAACTGAAGCGTCTGTAACCCGAGGTATCACTGTATGCATTATAACACTATGACACCAGATGGCTCTTTGGAGTCCCATTTTTTGCCAACAGAACTTCCCTCTATGAAGTTTACAACACGTTGGGTGGAATTGCTTCTTTGATGTGTCTTGACTGAGCCCTGGAGAGGGCTGGAGCAGGGCATCAGTGATGTCAGGGTTGTGTGTGATGGTCAGAAGGACCACCTCTTGGCTGAAGTGGTACACCTGCAGACCCATCCATTTCCTGTTCTCAGTCCCATACACGTAAGGTGGGAGGTTGTCTCAGTGGCTCTGACCTATCACCACCCAGGCCACCACTGCCCTGATCATTGGCCACCTCTGTAGGGCTGCAGGTTCTCCCGTTACCTTAAAGATCACCTCCCACTTTTTATTCTGGACAATGAGCCCCAATTTTCTGTCCTTGTTTTCAATTTGCTGATCTTATTATTAGGGCTTTCTAGTTTATTGTGAGCCACTTTGGGTACTTCCGAAAATTGAATTGCTTAAAAACATAAATAAATTGTTTGCTGTAAGGAGTCTAATTTTCATAGGATGAGAATCTTTAGAACAGGAATGGGGAACATGACAATGTTGGACTTCCAACTCCCATAAGCCCCTGTGATCATAGTCAATTGCTGGGGGTGATGGGAACTGTAGTCCAACAACATCTGAAGGAACACAGGTGTCCCGCAGGATGCCTTACTCAGCCATTTTGTTTCTCACAATAATTTATACTAAATGCCAGAATAAGTGTATAATGATGTTCTGGCAATACTGACTTGCAGATGATGGGGAGTAGAACGAATCATAAACTGTTGTAAACCAGGGTTTGTTTGTTTTTAGAAGAAACATTCATTATTGTAAAGTTGCCTTGTTAGGGCCTAATATTTTTCAAAGTCATTGAAATGGGGCGTTTTCTCCCTCCCCAAGTCTGCACACACCTCTGTCGTTCAAAGAGCAAGCGGCTAATCTACCTGAGATCAATTCTCTTCAGACAAATCTCTTCTCCCTAATTCCCCTGTTGCCGTAGCAACAGCCAACTCCATCTGGCCTGACTCAGCTCCCAGCGAAATGGAAACTGCCCTGTTTTCCACAATCTCTTAATTTATTTAAAAATGCAAAGATATGAAAGCTAGTGTATGACCCTAGGTGAGCTTATCCTTGCAACAGCTACCTATTAGTTTTGAGGTTTATCTTGACTACCAAAATGGCGTCCGCAGGCCGTCCGGAAAAATCTTGCCTTTGGTTCAACACGCAACTAGAAAGGCCGCAGTTCTCGCAGCCATCTGCTGAACTTCAGCCAAGCGGTGGACTTTGGGTAGGTTTGCAGATGCTGATCAGACTGGACAAGAGGAAATGAGCAGGGGAAAGTGGTTCTTAGTGTATTTGCTAGATCAGAGGTGGGCAACCGTAGGTTCAGGAACCAAGTGCAGGCCTCCAGGCCTCAGAAGACTTCCCAAGGCAACCAAACATGGTTTTGCCTGGTGAGAACTGAAATAATCAGTGGCGAAGCTGCCTGCTCCTGCACCGGGAGTGGTGTACATCCGGGGGGGCGTGATGCACGTCCCAGGGGGTGTGGCGTGCCACCCGTGGGGGGTGTGGCGCACATCAGGGGCATGCACGGCAAGCAAGCATCCTAGGGTTGTGCGCCGAGCACCCCAGGGAGTGCACACGGTCGCAATGTCACCCCCCTGGATGGCACATGGGGCAGACTGCTCCCTGCCCCCACCTTTATCCTCCAGTGCCTATAATGTCTGGATGGAGGGTAGCGAATGATGTGTGAGTGTGTCTAGAAATTACCCTACTGTACAAAGGGTTAAAAATACATGCATTTGTCTCTGGCCCCACTTACCTATGTTTTCGTATATGTTGGAAGCTGCCCAGAGTGGCTGGGGTAACCTAGTCAGATGGGCGGGGTGTAAATAATAAAATTACTATTATTATGCAATAGGAAGTCCCTCTTTTCATCGGAGAAATGTTGGAGGGTATGCTCTTACAGGCACAGCAAGTCATGATGTATGTACTCAGGTTTTTTCTGGCTCGCTAACAATAACAGTGTTATCATTGCATAAAATATTTATACATCAACAACATAAAAATATGCTAATAGTGACAGGCCTCTGCCTCCTGAGACATTTTCAGCATGCACTGAATATGTGTGTCTGCGTCAAGCAATTTGTCCTGCCGCAGTCCTGTGAAACGAGAGGAGGGATTTCTTTCATTATTTTAAGACTCTCAGGCTGGTGTTCGATGCAAAATACAAAATATTCCTGGGACAATTTACGAGGGAAAATAAAAAAGTATACAACACAGTACAGTGGTACCTCGGGTTACATACACTTCAGGTTACATACGCTTCAGGTTACAGACTCCGCTAACCCAGAAATAGTACCTGGGGTTAAGAACTTTGCTTCAGGATGAGAACAGAAATCGTGCTCCGGTGGTGCGGCAGCAGCCCCATTAGCTAAAGTGGTGCTTCAGGTTAAGAACAGTTTCAGGTTAAGAACGGACCTCCGGAACGAATTAAGTACTTAACCCGAGGTACCACTGTACAGTGTAATAAAATAAAATAAATATAATAAAAGAGTAAATGCAGCATAACATAGTCAAAAGATAAAGGGACTAGGGAGAACATCTGCCTGGTGAGGAGAGTTGAAGGTCAGTGGTAGAGCATTTG
This sequence comes from Podarcis siculus, assembly GCA_034642415.1. Lineage (NCBI taxonomy): Eukaryota > Metazoa > Chordata > Lepidosauria > Squamata > Lacertidae > Podarcis > Podarcis siculus. The sequence goes on along the minus strand of JAXCMG010000003.1, from coordinate 87,415,516 downwards.
CTTTGCATGCAGAAGGTCGCAGGTTCAATCCCCAATATCTCCAGGTTGGGCTGAGAGACACTCCTGTCTGAAATACTGGAGATGTTCTACTAGTCAATATAGACCAGGGATGAACAACTTGTGGCCCTCCAGATGTTGTTGAGATTCCTGTTTCCATCATCCCATACCACTCACCAGGCTGCTGAGTTTCGTAACATCTTGAAACCAAAGGCTCCACATTCCTCCACATTCCACATGAGGGCCAGTGTGGTGTAGTGGTTAAGAGCGGTAGTCTCGTAATCTGGGGAACCGGGTTCGCATCTCCGCTCCTCCACATGCAGCTGCTGGGTGACTTTGGGCCAGTCACACTTCTTTGAAGTCTCTCAGCCCCACTCATCTCACAGAGTGTTTGTTGTGGGGGAGGAAGGGAAAGGAGAATGTTAGCCGCTTTGAGACTCCTTAAAGGGAGTGAAAGGCGGGATATCAAATCCAAACTCTTCTTCTTCTTCTTCTTCCTAACTTAGACAATACTGGGCAAGATGGGCCCAAAGGTCTTATATGTTCAAAAGAAGCTTCCTTTTACTAATGCAGAAGATACATCAAGCCTCCCTGGGGAGAAGCTTCCACACTGAGAGCGCCCTGTCCTCCATCACCACTTGCCTCACCTCACATAGCAGGATGATGGCTTCAAAGAAGTCTTCAGTTGAGGGCAAGCTCATGGTGAGCATCTACAGACCCCCAAGCCATGTAGGGCATGCAAGGTGAGCACTACTTTGAGCTGTGTCCAGAAATGGAACAGATGGCAATGTGGCACTGGTAAGATATGCAACTTAACTGGTTCCAGTTGACAGCCTAGCAGCTGTATTCTTGTCTAGTCTTCTCCATGTTTTTAGCTTGTTCTGTTTTATCTGTGTAAGCCACCTTGAGTCCTGGACTGGGGGAAAGCCAAGATATAAATCAATATCACAATAATGCTAACAATATTCTGAGATAACTGCAATTTGTGAACAGATTTCAAAGGTAGCCTCCGCGTATATTAATTTACAGTAGTCTAATCTGAAAGTTAACAAAGCATGCATAACAGTCTGGGCAGGCTATTCCTGTCTAGTTGAGGTATAATACTTGGTTCAGACATTTTGCCAGGGCCAGTTGGGGGCTCTGGGTAGTTCCAACTGAACTCAGGATTCCTGAGTTCATGGGATAAGTCTCAGCTTTAGCCATGAGCTAATTTCTTACATATTCTGTGGGATTGTTCAGAGATGCAGGAGAGGATATATTGTTTTATTATAGCCTTTCCAACTTGTGTTAACAAGTTCACAATTTAGCAGAGTAACATTCCCCTTTTTAAACTTGCAGCGGATGTGTTTGCTCAGGTTTGCTAAAGCCTCTATAATAACTGTTCTGGTATTTCCCCCTTATTCCCTCATAAAAGATAAGACACGACACAGTCTTCTATAAAAGTATAAAAAGAGTTTACTCGTGTTCTGTTCACAATTGGATCCCAGAAGGCAGAATTAGCTTAGAAAAGTTACATACACCCAGAAACTACCTTATAAGGAGAAAATCCCTTTGTCCTCTCTTGGCTGGAAGCTGGAAGCCAAGAGAGCATCTTTGGCTAAGCAGATGTTCCTTTTCGATGCATGTAGTCAAAGAGAGAGATATGGCTGTCCTGCCCTGTGCTTTTGTCGTTACCTGCACAGGTGAGGCCACACCCACCTCTAGTCACATGCAGAGGAAGTCTGTCCCAGCCCAGAAGGAAACAGGAAGTTTACCTGCTGGCTGGACAAACATTCCTCCCCATGTGTAAACATGTTCACTCTAGGAATGTTATACTTGACTGCTCTTGTGTTTCACATCCCACACATTCTCCCTGTTGCTGCTGCATCAAAGTCCATAGCAGAATGTGGCAGCCGTGTCAGGGTTGGAGTCAGACGCAGGTCAACAAGCAAAAAGCAGAGTTTGTCAGTGCAGTTAACTCTTTATTAAAAGAAACAGCATGCAATGCTTCCCAGTAAGTCTTGCACCTATAGAGCAGTGTTTCCCAACCTTGTGCCTCCAGCTGTTTTTGAACTACAACTCCCATCATCCCTGACTAGCAAGACCAGTGGCAAGGGATGATGGGAATTGTAGTCCAAAAACAGCTGGAGGCACAAGGTTGGGAAACACTGCTATAGAGCAGTTGCTGGGACTGACAGTCCCCACCTTCACCCCCCTTGAAGACTCCTCCTCTGCTGGATGTTTCCCAAGCAGTCTCAAACTGCATTGGGACATCTCTAATCTCTGTTCCACTCTGTACATCACTCTGTGTGTCCTTGGAGACAAGGGTGGAGGGGAGTTTGCCATAGTAGGTGAGGCAGGCTCCCTGTTTTCTTCTGAAGCCTCTTGCCCCCCTCCTCTGTTTCAGCCTCTGAGTCTAAACTGCTCCCTGTCACAGGCTCTCTGTGTTCACCAAATCATGTTGCCCCTTAACTATCTAACATATGGTTACCAGATGTCCCTGTTTCCCAGGGACAGTCCCCAGATTTACAAATCTGTCCCAGGACAAAATCTGTCCCTGGATTTCTATTTTAAGTGTTGTAGATTTATTAGTAGGGAATGAATGTTGCGTGATTGGTTCAATGGCACAAGACACATCATATGGGGACTTCAGGCGAGGCAAAATGGTGGGTGCCACGGCAGCAAGCAGCTCCTGAAGCCAGCCATAACCAACTGCGCTACCAGGCTGGCTCCCGGCTGCTGAGACTGCCGCTGCCGCCACCACTGCTGAAGGGGAACTGGGGACGCCCGGCATGTCAACTAGGGGAACCGCTGACACCCTCCCTCCACGACCCAAATCGAGCCAGGAGCAAGAGCGCCTGTCTACCCGGCCAACTGCCCAGCGGCGCTCCGAGGCCAGGAAACCCCCGGAGCTGATGCAGGGAGAAGGAGGAGAGGAGAAGGAGAAGGAAGAGAGAGAAAGAGGAAGGAGAAAAAAGAAGGGAGCCACAATCTTGTTACACCACTGCCGCCACCACTGAGGGGGAGAGGTAGGAGAGCACCGGGAGGGCAAGGACATGTGGCCAATCCCAGGCCCAACCTGAGTCTACTCCATGGTGGCTAGCACTCCAAGAAAGCAGGCCGGGGCCCAGAGGAAGGCTGCACGACAGAGGAGACCACAGAAGAGAAGATACTACATCTTAAATTTATTTTTTTTAAAAAAATCTTTTTAAATAACTTGTTCTCTCTCTTTTTTTAAAAAAAACAGTGTCCCCAGATTCTTTGAAAAAAATCTAGTAACCTTAATCTAACAACTCCTACCATTTTTCTCCCTCTGACCTCTGCTCTGTACCACCACCAATCCCCTGGCTCTGAGCCTTCCTCTTCTGGGGTTTCCCTTAGGGGTTCCCCAGCTGGTGCTTTTCACTACTTCTCTGAATCCAGCCAGTCGCTGACAACTAAGTAGCAGGAAAACAGGTAAGGCCAGGCTGTCCTTTCAAACATCTCTGTTTAAATGCTACATTAGCAAGTCTGGAATAACCATCACGTATCAATCACTATAGCAAGACAATTACACAAAGGTCCAAAGCCACTAACATTAACCACAGCAACCCCTGGCCGACGAAATGTGGAATCAAGCCTGCAATAACTATTGTACCCCCAAATCCTATATACTGAATTCTGCATATAAGGCTGTCTGTCAGGTTGTTATGATGAGCTCTTTAATAGCCAGTTAAAATTTCATAAAGTGAATAGGTATAATTCCACCTAGACAGCTTTGAACCCCCCCCCCCCATTTCATTAATGTTATGGAATTTAAATGCATGTCCTAATTGGGCATCGTTCCTGGTGGGAATATTTCCTAAAATTAAAACCAGGGCAAATATATGCATTATGCTAATGCCAATTGACTAGAGAGCTAGATTTTATCAGTACCTACAAGGTGTAAGACAAGAATAAAAAGACTTTGCTGAAAGTGGGAGCCTTGCCTCTGTATTGGCGTTCATTCCCACCCCCCCCAACCAAATACAAGCGGGCAGCTATGTGAGCTTAATGGCCTGGCTCATCTGTCCTTCCTTCCTTCCTTCCTTCCTTCCTTCCTTCCTTCCTTCCTTCCTTCCTTCCTTCCTCTCTTCCTCTGAAATTCTCTAAAGCTACCAATAATGGTTCTATCACAGTTGGTAGCAAACACACACCCCCCCCAACAAGATTTTTTTTGGGGGGGCAGGGTCACCTGATCATGGTGACCCTCAACTACATCAGCAGAGTTAAAAAAAGAAGGGAGAAGCTTCTCCACCTTCCACCCTAGCTGGTATGAGCTAGCAGGTCTTGAAATACGGTGATGAATTTGCCACTCTGCTCCTTCACAACCTCACTTGGGCTTGAATTATTGACTACTGAAGAAGGTTCTAAACTTACAAGAATGGTGTGCATTGTTGTGCTCCACCATCCGCCTTTACAAATTCATTTAGGGTTGATCTATTAACTGCTGAACACGACTGTATGTAGAAGTAGCTAGCCTGTCGTGGAGGAGCTCCTCCACTAGCGTCTAAGCCAGGTGGGTCATTGTTGCTTACCAGAAGGTAGAAGGGGGAAGGGTGAGGTGGTGGGGAGGTTGATGCAGTGCAAATCCATGATCAGGTGTGCTGGTTGGGCTCCACTGGTGTGTTTGCATCACACCAAGTTCCCCACTTGCTTGCCCACCCCCCTGTCCCTCCTGACAAGCAATAGGGACCCATCTGTCGGGAGGTTAGTATAGTTGCTCTGCCCCAACCACTGAGCCACTTCTGGCTATATGTTCATAAGAACTATGGTAGTTATTGTGCATCTGGCCATTGAGAGTGTTTATCTATTGTTTCCTCATTCAGCGGCCAATATCGGCTGCTTCCCAAGAAGCCACATGGGTATTAAGAGCTGGTATTATTCCTTCCCCATTGTTTATTCTGGCAAGTGTCTCATGGCATGAAGCTGAATCATAGGACAAATAACAGACAATTTATTGAAGATCTCTCTCTCTCTCAATTATTACTTGCCAAATCCATTACTGAACAGGGTTATTTTCTTGGTCCTTTCAACAGCCCGCATTAATGAGATTCATGGGGTTAATCTTCCTTTCTGCGAAGAGAAAAAACCCACCACATTTTTTAATGAAGAAATGTGGCTAATTTTATTAAGTGGTATCTAGCATTGGTATTAAATCATCTCTATTTGGAGCGTGCATCTATAATTCATCCTTACAAAGGGTTAATACTTTCCCCACTGGGCATCTCCATAGTGAATTATTCATCCCAGTCTGTCCTGCCAAGAAAGAAGACTAAATCTCTTGCATATTTTTGCAGCTTTTATAGGGGTGAACTTGGACTGAATTTTGAATTTTGGTATCCTGGAAATCTTCAATAATCACTCATCCTCATAAACTCTGTGCTGGGGTGCTACTGAGCTACTAGATTCTGCAAACATTTTCTCTGTGACACACACACACCAGTGATCAAAATTCTGTCTCATTATAGTGTGGTCAACAGACAGAACAGGGCTATCCAAATAGGAAGAGGCTTGATTTCAAATGATATGGGTGGAAACATAGGAAGCTACATTACATCAGTTCAGACTTTATTGTCTACTCTGTACTGTCTATTTCATACTGCCTATTTGGACCGGTGGCGGGACGTGGGTGGCGCTGTGGGTAAAACCTCAGTGCCTAGGACTTGCCGATCGTATGGTCGGCGGTTCGAATCCCCACGGCAGGGGGAGCTCCCGTCTTTCGGTCCCAGCTCCTGCCCACCTAGCAGTTCGAAAGCACCCCTAAGTGCAAGTAGATAAATAGGTACTGCTTTATAGCGGGAAGGTAAACGGCGTTTCCGTGTGCTGCGCTGGTGCTGGCTCGCCAGAGCAGCTTCGTCATGCTGGCCACGTGACCTGGAAGTGTCTTTGGACAGCGCTGGCTCCCGGCCTCTTAAGTGAGATGAGCGCACAACCCTAGAGTCGGACACGACTAGCCCCTACGGGCAGGGGTACCTTTACCTTTACCTTTTATTTGGACCGGTAGCAGCTCTTCAGAGTCACAGTTAGAGATGTAAGAAGGCAGCAGATTTCCGTTCCAACCTGCATTTATTACAATAAGCGCTGTTTCTATTCTGTTGCAGTTCGGCTTCTGCCAAAAATACTATTAATCTTGCTGCCTGCCTGTGCTTGAATTTAATGATGCCATTAATGACACCATTGATTCTATCATTCCACACCATTTACTTCAGTGCAAGGTCATTTATTTCGATGCAAAGGAAACATCGGGGGGGCGATGGGTGGTTTTTCTTTGGAATTAGTTTTGTTTATGGAGTGGAAAACAACAGTGAACACCAATCATATCTGCTGACCTGATTTCTGTTCCTGGCCATGCGAACTGTGGCAATTTTGGTGCGGCCTAGGGTTGAATTCTCTGCCATTCCTAGTCTCACGCAGAGGTCTTTCTCATCCTACATGATCCTTTTAACTCTAGATGCTGGTGAATGAACCCATGTACAAAGGATGCAATCTACCAGCGAGCTATGGTCCGTCTCCCTAAAGGTGCAAGAAGGTTGGCAAAACCTTGGTTTGGAAAACTATATCACAACGCTGAGCACTGAACACTGTTGCATTGAGACCAAATTCTGGGTGCCTTGATCTCCCCTGACAAGAATTCAAGAATTCAAAAATGAACAGATCAAATAGTAATAAATGTTGGAGATGTAATAGAATGAAAGGCACCCTATACCATATGTGGTGGACATGTCCAGAGATTAAAAAAATTGGGGATATGATTCATGGGGAGATTAAAAAATTGATAAAAGTATCATATATTAAAAGGGCAGAAACATATCTATTAGGAATTTTGAATAAGGATATTCCAAAAGACAAAATCAATATATTTCTGTAAGCAACAACGGCAACGAGAATGTTTGTAGCCAGTCATTGGAAAGGAAATTATATTCCAACAAAGGGGGAATGGTTAAGTAAACTTTGTGAGTACCTGGAGTTAGCAAAATTGACAGATTAAGTCAAAAAAATTAATTCAGAAACAATGGAATGTTTAAATGATTATTTATACAAGCAGGGCTCAAATACGAAAGTTTGGTTGTGTCTAGACTAACCTTGTGAAGAATACAGAGAACATAAAGATTTGATTGATTATGAAGGAATCTAAGGAAGGGAAATGATTGAAGAACAGATGTAAATGCCAGTAAGACAACTAAGAGACGTGTGGTGAATGCCGTGGAAGTCTTTTATAATATTTTAGCTAAGATTTATATATTGCTGTATTTGAAGCAAGAATTTGGTAATATTCCAGGTTATGAAAAGTATTTTTTCTTTTGTCTTTTTTTCTTTACATCTTTTCTTTTCCCTTTTTTCAGTATTTTTCTTTTTATTATTTTTCATTTTGGAAAATATGTATATAAGTGTGCTTACAGTGTTATGTATTGTTCTTTGTTTTTCTTTGTTTAATTTTTATTTTTTTAAAAAAATTAATAAAAAATTTAAAAAAGAATTCAGTGTTGTGGTGGTGGCTGGGCTACAAAGGTCTATGTGCACAGACACACACACACACACACACACAGAGAGAGAGAGAGAGAGAGAGAGATCATTGCAATACATGAGGCCTCTCTCACAGGTACCCTGTCCATCATCATGTTGGGCACTACACTAATGAATGCATATACGTCAAACCACTCCTTAATTGTCTAATAATGGCTACCAGGCATAATGGCTGTGTGCTGCCTCCACCGTCAAAAGCTGTATGCTTCTGAATACCAGTTGCTTGGAATGACAAGTGGGAAGAGAGCTGTTGCGCTCAGGTCCTACTTATGCGCTTCCCACAGGCATCTGGTTGGCCACTGTGGGAACAGGATGCTACCCTGGATCCAGCAGGGCTCGTCTTGCATTCAGTATTCTCCCAGAGAGTGACTGAACGCCCAAAATATCATGAAATATTCAAACTGCAGAGGAACAAGGGTCAGTCGCTGAAGGAAGGACAAAAATGTAGGACAGCTTAATTCAGCTTGGCTGTGGGGGGGGGATGTCTCGCTGCACCAGAAGGCGTGGGTGTTGTCAAGAAGGCGGTGGGATGTGGTCAGGCTGGGGGTCTGGCCAGCTGGGTGAAAAGGAGACCATTGAGATGAGAAGCAATGGAACAGGGAGAGCCAGAAGAAGATGGCTTAATAAGGAGGGGATGCACAAACACAGAGAGATGGGCACGAGGAACTCTAGTGGGCTGCATTTCATCGTTTCATTTGAACTTTGCCTGCAGATCCCAAATGTACCTTGTACATGGTGCCAACTTTCCCATTCCCCCCCCTTTTTGTTTTGCTACAAAAAGCCTGCCTATCAATCTTCCCTTTATATTTCCCAACTGATTTAAAAAGAAACAATTTCTATGTGCCCTTAAAAAAAAAAGATATCATTTTGGGAGATTAGGAAAGAAAAGGTGGAGGGGGTGAGAGGCAGACTTCATTAGAGATTGTGTCTTGGGCACAGCTCAGTTCTTTGATTGTAGGTTTGCTAAGGACATTATAATTGCCTTGATGTTTTCTTTTTATTCAGCAAATAATGCCCCGAGGACCAATCATCAGGCAGCAAAGCATGAAAGGGTATATAGTATAACTGAGACAGGGAAATCCTCCCAGGATGTTAAGACAGCCATTTCCAGTTCATTAATTTTAACTCTACATGACATAAGAACTTACTCAATGGCAAAAAATATGCCTTTCTCAAGTGAAGGGTTGGGGCAGTTTAAGTGACAATACTGTATACCAGTGTAGGGAACCATCCAAAAGTTACTGTACCACACTTGGAATAGTGTCACAGTTCTGGTGAGCTCACATTAAAAAAAAAGAAGATATTGCAGAGCTAGAAAAGGTTCAGAAATATGCAGCAAAAATCATCAAGGTGATGGAGCAGCTCTCAAAGAAGGAAACGTATATAAATCAGGACTTTTCAGTTTGGAGAAAATGAAAGATAGAGGGGACGTGATAGGGCTGTATAAAATTAAGCATGGTATGTAGAAAGTGGGTGGAGAAAAGATTTCTTCTTTGTCTCAGAATGCAAGAACTTGTGGACATCCAATCCACAAGAAGCTGGGTATGTGTAGCCTGGGAAAGAGGAGACTGAGAGGAGATACTATAGCCACCTTCAAATATCTCAAGGGCTTTCCCATGGAAGAGGAAGCAAGCTTGTTTTCTCCTGCTCTGGAGGGTAGGACTTGAACCAATGGCTTCAAGTTACAAGAAACATCAGGAAAAACTTTCTGACGGTAAGAGCTGTTTGACAGTGGAAGGGACTCCCTCAGGAGGTGTTGGACTCTCCTTCCTTGCCAACAAAGGTCTGTATAGTTAAAGCTATGGTTTTCCCAGTAGTGATGTATGGAAGTGAGAGCTGGACCATTAAGAAGGCTGATCGCCAAAGAATTGATGCTTTTGAATTATGGTGCTGGAGGAGACTCTGAAGAGTCCCATGGACTGCAAGAAGATCAAACCTATCCATTCTTAAGGAAATCAGCCCTGAGTGCTCACTGGAAGGACAGATCGTGAAGCTGAGGCTCCAATACTTTCGCCATCTCATGAGAAGAGAAGACTCCCTGGAAAAGACCCTGATGTTGGGAAAGATGGAGGGCACAAGGATAAGGGGACGACAGAGGACAAGATGGTTGGATAGTGTTCTCGAAGCTACCAGCATGAGTTGAACCAAACTGCAGGAGGCAGTAGAAGATAGAAGTGCCTGGCATGCTCTGGTCCATGGGGTCACAAAGAGTCGGACATGACTAAACAACAACAAAGCAGAGATTGGGTGTGTTGTCGACATGCAGAGGGTCGGGAGGCCAGCTGGCTAGCCCCAGCTGGGCTGTCTCCTTCCAGCCACCCCACTGCGAAGACCATTGGCCTCTGCTCCAACGTAAATCAGCGACCCAGGCTTCAAAGCCAGGGCACACTATCAGCAGATCGAACTGTGCACACAAAATAGGTGTGAGGCTTGTGAATGCATACAACTACAGATTTATTAATCATAAATCAGGAGAAAGAAACATGTCACATCTCTCTCTCTCCGTCTTATCAGAGAGAACGGAAAAGCACAAGCAATACACACAATGGAAGTTCCCAGCAAGCTGTGCTGGAATGTAAACAATGTAAACAGACATGTGACACGCAACAGTTCCACACGTCTGCTCCTTAAGGTGGAATAGAAATCTCAACAGGGTGGCCATCTGTCATGGATGCTTTAGCTGAGATTCCTGCATTGCAGTGGGTTGGACTAGATGACCCTTGAGATTCCTTCCAATGCTGCTACAATTCTATGATTCTATGTGAATGTTGGAAGGTTCAGGAGCCAGGAAAGCAAAAAAGAAGAAGTATGACTTCGCACAATGCATAGTAAAAGTTGGATTTCCTCACCTAAAAGGTGCTGGTGGCCACCAAGGTGGACATCTTTGAAAGGTAAAATTGTGGAATATAAGGCCCTCAATAGCTACTAGCCATGATGGATATATTACTGCCTCTCAGTACCAGTTGGTGCAAACCACAAGCTGCTGTGTTCAGGTTCTGCTTATGGATTTTCCCTAACAAACCCCTGTGTTGCAAAGAGAACGTCAGCAATGTCTAGGCAACACGATGACCATGTACATGCGCAATAGACAATCCTTTATAGAATTCCTTCAAACCATAACAAGTCCAAAATGAAATCTTTAGTCTCAAAGTCTCTGAAAATCTTTAAATTCTACGAAACAGTAGTTAATATCCGGAATCACTGTTCAGTGTTGGACATCTGAATACACAAAGCTTCACAGCTTGTCTTTCATCATACAAAGTCTGGTACCTCGCTTCATTTTAAAGATTTTCAGAGACTTTGAGACTAAAGATTTCACGACACCCCAACACCTTCCACATGCACTGCGCCAAGAAGATTTTGGGACAGAGTCTCAAACAAAGATGAGATCTCCCAAGCCTACATTCTCAGCATGCTTACACTCCTGTCCCAGCAATGTCTATGCTGACTTGCTCATGCCCACAAAATGGAAAATGGCAGGATCCCCAAGGACATACTCCATGGGGAGCTGACTTCAGGCACCAGGCTCACTGGCAGACCAACTCTCTGCTACAAAGACAGTCTGCAAACGTGACATGAAGGCTGGCAACATCAACCCATTGTGTGGAAATTCCTTGCAGGCGACCACAATGCCTGGAGACAGAGAGTCAGGTTGTGGTCCATAGCAGTGACCAGAGGAGGAGTGAGCACTGGGAGAAGTGCAGAAGAAAGAAATGGCATGGTACACATGCATCAACACAACCGGACACCTTCATCTGCCCCAGCTGCAACAAAACATGTCTCTCCCATATCGGTCTCTACAGCCACAGCAGGCACTGTAACCCTTCTATGGTTTGACTTCACCCTGGAAGGCTCACTCTTTCATTGTCTCTCAAGCCAGATGGGTGCCAACTAGAATGGTGTTATGTTCTTGTGGGTCCAACTTAAATAATCCCTGACCATCAACCATGCTGATTAGGGCTAGTAGGAATTGGAGAAGACCATCATCTGGAGGTCATCAGGATCTGCCACCCCTGTTATAGACATCTACCTGAAAGTAAGTCCCACTGACCTAGCTCTTTTCAAACTAAATAATACTCTCAGCAGTCCCATTGAAATCAACGTGCCTAAGTTAGAAATGTCTATTGATTTCGGTGGGTTTACTCTGAGTATGATTTATCTGGAGACAACCCTTCCGAGCTGAAACGAACATAAATCTCTATATCCAATCTCTTTTAAGTCATTTATTAATAGAATGCCATATATTACATTCCTGGTGGATGTAATTGCATCAGAGTTTAAAAATATGTGCAACTTGAGAGGCTCTGGCTACACAATTATGCTTGGGTATGATATTTCTAGCTATGGAAGAGCTTTTAGCAATGTGCATACCAGTGCAAATCTTTATGGGTTTTCTGAGATGAAAGTACTATGTTGGAGTTATTTTTTATCAACATATTTCTTAACCACCCTTCCTCTGCAGACTCCAGGGTGGTGTATAGTGGGCTTACTTCCTAGTAAATATGCATAGGACTGCAGCCTAACTCTCCCATTTAGATTAATGGGGGCTGAAAGACTCCAACCAGTTCCCAGGTAGCTATAGAGGGGACCACATCCAGAGAGGGCAGTTTCTATTACAGATCAGGCATGTCTCTTAAGGGGGTCAGCTACACATACTAGAGGGGAGGGAGGAACAATATAATAATAATAATAATAATAATAATAATAATAATAATAATAATAATAATAATACCCCGCCCATCTGGCTGGGTTTCCCCAGCCACTCTGGGCGGCTTCCAACAAAATATTAAAATACAATAGTCTATTAGACATTAAAAGCTTCCCTAAACAGGGCCGCCTTCAGATGTCTTCTAAAAGTCTGATAGCTGTTTTTCTCTTTGACATCTGGTGGGAGGGCATTCCACAGGGTGGGGGACTCTATCGAGAAGGCCCTCTGCCTGGTTCCCTGTAACTTGGCTTCTCGCAGTGAGGGAACCGCCAGAAGGCCCTCGGCGCTGGACCTCAGTGTCTGGGCAGAACGATGGAGGTGGAGATGCTCCTTCAGGTATACTGGACCGAGGCGGTTTAGGGCTTTAAAGGTAGGTGGAGATGCGGGGACTTCCGGGTTGGCGCCATCGCCGAATGGCGGACTCCCTCCGAGCTCCGGAGGGAGCCTGCTCGGCAGGGCTGGGTCCTACCGCACCGGCGATGCGGGGACCCTTAAAAACCACGGCCACGGGGGCCGTGGACATGGAGACTCGGCTGGCACCGTTAGCGCCCTCCCGACTTGTGAAGGAGCCTTTTTAAAGGCTACGGATCGGGTGCCGGGGAGAAGCGTGGTGCTTTGAGTCCTCTGCCATCCCTGCCGAGCGAAGCCGCATGCCATCCGGCGGAGAGCGCTGACTTCTTCCATTGAGAATTCGGACTTTTAACAACAACCCGTGAGTAAAATTTGGAAACCGGGTTTAAAAGGAGAAAAAAAGAAATTTTTTCGGATTTGATACGAGCGGGGGGGGATCCAAAAAGGAAGTCAGTCCCCCTCCCTATTGTAAACCTTCCAAAACAAGGACTGGGAAACCAAGGTCCAAAAAGATTTGTTTCTGACTAAGAATTCCACGATGGGAAACTACAAGAACTGTGCTGGAGGAAGAATTTAGGGAGAAGGAAAATGCTACCCCCCCCCCCTGGGAACCGGGGTGATTGAGGAGAGAGAGCCTGGCGAAAAGCGAAGGAGATTTTGACAGCTGTCAAAGTAGCTGTCAAAGTCGGAAAGAGGACTTTATTACGAGGGCCTTGCTGGTCAATTTCGCTACAATTTCTTTACAATTTGTTAAAACTTGGATACAAAATGGCGAAAACATGGATAACAACCGGATCTTTGGACTAGAAAAAACAAAGTTACAACAATCCCCCTAGAGGAGTTTCGGGACATTACAAAGAAGGTCGTAAGTGGAAAAATACCATTGGAATTTTACAGAACTGGTTATCTCCTGGGAAAGCTGCAAAATGGAAACAATATTGTGTCTACAGGGTGTTCAGCTAAAGGATTGAAGAAAGGAAGGGACTGAACGCAAGTTTTGGTTCCTGAATAACAATAATCCCTGCAGACTTACTAAATTCCTGAATTAGTACATTTTAGCAGCAGAACAAGAGGAAACTGGACTACAACTTGGAAAGAACATTGGGGGGAGTTTTATTAAAGATTTGAAGTTAATATGGTTTAAAAATAACTTTAAAAATAATTATAAAAAGAAAAGCCAGCGAGAGTTGGGGGAAAATGTGATTTTTGGATCTTAAGAATTCCAGGCAGCTAACATGGATTGGTGATCAGGGGGAAATTAAACCGGGGACAGGGGGGGAGAACTAGAATCCAAAGGCTTGTCAACTTTTTGCTGAATTGGTTTCTTTTCATTTATTATACTTTTCAATTTTTGTTTCTTATATTTCTATTGTGGGGTGTTTTTACCATTAAATAAAGGGGAAATTGTGGAACGAAAATGGGGTGGGCCCTGGGGAAGGAACTTTTGTTTCTTAATATGAGGATTGTATAAACTTAAATTTAAATTTGAAGAATGGGTGAAATAAGCTAAGCTTTAATCAGAACTGGGAACTTGTAGAGCCAACAATGTGAAAGGGGAATATGGTAGGGGTGGGGGAAGGGGGGAGTCCCGGAAAGCTGATATATGAAAATAAGGTCTTGAACATTCTTTAATCTTTATTTTCTGTATTTTTGAAAATTTTAATAAATATTATTTAAAAAAAAAAAATAAATAAAGGTAGGTGGAGATGCTCCTCAATGATTAAGTGGGCGCAAGATATTGGGAAAAATATTATGTTTGAACAATGGGAAAAATTGTGGAAAGAAGATATGAAATTCACTATGTGTTATATACTGAAAGAAAATTACCTTAAAATGCAACATAGATGGTATTTAACACCTGAAAGAATAGCAAAAATGAATAAAAATTGTAGCGATGTTTGCTGGCGATGCAACACGGGAAAAGGTACTATGATACATATATGGTGGAATTGTTTAAACATCAAACAATTTTGGGAAACAATATATAATGAAATGAAAAAAATGTTTAGATACTCATTTAGGAAAACACCAGAAGGTTTTCTATTGGGAATAGTACCAGGAAGCCTAAAGGAAGAAGATAAGACCTTATATTTATACGCAACAGTAGCAGCAAGGCTATTGATTGCGAAAAACTGGAAAAGTGGTATAATACCGACAAAAACAGAGTGGCTTGCCAAATTATTGGAGTATTACAATATATCCAAAACAATGGAAGAAATTGGAAGGATTTCAAAAGAAAAGATAGATAGGGACTGGAAGATGTTTAAAAGATACTTGCAAAATCATATCGAAAAATCAGAACTCCTATTAGAATAAACAAGTTCCGTTTCAAATACTGAAATATCAAATAAGATGGATAATAATGTGCAATAGAAAAAGAAGTATGAAATTAGGCTAAAGGTGTGTGAAAGAAAGTAATAGAAGTGGAAAGAAATTGTAATTGAGTAGATTGGAAGTCAACACAAAGGTGGGGTGAGGGGTGGTGGATGGGGATGGGGAAAGGAACTATTTGTGGGATTGAGTGTAAGTATGTTTGAACACTTTTAAGGATTGTATGAAATGTATGTTTGTATGCTTGTATATGTGTATTAATGATGAACTATTTTAACAATAAAAACTTATATAAAAAAAAAGGAGGTGGAGATGCTCCTTCAGGTATACTGGACCAAGGCGATTTAGGGCTTTAAAGGTAGGCACCAACACTTTGAATTGTGCTCGGAAACGTACTGGGAGCACATATATGAGCACATATATACTGGGAGCACTATATGAAAAGGATGGGGACTCTCAAGCCCAGGTTCTGAATGTGGCCTTCCATATCTGTGTGGCCCCTGGAGTCTCTTCAGGCCATAGTCCTTTGCAGCCACATTCCTTCTTTCCAGGTTGCACCCTTCACTAGCCCCACAGGTATTTCCCCCCTCGCCCCCCCGATCTGGAATGTGTCCTTGGATTTTGATAATTCTTCTTTGCTTGCTTGGGTGAAGCTTAGAGACACGCGGGTGGTGCTGTGGGTTAAACCACAAAGCCTAGGGCTTGCCGATCAGAAGGTAGGTGGTTCGAATCCCCGTGACAGGGTGAGCTCCCGTTGCTTGGTCCCTGCTCCTGCCAACCTAGCAGTTTGAAAGCACTTCAAAGTGCAAGTAGATAAATAGGTACCGCTCCGGCGGGAAGGTAAACGGCATTTCCGTGCGCTGCTCTGGTTCGCCAGAAGCGGCTTAGTCATGCTGACCACATGACCCGGAAGCTGTACGCCGGCTCCCTCGGCCAATAAAGCGAGATGAGCGCCGCAACCCCAGAGTCAGTCACGACTGGTCAGGGGTCCCTTTACCTTTTACTCTGCTCACTTTTGCTTCTTTGCTGCCAGCCCGTGTGGGGAATACTTGGCTAGGTGGGGCCAACAGTTCAATTTGGTCTATGGCAGCTTCATGCATTTGTATTGATTGGTTTGCCTTGTTTAACACAGTCCCCATCTCTAGAGGAGCAGTGTGGTGCGATGTAGCATAGATCAGCAACAAAGGACGTGTCCTCATACCTGTGTCCGCTCTCTGCCTGGGTGACTTTGTCAGTTTTAATGCATATTGCAAAGATATCTATTCCAGATCTCCTTCTGCAGGTAATGCCTGCGACACTGATCTAAATTACTTTCCATTATGTGTTTTATGGAAAATAAATTCCCACAAATAAAAATTCAAGCAATTTGCTGCAACAGCAAACTGCCTCTGGTATTTTGGGTTTAATAAACAAAGCCATCTTCGTATGGGGGGGAAAGTCTCGCAAAATATAATCAAGGATGACAGGCTAGCTGTGGGAAATGCAAGTCCTTGATCTATATATCTACTTAAAAGCTTGTCAGATGCTCTGACGCATTAATTTAAGTCTATTGTGCAATGAAAAGTACCTGTTTTCGTGGGGCAGAGAGAACATATGGCGTGTCACTTAGCACATGACATATTTTTAGATCACATTGTCGTACGTTTGTGTGGATATTTGCTGAATGCAAATGTCTCTGTCTCTGTGTGTGGTTATTTTGCAAAGGAAGACTATAATCCTGACTCATTGCTTTGTTGTTGTTGTTTAGTCGTTTAGTCGTGTCCGACTCTTCGTGACCCCATGGACCAGAGCACGCCAGGCACTCCTGTCTTTCACTGCCTCCCGCAGTTTGGTCAAACTCATGCTGGTAGCTTCGGGAACACTATCCAACCATCTCGTCCTCTGTCGTCCCCTTCTCCTTGTGCCCTCCATCTTTCCCAACATCAGGGTCTTTTCCAGGGAGTCTTCTCTTCTCATGAGGTGGCCAAAGTATTGGAGCCTCAGCTTCACAATCTGTCCTTGCAGTGAGCACTCAGGGCTGATTTCCTTCAGAATGGATAGGTTTGATCTTCTTGCAGTCCATGGGGCTCTCAAGAGTCTCCTCCAGCACCATAATTCAAAAGCATCAATTCTTCTGTGATCAGCCTTCTTTAGGGTCCAGTTCTCACTTCCATACATCACTACTGGGAAAACCATAGCTTTTACTATACGGACCTTTGTTGGCAAGGTGATGTCTCTACTTTTTAAGATGCTGTCTAGGTTTGTCATTGCTTTTCTCCCAAGAAGCAGGCATCTTTTAATTTCGTGGCTGCTGTCACCATCTGCAGTGATCATGGAGCCCAAGAAGGTAAAATCTATCACTGGACTCATTGCTAACCATGGTTAATATATCAGGAACCATCGCCAGACTCTCAGCAAAGATCCTTCCTTTCCTGGAGCAGATTTCTGTTCCTCTCTCCTGCCCATAAGCTCTTAATTGGTGGCACCAATTTTAACTAGAGTTAAAGTGTGCCCCTTTCAACCCAGCATGTGAAATTCACTCCAGAATAGCACTTTCAGATTGCAGTTAAACAGCAACCTTGTTCACGATTGTATTTATTTATTTTCAGTATTTATATTCTGTTCCAAATAACAAAAGTACTCTGGGCAGTTTAAACCTTCAATGAAGCTCAATAGTGTTTGTTTAGGCCAGTAAGAGCTCCTGTGTTTGCAAAGGGACTGTTTTAATGTGAAATCAAAGGCAATTACATAGTAAATAAGATGAAATTTCCTGCCAATTTTTGTGGACGGCCTCTCGGCTAATTAATTTTTTTAATGAATCTTGAAAACTAAGGCCAGAGCGACGAAAAAACAAACCAATATCCACATACCAGGGATAAAGTGATTCCTGTTTATTCCCTGTCAGCTTTGCATGCACAAGGCCATTTTTGCCTCAGCCTAAGATTTAAATGCACCCACAGATTTAGCAGTTTTGGAAGTATTCCAAACACCCTCCCCCCCCCACAAGTACACATTTTTTGTACACGTGTAAAGTCTAAATACTCATTTTCAATGTCTGTTTTGGGTACATTCTTTGAACCAAGAACTGTACTGCAAAATTCAGAGCAGTATGAAAATCAAAGGATGCACATTGTGAGGTTCTAAGCCACAAGTTGGTCTGGGAAGTGCAAATCAGGCTTAAAGATGTGGACAAAGCAAAACCCTCAAAAATCCCTCAAGCACCAACACACACAATACTGAAAACAGGAGTCCCTGAGTCATGTTTCCCATCCCATTCAGCACCTTGAGGTAAAGTTTCATTTTGTATTGCTTTTTAAATGTGTTGTCCTGAATGTGTTGTCCTACAGGACCCCCTTAACGAACTACAGCTCCTACCCCCCCCTTTAAAAAAAAAGTACTTTGTGCAGAGCATAGTTAAATTATGGAGGTCACTCCTAGAGGAGGTGGTGATGGCCACCAACTTTGATGGACCGGACAAATTCATGGAGGAGAAGTCTATCAGTGGCTATGAGCCATGATGGTTTCGCTCTGTCTCCATGGTTGGAGGCACTAGGCTTCCAAATGCCAGTTGCCGAAAACTAGACGTGAGAGAGCTCTTGTGCTCAGATCCTGTAGGAACAGGATGCTGCGCTAGATGGGCCATTGGCCTGATCCAGCAGGCCACTCTTGTGTTATTATGATCTTCCGGGGGGAAGCCATGACTGTTAAAGCGGTACACGATAGTGCTTAAAACGTATGGTGTTGGTGTAGCCTACCTATAATGGTGCCATGACATGAGGCAAGTCGCTGAACTGCTTGTAAGAGAGGGAGGAACCTGACCCAGAGCTGTCATTTCTGGCAATTTTAACCTTAGTTCTGTATCACGTCTTCCGTTAAAACAAGGTTGCTTATCACCACCACCAGGACAGCAGATGAATTTACCTCAGAACTGACTCCTAACCCTGCCAACTATCCCCATCGTTGGAAGTTCTGCCTTGAAAAGGGAGTGGAATACCCACAGCATATCCGTTAGGTTAAAATGCTCTATCCATGAGGAAAATGTTTGCAAGTTTTGGGCCCAGGGGCCTCCTTTGTTGAAAACGTTCGTGTGTTTGAATTGTCCCAGCGAGAAATGAAATCTGCCTTCCTGCCTGCCGGGCTCTGTCAGGTGCAGAGCGGCACAAATTCATATGCTCATATTTCTTACTAATACCCAGCCTGACAATTCTCATTGCCTCATGGTCTATCCATTTAGATCATGGGATGTGGAACCTGGCTCTCCAAAGATTGCTTAATTCATCAGGGTTAGCTAGGGTCTAGCCAGCTCTATTAAAGGGGGAGCAGAAGTTTAGACAGCCATGGCTTAGGAAACAGCTATTCATCTGACTGTTTGCTACAGCTAACTACCGATAATTAGAGTCTGTGGCTGAGGTCAGGCCTATGGGAGCAATTTACTTTGGGGTTTGTCTGAATAAGGTCCAAAGACCACTCATAAATAACGCTAAAAGTAGTAATTATTGAAAATTGGTACTCAGATGTGCATCCACTGGCCAGCCACTCTATAATTGTAGATTAAGACCTTGGCATGAAATTAGATAGGCAGCAGATTTAAAGGGTAGCACGAAGACTTCTGTCAGCACCGGGCGTGCGATGGCTAATTTTGTAAATAGTATTATTGAAAATGGCTTGGTGTTTTGTTTACAGAACAGCATGCTTGACAGGTAACCTTTGAAGCTGACTGAATAGTTTTGCTTGTTTGTTTAATATATATGAAGTCAACTCTGCACCCTTGTTTTGGAAAAGACAATCTTTGCCCTCTTCTGCAGCCTCTCCTTGCACGGGATGTGGAACCTGCCTCTCCAAAGATTGCTTAATTCATCAGGGTTAGCTAGGGTTTAGCTAACCCTAATGAGGAATTGCTCCTACACTGATAATCTTGGCTGCAGAACAAGGTGGTGGTGGTGGAGGGGAGCTCAGGTCTGGTGGCCATATGCGGCCCCCAGACCTGTCTATCTGGCCCTCACCAATACATACTCCAGCCCAGGCCATGAGCATTATAACCAAGTCATGCCCCTCACTGGCACTGCTTTGCCCTGTCCTAGACCTGTGGGTGTCACTCAATGAAGTTTGACTCATAGTAGACCTATTGAAATTAATGGAACTTACTCATGCTCATTGAACGCAGGTGGTGCTGTGGGTTAAACCACTGAGCCTAGGACTTGCTGATCAGAAAGTCGGCGGTTTGAATCCCCGGGACGGGGTGAGCTCCCGTTGTTGGTCCCTGCTCCTGCCAACCTAGCAGTTCGAAAGCGCGTCAAAGTGCAAGTAGATAAATAGGTACCGCTCCGGCGGGAAGGTAAACGGCGTTTCCGTTCACTGCTCTGGTTCGCCAGAAGCAGCTTAGTCATGCTGGCCACATGACCCGGAAGCTGTACACCGGCTCCCTCGGCCAATAAAGCGAGATGAGCGCCGCAACACCAGAGTCGGTCACGACTGGACCTAATGATCAGGGGTTCCTTTACCTTTACCTTTACTCATGTTCATTAATTTTAGTGGGTCTGCTCTGGGCAAAACCCACCTCCCTCTTGCTTGTCTAGATGGAGAGATGTATGGGTGTAGAAATGGCGTACCTGGAGGGTAGGTGACTGTACAAAGGTTTAGAATCACCTTTGTTGTTCCTGCTACCTTGCCTCTGGGCCCCAACCAAGCTGGAAGGTTGACCTTCGGTCTCAATCTCTGTTCACAGATGATACTGAACATAACCAACCCTTGCTGCTTCTTTAATTTGATGTTGCTGCTTTTAAAGAAAAACAAAACAAGCCAATGCAACACTTCTAATTGCAATGGCAGTTTATGTTGCCTTCATCGCTTCATGGAAAAGAGACAAACGAATGCGGTCAATAAATAAATGAAGAAATAAAATGTCTGTGGCTATTAAATGTCAAGTCCTCTTCCTGGAGGTTTTTTTGTGTGTGGTTTTGGCAGCTCACACCACTGCTCTGCGTGCTGAAGAAAATGTGCTTAAACATTGCTTTTTAAGGAGCACGACCTTTCATTTCAGCTGTGGCTTAAAACCCTCAAGAGCTGTTTACTCAAGATGTGAGCATTTGGTGGAAAAGCCCTTTTCAGCCTCCAACTGTCATTCAGCTGTGTTAAGAAAAGGAAGGAAATGTTTTATTTTAAGCTTAAAACACCCCCAGTGCCTCCTTTCCCTCAGTGAGCTGGGGCAGGGACCAGGGATAGGGAACCAATGGTTCTTCACCTAGATTCCTTACATCCCTGCTCAGTCTCTGATACCTTCCAGGGAGTCTCCCAGTGGTTCTTCATGGTTCAGAGTCATGGCTTGTAACAAAGTTGTGGAAATTCTTCCCCACATAGTTTTAGAATCATAGAATCATAGAATCATAGAGTTGGAATAGACCACAAGGGCCATCGAGTCCAACCCCCTGCCAAGTAGGAAACACCATCAGAGCACTCCTGATATATGGTTGTCAAGCCTCCGCTTAAAGACCTCCAAAGAAGGACACTCCACCACACTCCTTGGCAGCAAATTCCACTGTCAAACAGCTCTTACTGTCAGGAAGTTCTTCCTAATGTTTAGGTGGAATCTTCTTTCCTGCAGTTTGGATCCATTGCTCCGTGTCCGCTTCTCTGGAGCAGCAGAAAACAAACCTTTCTCCCTCCTCTATGTGACATCCTTTTATATATTTGAACATGGCTATCATATCACCCCTTAACCTCCTCTTCTCCAGGCTAAACATGCCCAGCTCCCTTAGCCGTCCCTCATAAGGCATCGTTTCCAGGCCTTTGACCATTTTGGTTGCCTTCCTCTGGACACGTTCCAGTTTGTCAGTGTCCTTCTTGAACTGTGGCGCCCAGAACTGGACACAGTACTCCAGGTGAGGTCTGACCAGAGCAGAATACAGTGGCACTATTACTTCCCTTGATCTAGATGTTATACTCCTATTGATAGATGCTATACTCCTATTGGTTTGACTGGCACCTTCACTATACCATATTTGTCATATGGTGAAGATTCACCTTTTTATCCTGGCCTTTGACACTTGAGATGTATTTTTTAGGACCCAGTGTATTCTTGTGTTTCTAATTTGTTTCAAGCTGTTTTCAAGGTTATATTTTAAATCCCTGTGACTCGATGAACAATAAAGTTTGGGTTATGACAAATTCATACAAAAATGCACATCTTGGCGGGAAATCATAGCAATGCATACATAAAAATGTGTGTTTTAGAAGGGAAATGCATACATATGTACAAAATGTGCACAATTCAAACGCATTTTTGGTGTGCTTTTGCATTTCTCAGGAAATGGGGCAGAACAGACACCATTGAATGCATGGAAAATGGACACCGACACCACACATGTAAAGCATATATATAGCATTTTTAGAGTCATGGCTTTGCGTGTTCAGACCCAGAGACCTCCCCCCTAAATAAACACACATTTGACTCAAAATTTAGTTTTGGTTTTTGGCAGAATTTAGGCCACAACTTTATTGATTACAGAAAGTGACTGGTTGGATAGGCTCTGGTTCGACTAGCTCCCTGCACCCTTGCAGGTAGCGCTGACCCAGGGCACCAGCATAGGTCAGCCAAGAGTGAACACCTGAGGTAGGTGAAAAACCCGGGAACAGACCCTGCTCACTCCCCAGATGCTCCCCTGGACTCAAGGCATGGCGCAACCCCCTCTTGACCAAACCAAGTTGAGTCCCTGGATTCCTTTAACAGAGTACCCTTCACATAGGGATGGTGAAACCGTTCTTCCATCCCTGTCACCTGAACCAGTGCCTATCCACAACCTTACAAGTTGTGACGATTTGCTATGCGGCAGGTGGAACCCAAATGGCAACAGCCAATCAGCCAAGTGGGGAAATTCCTGCCGTGCCTCTGTCCCAAATACAGACGACACACAACAGCATAGCAAGGTCAAGCACAAAATACCCTAAAAGTAGGGAGAGGTGGGTGGATGTTCTGAATGCACGCGCTGAAAGAGGAAGCTCTGGGTCACATGCATAAGTATTTATAGGTCCCGCAATTCATTTAGACTGCACCCCATTGGCCAGATTAAACCCAGCAACGAAGGACCTACCAATTGGGTGTTGTGGCTGTCCAATATATCCACCCACAAGCAGGAGGTCAGTCTCCAGGTCTCACTGCAACATGTGCTTTCTTTTAGGGAGGACACGATTTACCCAGAGAATCCACGGAACTGCGTCTTAACCTTAACAAAGCTGCAGTTCTCAGTGCCCTTAACAAAGTACAGCTTCCAGGATTTTTTTGGTGGGATGGGATGGGGTGAGCCATGTACATTAAATGTATGGTGTGCATGTCTCAATGGAACGATACCAGGCTGATCCATCCATCCCTACTGCAGATAAATCTTGGTCTGATCCTACAAGGCTGATATAGAAACGGGCAACCACACTTCTCACATAATGTTGGAAGCAGACCTTTGGTGAACTGGAGAGCAGACAAAATACTCATGTGATAATCCCCCAGCACACTGCCTTGTTCAGAATCAAGGGCACATGCTATGTTTATGTCACTTTGCTTCTAATGGCCTAGGTTGTCAACACAAGCTTGGCGTGCAAAATGGCATTTCTCTCCACCTAAATAAAAACAAATCTCAAACCAACTTGAGACCCAAATAGTGTTTGTCTATTTATTTGCAGGACTTAATTGGGTAGCACCGACTGCTAAACAAAAGCTGTCTTCTTGGCTTGCAGCTACTTTTTGGAGATCGGCTGCATTTGCAATTTTGAGTTTATTCCAGATCAGCCTACAGCGTGTATACTAAGCAGGCAGGCATCACTACAGTAAAATAGTTTGGGAGGTGCCCGATGACGTTCTCTAGAGTCTCATTAAGGTACCGAAACAGAGGTTACTTTTGTTGAGAGGGGCGAAGTAGCCTGCACCACTTGTGATGTACCAAACTGAACATAAGCTAACAACTGTGAATTGTGGCTTCTCAGGTACCTGGCAACCTCCTATCCTCCACAGCCTGCCATTCTATTCAGGCAGAAAAAAGAATAAAGTAGGCTTAGGGTCAGTGTTGTTATAGCTGTTATATAATGTATAGCCTGTCCTTCACCAAGGGGGTCCAGGGAAGGTTACATATAACATGAGACAGAAATATTATTATTTTTTGAAATGTTTTTTATTGGTTTTACAAAATAAATCTCACATTTAACACATTTAGATTTTAACATCAAACAAGATTCTTCCGAATCTTCGGACTTCCCTCCTCCCCTCTGTGGGTCCTTTGTATATCTAAACCAACTGTGTATTATAATCCATCCACATTATAGTCCTACAAAATATCCAAAATCTTTGTAACATTGCAAGAGTTATTGAAAGCCTGCCAAAGAGCTCAAGTGATTACAGTGCTCTTTTAAGTACCATCTGTATTTGTCTCATTCCCTACTGAACTTGTGATCCTCCTGATTTCTGGCTAGATGGCGCAACATAAGGCACAAACAGTCAACCTGGTGCCATCCAGGTGTCACTGGACTCCACCTCCCATCAGTCCCAGCCAGCATGGCCAATGATCAGGGATAATGGAAAGCGGAGTCCACAACATCTTGAGGACACCACATTCGCTTCCTCTAGCTTACAACAACCAGCATAGCCATGTAATGCTAAAAATTAAAAGCATTAGCTATGGTTGTGAATAGCTATGATGGCTATCGCCTCTGTTTCCAGAGGCCTGGATGAAAAAGATGCCTCTTGACCCATCAGCAGAAAGCATTCAAAGATGGTGCCATTTTTTATGTGGACATCACAATCATGTATAAATTGCAGGAGGGAGGTGTCTTTTTCACTCTCATGGGTATACTCACACAAGACCCAAACATCTCTGTGCCCAATGCCAGGGCTGGAGTTAGATGCAGTCAGCAGAAGAAGCAGAACCAGTGGTCCTTGAAGTTAACTTTCTCTTCAAGGCATTGAACACACACCCAGAAACACTCTTGGTAGGTCTTGCCCTATGGAGCAGTTACCAGGACTGGTGGTTCCCGCCTTCTAACCCATCCAGTGTGGTGTAGTGGTTAAGAGCGGTAGGCTCGTAATCTGGTGAACCGGGTTCGCTTCCCCACTCCTCCACATGCAGCTGCTGGGTGACCTTGGGCCAGTCACACTTCTTTGAAGTCTCTCAGCCCCACTCACCTCACAGAGTGTTTCTTGTGGGGGATGAAGGGAAAGGAGAATGTTAGCCACTTTGAGACTCCTTTGGGTAGTGATAAAGCGGGATATCAAATCCAAACTCTTCTTCTCTTCTTCATCTTCCTCTGTTGGTTATTTTCCAAGCAGTCTCCAACTGCGTCTGGGCATCCTTGGAGACAAGGGAGGAGGGGAGTTTGCCCCAGTAGTAGAGACAGGTTCTTCTGCAGCCTCTTGCCCTCCCCCTCTTCTGCTTCAGCCTCTGAGTCCAACTGCTTCCTGTCACAGTGTCTCTCTGCCCACTAAATCCTGTTGCCCCTTCAGGACTCCACTCTTTTCCCACTGACCTCTCCTCAGCATCCCATCACCAATCCCCAGGCTCTGAGCCTTCCTCCTCTAGGGCTTCCCTTGGGGATTCACCAGCCAGTCCCTGACACCCAGGGACTGGGTATGTATGGCAAAGGATGCCCCATTTCCCTAAAACAAGACAAGATGATAAATCCATGTTGGGTTCTTTGCAGCACTGCCTTGGCATTTATTAGCATACCTTGCTGGAGTGGATTTTCCTCTTCTTCAAGGGAACAATGCCTTTTTTTCTTCCTTTGGTGTGAAAGGTGAGATAAATGTACCTCCTACTTAGCAACAGTTTCTATTCTTTCCTTGACAGCTTGTGGCTTCTCCTTTTTTATTCACAGCATGCTTTCTGGTGTCATTACTTCTCAGTTTCTGTCTTCGGCTAACACCAGGAATCCTCCAGAGGTGCGTCATTTCTATCACTGGCAAGTCGATATTCATTTGCTTTCTTCAAGGTTTTGCAGCTCTGCTCCATAAGCACCACAGAGGGCCTGATTGTTATAGCAATTAAGCAGGGCGTATCATGCCCAAGGCGATCGCTGATGGGTTTCTCTGGTCCCAGAGAACGTTAAGTCCAAAAAAGACGACAAATGGCAATTTACCCAACTGATTATCGGCTGCTTTGAAACCTAGTCGGCTGTTGACAATGGTCTCATATCAGCTGAGCAATATGAATCCAGAAACTGTGAAATCATATTGGGGATTTCTAGATTGCATAATGAGATGTCCCTCCGCGCAGGTGTGGAATAAAGGAATAATCGAAGGGGCTTATATAAGATCAGGGAAGAAATATTAGCCAACATCCCAATTAAGAAATGAGATAAACAAAACAGCAATGAAAAGGGTAAACCAGACAGGAGTGGGCAGTGCCGACTTGCAAGTTCCATGCAGATTTGTGTCAATCTGACTTGAGGAAATTGGATTTCTTTCTGCCAAAGTTCTTGTCCCTCACGATTATGCAGAAGATGGGATGTCAGTGGAAAGTGGAGATCCAAAATAGGGCACCTGTTATGGGACTGACATCTGCTGCTATGACAAAAAGTGAGAAACTTTTACTGCACAGGCCAAATTTGATACCTACTCATTTCAATTACCTGTTATTCGGCCAGGCTCTACAATGAGAACATTTCTTTGGGGTCATGTCAAGCAAGTGTGAGGGCCTGATTCAGCAAGATTGCTTACGGGTTCGACAGCAAGCACTTAGCATCACCTAACACTATTCAGGGCTATTGCAAAATGCTTTCCCCCCCCATTCATGACCCACCCACCCCATTCTTAGGGGATAAGTTGGTGAAGCGCATTTCTTTGGGTGGTACTTCATGAAAAGAATTGAAATAGTTCAGGTTTAAGGAAGGAAAACTGTGTGTTGCATTTACCCGTGACAGGGTGAGCTCCTGTTGCTTGGTCCCTGTTCCTGCCAACCTAGCAGTTCGAAAGCACGTCAAAGTGCAAGTAGATAAATAGGTACCGCTCCGGCGGGAAGATAAACGGCATTTCCGTGCGCTGCTCTGGTTCGCCAGAAGCAGCTTAGTCATGCTGGCCCCATGGCCTGGAAGCTGTATGCTGGCTCCCTCGGCCAATAAAGCAAGATGAGTGCCACAACCCCAGAGTCGGTCACAACTGGACCTAATGGTCAAGGGTCCCTTTACCTTTACCTATGCCACATGGCAAGCAGCAGTGGGCTTAGCACTCCACCATCCCTGTCCATTAGGAGTGTAGATGTGAGGAAACAATTTTCTACCAAGCTAGACTGAAGGTGTGCTTGGTGGGGCAGATCTGCTATGCTAGACTCCAAGCAAGGGCATTATTGTTGCTTTCTGGGAGAGGTGAGGCATTTGTAAGGTTGGTGCAGTGCAAGTGCACCAGCAAGAGTGCTGGGTTGGTACCTTTTATCATATGTGGTGGACCTGTTCGAAGATGAAAAACTTCTGGGAAATTTTTTATAATGAATTGATTTTTTTTTTTGAAATATACATTTATTAAGAAACCAGAAGCCTTTCTACTTGGAATAATTGTTTTTGTATGCCACAACTGCAGCAAGAATTTTGTTAGCCAAAAATTGGAAATTGCAAGAAATACCAACAGTGGAAGAATGGCAGATGAAGATGCTTGACTTTTTGGAGCTGGCCGACCTGACTGGAAGAATCAGTGATCAGAAAGAGGAGGAATACCAAGAAGATTGGATGAAATTTAAAGATTATTTAGCTAGATACTCTAACATAAGATAAGTAGAATTACTTGAAAGTACCAAACTGGCCTAGGATTAAAGTATGTTTAATTGTATAATATTATGGATTGAGAATATTATGAAAAGGAAGGAAGATAGTAATCTGAATGAGTTAATTTCATTAGAAAGTGGATATTGGAAAACTGCTACAAGGTGACTCATTGAAATTCAGTTAGGGGGGATTTGAGGAAGTCACTTAACAATGAAATTTAAATTGGGTTTTTTAGAAGGGTTAGGTGTTTATATGTTTGTTTTTCTTTTTAATATTGTAAGGTTTTTCTTTTTTGTGCGTTTTATTTGTTATAAATTCAGAAAATCAATAAACAATTTGGGGGGGGGGGGGTTGGCTCTGCCTGTGCATTTACACCATGCCAGCCTTCCTGCTACCAAACCCCTATTCCCTCATGGTAAGTGGCAGTGCCCCACCGGACAAACTGTTTCTATCTAGTAGTGGAATACAAAGCCCTGTGTGGTTCCGAACCAGTATATCTGATAAGCCAAGCCTCCCACTACATCCAACCCCCATCGTTTAAGATCTGTGGATGAAAGTATGTTTATGCCTGATGAAAACCCCCACATCAAAGCATGCTGTGTCTCAAGCAAGTACCTTTAGCACTGTGGCAACCTCAGTTCTCTGGAATTTCCCGACTCTTAGAAAGGAAGCAAGCTCTGGCATGGTTATCTTTTAGAGGTTCATTGCAAACTTTTCTTTTTTCCCCAAGCCTTCCTTAAATTACTTCAATTTTATTTCTGTAGCTTTTAATTTTGATTGGTTTTCTAAACCCTGCTTTATTCTCAGTTTTCTGCTTTCTATATTTCTGTATATCATTTGGGTTTTCTCTGAATGTAGATTGGTTTATAAATTCTTGAATGGACAAATGAATAAGAATGAAATAAATGGCGCATTTAGCTGGCTCAACCAGTCTTGGTGCAGTTAGGTAATTTTAGACTCTGGACTTAAAATAATAGAATCACAGAATAAGGAAATTGTAGGATTGGAAGAGCCCCATCTGGCCCAACCACCTGCAATGAAGATATCACATGTAGGCCTTAATAGTCTACAACTTCATCCCATGCTATACACAATGTGTATTATTCATCTACTTCAAAATGTGGTATGCCACATGGAGTGGGATGCAGGTGGTGCTTTGGTCTAAACCACTGAGCTTCTTGGGCTTGCTGATCAAAAAGTCTGCGGTTCTAATCCACATGATGGGCTGAGGTCCCGTTGTTTTGTCCCAGCTTCTGCCAACCTAGAAGTTCGAAAGCACACCAGCGCAAGTAGATAAATAGGTACTGCTGCAGCGGGAAGGTAAATGGTGTTTCTATGTGCTCTGGTTTCCGTAATGGTGTCCCATTGCACCAGAAGCAGTTTAGTCATGCTGGCCACATGACCTGGAAAGCTCCCTGGGGACAAACACCGGCTTCCTTGGCCTGAAGGGAGATGAGCACTGCAACCCCATAGTTGCCTTTGACTGGACTTTACCGTTCAGGGGTCCTTCACCTTTACGTTACGCCACATGGGTGTGGGGCCCGGAATTTCTGCCCCTCCAATCCTGACTTCAATGCATTGATGTCAACCAGAGAAACCGTTTAAATTATGCACCTCTGTAAATGACCAACCCTTTCTCCTCTTAATTTGATGAAACACGTCTGTTCGGGGCGAGGGACATAGCTAAGTGGTGGGGTACCAGTCTTGCATGCAGAAGATCCTGGGTTAAATACCTGGCCTCTCTGGGTAGAGTTAGTATTGAGTTAGTATTGAGGTTGAATCCTGACAAGACAGAAGTACTGATTTTGGGGGACAGGAGGCGGGTGGGTGTGGAGGACTCCCTGGTCCTGAATGGGGTAACTGTGCCCCTGAAGGACCAGGTGCGCAGCCTGGGAGTCATTCTGGACTCACAGCTGTCCATGGAGGCACAGGTCAATTCTGTATCGAGGGCAGCTGTTTATCAGCTCCATCTGGTACGCAGGCTGAGACCCTACCTGCACGCAGACTGTCTCGCCAGAGTGCTGCATGCTTTAGTTATCTCTCGCTTGGACTACTGCAATGCGCTCTATGTAGGGCTACCTTTGAAGATGACCCGGAAACTACAACTAATCCAGAATGCGGCAGCTAGACTGGTTACTGGGAGCGGCCGCCGAGACCATATAACACCGGTCTTGAAAGACCAACACTGGCTCCCAGTACGTTTCCGAGCACAATTCAAAGTGTTGGTGCTGATCTTGAAAGCCCTAAACGGTCTCAGCCCAGTATACCTGAAGGAGTGTCTCCACCCCCATCGTTCTGCCTGGACACTGAGGTCCAGCACCGAGGACCTTCTGGCAGTTCCCTCGCTACAAGAAGCCAAGTTACAGGGAACCAGGCAGAGGGCCTTCTCGGTAGTGGCACCTGCCCTGTGGAACGCCCTCCCACCTGATGTCAAAGAGAAAAACAACTACCAGACTTTTAGAAGACATCTGAAGGCAGCCCTGTTTAGGGAAGCTTTTAATGTTTAATAGGTTATTGTATTTTAGTGTTCTGTTGGAAGCCGCCCAGAGTGGCTGGGGAAACCCACCCAGATGGGCGGGGTATAAATAATAATAATAATAATAATAATAATAATAATAATAAGTTGTAGTAGTAGTAGTAGACACTGCGTGTCTGAAACTGTTGTGCTTCTGCCCATCAGTGTAGACAATACTGACCTACATGGACTATTGGGTTGCCTCGGTAAAAGGCAGCTTCCTCTGCTGCTAAGTTCAGCAAACTGCGATACAGCCCTTAAGGCCATCTGCCTCACTTTGGGATCGCTTGATCTGGAATTGGCTTAATTATCAGTGAACATTCAGAAAAAGCATACGTTCCCTGGGATTTCACTCCCAGCTTGTAATGTTGACATATGTGTGCGGATGGTGCTGCATGCATGAGCCCTACTGCATTGCCCCCTGGGGAATTCTCGTTTCCAGGACTTGCCAAAGCCGAAAAGCTGCTTGGAAATTCAACTCCCCACCAAGAAGTGGGAGAGAAACCTGTTTTGGTTCATCTTTGAATGCGAGCCTAGCTGATTTGAACTTCCCAAAACAACATTCAAGCTGAAATTCACACTTCTCTGAATTTTGTGATGCAGTTCTTCAACCAAATGATGTGTGCAGACACAGGGGAGGGAGAGATGTGCATGGAAATGCATTTGTTACTGAAAATAGCATGCACAATGTGTTTTGTCAGGCTAGGGGTGGGGAACCTCAAGCCTGGTGGCCAAATGTGGCTCTCTAGGTCTCCCTGTCTGGCTCACCAGCTCTGGTTTTCCCTCTCCTTGCAGCACCCTGTCTATTAATGTGGGGCAGGCTCCTTTGCTGTGCTCCTTTAGGCACCTGCTAATTTTTTTTTCTCAGGCAAGCCTATTCAGCTATGCAGAAAATTGGGCATGCATTTTAATCTGGTTATTGGCTTATCATTATTTTTTGGAATGCTTTAGGTAAAGGTAAAGGGACCCCTGACCATTAGGTCCAGTTGTGACCGACTCTGGGGTTGCGGTACTCATCTTGCTTAATTGGTCGAAGGAGCCAGTGTACAGCTTCCAGGTCATGTGAACAGCATGACTAAACCACTTCTGGCGAACCAGAGCAGTGCAAGGAAATGCCATTTACCTGCCTGCCGTAGTAGTACATATTTATTTACTTGCACTTTGACATGCTTTTGAACTGCTAGGTTGGCAGGAGCAGGGACCGAGCAACGGGTGCTCACCCTGTCACGGGGATTCGAACCACCAACCTTCCGATGATCTTATTCTTTTTCTTGTTGTAAACTGCTTTGAGGTTTGTTACAATCCAGTGGTATATCAATCATGTTAGTTAGTTAGTTAGTTAGTTAGTTAGTTAAATACAGTGGTACCTCGGGTTACAGACGCTTCAGGTTACAGACTCCGCTAACCCACAAATAGTACCTCAGGTTAAGAACTTTGCTTCAGGATGAGAACAGAAATCACGCCGCTGCGGTATCGTGGCAGCGGGAGGCCGCTTTAGCTAAAGTGGTACCTCAGGTTAAGAACAGTTTCAGGTTAAGAACAGACCTCCGGAATGAATTAAGTTCTTAACCCGAGGTACCACTGTAAATCCATCCATCCATCCATCCATCCATCCATCCATCCATCCATCCACTGAAAGCATCTCTGTGCAGGGCTGAGAGCATCCTTCACCTGGAATCCTGAAGAGCCACTGCTATTCAGTGGAGATAATATTAGTGCTAGATGGATCAATGAAGGAGGGCTTCCACCCTCTCTTTCCCTTGGGCAAGCAGATGGTGGTGGCAGAGGTGAGCACTCACAAAAGCCTCAAACTTTGGGAGGGGAGAGAATTGATCCGGACAGGGAATATGCTCATCACACAAAAGGCTGCTTTGTTTAGGTTATCTGGCCATGAAGCTCAAAGCAATGGACAAGAGCCTCACGCAGCGGAAGGCGCTAACATTAGCACAGTCTTCCGCATGGATGTGCTTATTAAGCACCTGGCTTTGGGCAACTGGCCTGCCAAATCCCGAGTTAGCACCTGACACGCAGAACCCAATTTTCCATTCTCACTCTTCTTAATGGCCGGGCTGGCTCCATTCATTCTGAAGTTCCTCCAAGCCTGAAAGGAGATTGATAATTCAATGTGTTTTCCAATTTATTGCAGCAAGTAAGTAAATGCAACTCTGTATCTTCTCTAGATTGGATTCAATTGTACAAAATATAATGCTTAGAAGCCTCCTAATAGACATCTGCCAGGAAATGGTCATTTGGTATCTGTCTGATGAGCTCTTTGCTGGGAATGGAATTCTCACTTTGGCAGGCTTCCGACCCCTCCCTCCCAAACAATCTTTCTTGTTAGTCGCTTCAATCTTTTTCTTTTCCACTCCACACAAAACAAGAATGATTCTCTGCTTTGAAGAACATAAAGTATATTAAGCCAAGGGGGGGGGGGGGGGGTTAAAACACAATTATTTCTTTGGGATATATTAAGGAGGTTGCTGCTATGAAGACTTTTTGGGGTCTGCAGGTAAGCACCCCTTTTAATTTTGGACTGTTGAATGCATTTTCCAATGGGAGAAATGAGTGGTGAATTTTGGGGTGGTAGCTGGATCTGTGTTTTCACTGCCCAGATCAGAGCTTTCCAAACTGTGTGCTGTGAAACATTTGTGTATCGACTGCAGTGTGTCGGTGTGTCGTGTGAACCCTCCCCATGATCCTCCCGGGGCTTGAAAAGGGTTAATTTAACTTCCGGTTTCCTAGTAAAACTGAATTAGGTAAAGGTAAAGGGACCCCTGAGAGGGACGCGGGGGGCGCTGTGGGTAAAAGCCTCAGCGCCTAGGGCTTGCCGATCGAAAGGTCAGTGGTTCGAATCCCTGCGGCGGGGTGTGCTCCCGTTGCTCGGTCCTGCCAACCTAGCAGTTCGAAAGCACCCCTGGGTGCAAGTAGATAAATAGGGACCGCTTACTGG
>JAXCMG010000003.1:87365169-87382422 GCA_034642415.1 Podarcis siculus | reverse complement strand
CAAACAAACAAACAAACAAACAAACAAACAAACAAACAAACAAACAATATAGAAGCCATAATCCAAACAAGGCCATTACTTCAAATGCTTCCCCCCCCTCCACAGAAGTTTATTATGTCAAATTCCCTTTCTTCCATCCTCTGTTTCATTCATTGCAAATGCTAGTCTTCCATGTGACTGGTTACTGAAAAATAAAATAAATCATTTTTATTATATTAAATTAAAAATCACATTCTATTTTTACTCTCTTGTGTGCAGTAGCTATTGATTTGTATCCTGCAAGGGTGAGTTTGTTGAAAGAGTCAGAAAATAAAGCAGTTTATTAAAATGGCATTTAACTCCGATTGCCTATCAAACTGAAGAATGAACCCAACTCCTGCCAAGAGAAACTTATTTTATTTTAATGCATCAACTTGTAATTACTGTGTCCCCAAAGGCCTAACCTAACATGCTATCTTAAACACTGAGCGTCTTTAAGTCAAAGTGTTTATATGCCTCACCCTTTAGTCTGAAAGGCACCCATACTGGCTTACCAAAAAATCAGTTTTTAAAAATAAATTATTTTCATAATAAGTAACATTATTAGAAAGAAATCCCTGCCCTTAGATACTAAAATCTGAAAAAAAGACATGGCACAGGAGGAAACAGGAAGAACAGGGGAGGTGAAAAAGCAAGTTCAGGCACCTGTTATTTGTCTTATAATACACCTGCTTATTTATTTCTGGCTGTCTAGGACAGCAGTGCCCTCCACCCCACTTAGGTGACAATGTCTGGGCTAAGAGGGAAGATCTCTCCCACCATACAGGCTTTCATGGGCTTATTGGATACAGTTGGAATTCTTGCAGGAAGGAGCTTGATGGAGCTGCTGGGCTCATTTACCACTGTCCGGTGCTGGCCCACCAATGTCACAGGGTGAACACCCACCTCCGGTGGTGGAAGTTGAAAAATTGAAATACTTTATTGTCACTTGTACAACTTGTTTAGGGAAGCTTTTAATGTTTGATGTATTACGGTATTTTAATATTTTGTTGGAAGCCACCCAGAGTGGTTGGGGGAAGCTCAGCCAGATGGGCGGGGTATATATAATAAATTACTATTACTATTATTATTATTATTACTACATAAAGATTACACAAGCACCCCCCCACTCAGCTCTGTTAGTCTTAATTCCCCTCGTTTACTGATGCACACCCACCAAACCCGAAAGTCAGTTGCCCTGTTGTTATCTTTTCATTCAGCAGCCTAACGGCCCACGGATAGAAGCTGTTCTTTGCCCTGTTGGTGCGACTAATCATGCTTCTATATCTTCTGCCCGAGGCAGGAGATCAAGAAAGTGCTGGCCAGGGTGTGAATCATCCTTGAGAATTTTTCTCACTCTCCTGAGGCAACGTTCTTCTGTGATGTCATCCAGCGGATTCCTGGGACAGCCCGTAATATCTTGTGCTGTAGGCACCCTCTGTAGGCACTTCCTATCAGATGACATCAAACCAGCGTATCACACCGTGATACAGTATGAAAGGACACTTTCTATTGTTGACCAGTAGAAGTAGATCATCAAATGTTGATGATCTGGAAGCGCAAGAGGCAGCCTCCTGCCAGCCCCACCACTTCTGCCCCCTTGCAGAATGAGTTCAGCTAGAGCGGGGAGCATTCCAGCATATGGTGGAATGAGGAACAGAGGGTAGCACAATCTAATTTTGCCTCAGGTGGGGGGTCCGTGGTGGGTCGCCTCTGCCACTGGCAGTTCTGGTTGTCTTGGCAAAGAGCAAATCTGCCCCCATCGAATCCACTCCCTGTTGCCCAGGTGCTAGAAGGGGAGGGAGGTCTGAAGAGGGGAGCATGGCCATTGGTCAATTTGCAACTTGAAATTCTTTGGGTGGGGGGAATGATGTTGTTGTGTTTTAAGCCACTAACACGTACACATGTTAGATATCCAGTTGGCTTTCAAAGTCTCGAAATGTTCTGATACAGATTTAAAAAGAAAAGCCTTAAAAATACATATTTGGGGAGAATTTTTTTCTTTTAAAAAAGAGATTTTACATTTATATGTGAGTACATGTTTTAATGCAGTACCCCCTTCCCCTAAAACCCAGCCCCCTACAGATTAATCTGGAAGTGGACTGCAACATATTTATGGGCAAACACATGCAAAATTGACTTGGACTGGAAACAAGACTGATTCCTGCCCTGCCCCAAATCTGTACATGGGAAGTTTGAATACCTAGATTTTTATTTTTTTAAAAAAAAGGAAAGGAAAGGGGAAAAGTGGGGGTATTCTAAGGAATTTTGTCTCACATATAGGCCAAATTTCAGCATCCTGACTGAAAATGTGGATGTACTTATACACTTAGAATCTTCCATTTGGCAGTAAAATATATACCATGCCCTCCAACATTTCTCCAATGAAAATAGGGATGTCCCATTCCATAATGATAATTTTACCATTTATACCCCACACATCTTACTAGGTTGCTCCAGCCATTCTGGGCAGCTTCCAACATCTATAAAAACACAACAAAACATTAAACATTACAAAACAACAACAACACTTCCCTGCAGAAGATTGCCTTCAGGCGGTTCGGGAGTCGGGTAATTCCATACCCTCCAGTATTTCTCCAATGAAAATAGGGAAATCCTAAGGAAAAGTGGGACATTCCAGGATGAAATGAGAATCTGGGACAGCTTCTCTAAATGAGGGAAGACCCTGGAAAATAGGGACACTTGGAGGATCTGTATATAGAAGAAGAAGAAGAGTTTGGATTTGATATCCCGCCTTTCACTCCCTTTAAGGAGTCTCAAAGCGGCTAACATTCTCCTTTCCCTTCCTCCCCCACAACAAACACTCTGTGAGGTGAGTGGGGCTGAGAGACTTCAGAGAAGTGGGACTAGCCCAAGGTCACCCAGCAGCTGCATGTGGAGGAGCGGAGACGCAAACCCGGTTCCCCAGATTACGAGACTACCGCTCTTAACAACTACACCTCACTGGCTCTCATATGTAGCTCAGCTATCTAAGTCAAGTGGAAGTACCTTAACCATTTTAACAGCCCCCAGCAAAATGAGTCAGATTCTATACAACCTGTCTGTGTATCTCTCCACCCACCCACCCACCTATGATTATGCCTACGTCTTGATTGCTATTTGCATGCCTGATCACAATGAATAAAGGCTATAAGAGAAGGGCAGACTTCTCTTTCCCTGAATTATTTCTCTAACCCTAGGGCTAGGGAGTGGGGTCAACACCTGCCACCCGAGAAGTTTTCCAGTCGACACAGATTTGTGAGCCTTTATGAATTCTTGTCGGGTGAGCGTTCCAAATAGGAGTTGTTGCATGTCAGCAGCCTGGAGATTTGGATCACTCGCACGCACAGACTTAGATTTATGTCGCATGCACGATGGGATTTATTTAGTTCCTGCCCATTAGGAATTTATGATGCATGCATGGTGGGAGTTAAAACGTTTTGCTTACTTTGCCCATCCACACCAGACCTGACATAAGTTGAAAGATGACAGTCCGTGCAGAAACTCTGTTTTAAACGCACACACATATAAAACTGATGGATGGGAACAAGATGGACTTGCCTTGTGTGTGCGCGTGTGTGTGCACTGCATAATAGGTGCTCACTGTGTATTGTGGGCGAACTTTGTGCAGCGATACCTATGCTGAGGATGGATGAGAAGGAAACAGGTGGCTTTCTCCCCCTCTCTTCCACATTCATCAGATTCATGGCTGTTTGAAAGTTCTCTGGCACTAAACAAGTGGTATCATGGAGAAGCCATCATTTGTTGCAATCAGCAGGCTGTGTTTAGAATTCTTATAAACTTTACAACACACTCGGTATGAAATGTGATGTTTACCTTGCTGCAGTATATTGCACAACCGTTTGAAGATATTTTACAGCTCTGCGGTGTTGAGATTTTCAATCTGCCCTTTTAGTGCAGATCTGCACAGCAAGGAAAACATGACAGGCGCATGGGCAAAACATGGGCGCAACCCTTGAGAAGGTGCATGTCAATAAAGAGATATGACTTTCACATTTGTGGAACAGGCTCTTGTCCAGCCAGGCAAAAGATAGGAGTTTGTACACATACCTCTCTCCATCTAGACGAGCAAGAAACCTTATTCAAGGACACATTCTGCATAGGCAAAAGAACTTCAACAGGGTGTGGGGCAAGACTAGTGACCTCAAAAGAAGGGAGCACAGCCTGGGGAAAGTCCCAAAGGTCGGACAGAGAGGTCTGGAGGTCCATATTTGGCCTCTGGGCTTGAGGTTCCTCACACCTGATTTAGGCATACAAGAGATGGTGATGGGGGTCATGTACCATTTATTTAAAATAGTGTGCGTTGAAAGCTAGTCCACCAAGAAGAGCTACAGTCTTCTCCCTTACATGCTAAGTTTCTATGAGTAAGGAGTCTTTATACAAGGGATCATTCAAACATGGAATACCACACATTTTTCCAAATGTGAAGATAATACCTTAGTTGGATACTTTGCTGATACTGGGCAAGAGGGATGTGTGTTCATCTGGAAATGAGGATGTAGAAGAACAGCTGAAATACTCACTGGAGCTTAATGTGCTGGGCCTGGGGGTAACCTGTGCAACACAGTCCAGGAGCGGTCCAGAATCCAAAGGTTCTGCTAGGAGTCAGTCCAACAGGGCCAAGGCAGGACACGAGGCAGGAAACCAGGCAAGCACAGGTACAGGATCTCAGGCAGGTTCTAGCATACATGTTGCTCCTGCAACCTGGGGCAGGGCCCAACAGCCTTTTATCTTTGTCAGGGTAGCGGCTGGTCCTGATCCCCCGATGACTCACCTCCCTGTTTTGCCCAAAGGCGAGCACTCCTCCTGCGAGTATTCAGGTCTCTCCTTCTCTCAGACCTTAGTCTCTGCAGCTCAGGAGATGTCGGTGGGTTACTAGACCCAGGGGCCACCTCAGCCTCCCCTGATCAAACCCTGGAGCAGCTGTAAGCGACGGCCCAGCTGAAGGCAACAAGGTAATCCCCACATCTGGAGCCAGGGCAGGCTCAGGCCCCTGACTCAGCCCAGTTGGTGTTTGTTGCAGGGGAACCTGTGCAGACTGGGACTCTTCAGGATCAGGCCCCAGACTTGGTTCAGGTGATGCCTGAGGCAAAGGATCTGGTGCAGACTGAGTCTCCTCTGGTTCTGAGTCCGAGCCCGAGTCCCAGGCCATCACACTTAATTTGATCTCTTCAGTATTTATGTGGGGCTGCCATACGTCGGGGTTTTCCTGAACACATCTGGGAACTGTGCTGCAAAATGGCATCCGGGTGGATTTTTTCTGAATTGCCAAAATGTCCAACCCCCTACCCCAATGGACCTTTGGCCATCAAAGCTCTTCTTATTTTCCTCTGCTCTCATTTGGTCAGGTTCCAAATGCACTGTGCTGATAACCATGACACCAGCCTGCCCTGGCCAAGGATCTAATTATTTAATATCTTGTTCCCAAGGGACAACTGCCGTGGTGATGCCTTAGAAAGAGGACTTTGTGTGTCAGGCTCCTCTTCTGACTTCGCTGCTATTACATTCCGGAGGAAGCGGAACTTTAAATCTAATTCTATGATCTGTGACGGGGAAGTGTTTTTCAGTCAAAACCAAGGGAATGAGATCGCTGCCTCTGGAAATCCAGACTTCCGAAGCTTTGCTCTAAGTTTTCTTAATGGGTTTTGTAGCCCGAGATAGCAGGCATTCAGCACGATGACAACTCGGCTTTTGAAACTCATTGAACACACCTAATGGAAAGGGAGACCGAGTGAAGTAATCGTTAAACTGTAAAGCTAATGCAGCCCGTACCCTTGAGGTAAGTTTCATCAACTGAACTGAGACTGTGGAACAGTTGCAGACATAGAAAGCAGGTCATCTAATCATGAAAACCGTAGATCACTCTTGACTGACAGAAGACTAGAACAGTCCAGAGCTTTCTTTTCCCCAAAAAAGGTTTGAGTAGGGAGAAGGAATGCTTCATGTTTCCCCCCTCCCTTACAATGATCTTCCATTTCTTTTTAACAAAGTTGTTGGAAATAACGGGAAGTGATTTCCAGGAATTTTGACCTGTAAATTGATTGGAGAGCATCCCTGCTTGAAAACCAGGAGAGCGGCTGCCAGACTTTGTAAACAATCAGAGATAGATGGAACAGTGATCTTATTTGATACAGGACAGCTTCCTATGTTTTTGTCAGGCAGAAGTCTCCTTGAACTCCATGGGGCCATATTTGAATAAAATATCGGGGGAGGGGCCCAGGTAATCCCTGCCCAACATAACCAATCACAAGACGCAGCACACACACACACCATTTGAATGGCAATGCCCAACAACCTTGGAGGGGCCCAGCCCTCTCAAATATTTTATGGGGGCGGGACGAAGAGACCTCGGCTGCTAGGAGTTGGCTGCTATGCATGGGGCTTACATGGAGGTGAGCGGATAAAGGATTGCAGCCTAACAGAGCAAAATCTATAAAAAAGGATTGTTGTTGTTTAGTCGTTTAGTCGTGTCCAACTCTTCGTGACCCCATGGACCAGAGCACGCCAGGCACTTCTGTCTTCCACTGCCTCCCACAGCTTGGTCAAACTCATGCTGGTAGCTTCGAGAACACTATCCAGCCATCTCGTCCTCTGCCATCCCCTTCTCCTTGTGCCCTCAATCTTTCCCAACATCAGGGTCTTTTCCAGGGAGTCTTCTCTTCTCATGAGGTGGCCAAAGTATTGGAGCCTCAGTTTCACGATCTGTCCTTCCAGTGAGCACTCAGGGCGGATTTCCTTCAGAATGGATAGGTTTGATCTTCTTGCAGTCCATGGGACTCTCAAGAGTCTCCTCCAGCACCATAATTCAAAAGCATCAGTTCTTCGGCGATCAGCCTTCTTTATGGTCCAGCTCTCACTTACATACGTCACTACAGGGAAAACCACAGCTTTAACTGTACGGAGCTTTGTTGGCAAGCATAGGTCTACTTAAAAGTAAGGACCAATGGGGCTTTCCCCTGTTGACGTGGTAGCCTAAGTTTCTTACTTAACCCTGAGTCTACATTAAAAAGATTTCATTGCAACTTAAGTACAAGGAAGCTCACTGCATCATGCTGAATAATTAGTTGGGGGGTTAACTGGGAAATTGGGGAAATAATCAATTGGGAAATTAAATATAGTTGTCAGTTTAACTCTTTTTGTGAAAGAGTCTCTCTCCCTTCTTTTGAGAGCTTCTGGTCAGGGACACACTTAGCAAGTCTGCCTGCTTCCATCTTGCATGATTTGTTGATCTTCTTATTTCCATTTTTATCCTGCATGGATGTATTTATTTATTTAGTACTGAAGGCACATCCCACATTTTCTCCCAAGGAGCTCAAGTGCAGCATGCATAGATCTCCCCCTCTATATATTATCTTCACAACAACCCTGTGAGGTAGGTTAGGCTGACAGCAGGTGACTGGTCCAAGCTTAATAAAAAAGGATGGGATAATATCTGGAATCATAACACACTCCACAATATGGCGCCTCAAGGATACTTTCACTTTTCCTATTAAAATCTCCAGGAGTTATTAATTTTTTAAAAGCCTTCCATAACAGAATGATGAGCACTGCTTTATACCAGGTTACCATATTTCAAAAAGTGAAAATCCAGACACAAAAGTTGTTGAAATCTTTTTGGGCAAAGTTGTTGAATTTTTGTTGTTGTTGCAAAAACTAAAATAATAATAATGATGATGATGAGGTTTTTGGTCAAATAGTTGTTGAGTCTTTTTTTTAGTTTTGCCCAAAGTTCTTGAGCTTCTTTGGCAAAATCTAAAAATAAAAATGAAGTTTTTGAGCTATTTTTAAGAAAATGCGCCCAAATCTACAGTTCCGACATGGGTTGCCATACATCCAGATTTTCCTAGACATTTCAGCTATTTCTACACGGACACTGCTTATGACTGCCAAATCCCAGCAATGTCTGGAAAATTCCGGATGTATGGCAACCCTAACTTATATTGACTATTGCACTGACACAAACCAGCTATTGTATTGTTATTAAATAATAGTTTTCACCATGCTGGGAGCCCTTTAGACCTCATAACTGGGGTACTGTTTCTGAGAAGGCCCTCAATATTGTAACCTGATGTTCAGATGTAGCTATGTACATGCATCAAGGTTTCCATTCTTTGTGTGTGTGTTTGTGTGTCTTCCAACATGTATGTAGAAAGAGACATGGCTTCTAGAAAACCAACCGGCAACCACTTTGACTTTTTGAAGACACACATAATACAGTCTCTTCAGGCAGCCTCAATTGGGAGCCAGGCCTCCATTTTCTGAACTAGGTGAGATTCTTGAACAGCCTTCAAGGGCAATCTCCGAAACAGTGCTTTATAGACTACTGTAAAGCACTTTTATTAGGACCAACCTTGATGGCCAACCAGAAACCACATCCAGTTCATTCCCTGGGTTGGACGCACTCTAACCCAAGCGAGGACCTTTCAATTGCCATTCATTTCGACAGGAAACTTAAGCACACTCTTAAATCTCTTCCTTTGACATCAATTGGACTTTAAAGTGTTTTAACGCTAGCTCAATATTCCTACAATTGCCTTTGTTGAAGCTATAGGGATGATTCTTTTTTTTTATTCCAGTAGTTCTGAAATAGACAGTATCTTGTACACTAAGCCAGCTGTCTCCTGGGCTTTTATTACATTAGAATTGAACTACTTTTACACGTTAATCCACATTTTCTCTGCTTGAGAAGTGCCCCTAGAAAGAAGATCCTTTGTCTCAAATTGCGGCTACCCTAGATGGAATCTCAACATTTGATACATTTCTTTATGCTCTATATATTTTAATAGGTTTCTGACAATGAAAAAAAAAATTAATCTCCTCTACCAAACACCTTTCCCCCCCCTTCTTTTTTATGGCTGTTTCACTTTTCCTCTGCAATATGTTTAATTTCCCAGTAGCGATTCTGCTTAGTTAATATACTACCAGTGTTTAATTTATATTATATATGTGAAATGGCTCTCTGCCAACAAAATAATTTCTCTACCAAAAATCATGTCTTGACAAAGATGTGATGGTTTTAGCGATTTAAGAGAATTTAATTGGATACTGTAAAATTCTTTAGGCAATTGTGCTGATTGGGGCTGACACCTGATTAAAGAAACTGGGAGTCGATTAATCATATGCATTTTAGTCAATTAATGAATAAATGGGTTAAATATGCATACATTTGTGTATGAACAAAAACTGATCAGGTTCTCCCCTGCTTAGCTTCAGCAGTGCTGCGGCCTCTATGGTCATTTTTTAAAATAAATTTTTCATGCATTTATTTATATAAAAAATTAAAGCCTGCCTTTTAGTCTTGGAAAAGACTCCCAAGATGGTTAACAATAAAACTTTTTTTTTTTAATCCTTAAAATACCAAACCCTTTAAAAATACCGCCTTCTAAGTCGCTTTCAATATTCCCCTCTTCGCTTAGCATAGAAAAAGACCACATGTTTGGTAAGTTAAAAATGGTTTACTTACAAATTCTTCAAAGGTCAGAGTCATGTGCTTTCCCATACAGCAGTCAGAAAACACAGAAAG
The DNA here is from genome assembly GCA_034642415.1 of Podarcis siculus. Classification (NCBI taxonomy): domain Eukaryota; kingdom Metazoa; phylum Chordata; class Lepidosauria; order Squamata; family Lacertidae; genus Podarcis; species Podarcis siculus. The sequence goes on along the minus strand of JAXCMG010000003.1, from coordinate 87,372,860 downwards.
TAAAACTTAGGTTCCAAAGTGGTAAATGTTTCCAAATTATTTATACAGAAACACAAAGCTGGCTGTCTTAAGCCATGTGGTCTAAGCTTGGAGCATCCATCTTGGACCTCCTTGCTGGTAGGGTTCACATGGCGGAATGGGAAGAAAAAAGGCTTGATAACCCTTCCTCCTAGGGTGAGGGGAAGTGACCTAGCTAAGCCTGGCAGGACAGCTTACTCTATGGTCTTAACCCCTTCATGCATTAATTTGACTTCAGCATGTTGGTTATATGAGGCTGCTTATCCCATCACCTTGGCAACAAAGGTCTGTATAGTAAAAGCTATGGTTTTCCCAGTAGTGATGTATGGAAGTGAAAGCTGGACCATAAAGAAGGCTGATCGCCGAAGAATTGATGCTTTTGAATTATGGTGCTGGAGGAGACTCTTGAGAGTCCCATGGACTGCAAGAAGATCAAACCTATCCATTCTTAAGGAAATCAACCCCGAGTGCTCACTGGAAGGACAGATCGTGAAGCTGAGGCTCAATACTTTGGCCACCTCATGAGAAGAGAAGACTCCCTGGAAAAGACCCTGATGTTAGGAAAGATGGAGGGCACAAGGAGAAGGGGACGACAGAGGACGAGATGGTTGGACAGTGTTCTCGAAGCTACCAGCATGAGTTTGACCAAACTGCAGGAGGCAGTAGAAGACAGAAGTGCCTGGTGTGCTGTGGTCCATGGGGTCATGAAGAGTCAGACACGACTAAACGACTAAACAACAACAACAATCCCATATCTAGTGCCAACTCTGTGCTGAAGTTCCCACCTTTCTCAAATATCTTTGCTGTGTGGAGAGTTGGAGGCCACATGGTTAATCTGGAACCTGCTAGACCAACGTCAGAAGACAGTAAGTAACCATCACAGAGCAAAATCGATTACAGGAATGGGGGGGGGGATGCCATTTTTATACAGTGGGATGGCTACTGCTTCCCCGGGAAGCAATGAGATGCCTTGCGGTGCTTCTGTTTCCTTCCTGTACCACTGACCCCATTCTGAAAGAGCACCACGCTGAGCTTCCTTTCAGATGCTCTCCCCCTTCTGACTCCAGCTCCATCGCCTTTCTCCATCCACATTCTGATGCAGCTGTTTCTCCAGTTTCCCTGGCAACCCAGCAGGGGGGCTGAAGCTTAATCTATGCAGCATCTTCCCACTTGGGCTCATTTCAGCTTGCTTCAGCAGCCGCGCTTGCTGCGATCGGTTCGATTCACATTCTACTTTGTCAAAAGCGTGGAGACATCGGGATGCAGCAGGGCCAGCCACATCTGGAGGCAAATAAACAAAGGCAACGAGGAAGAGGATTCAGTGGGTCACCAGAGTTTCCACCTAGAGCAAAGTTTTGAGGCCTATCCGAGAGTTTCTCCTGTCCGGGAGACGTGACAGAGAGAGAAAAACAAACAAGTTTTTAAAAGCATCACGTTCTCCCCTCATCCTCTTTGCTGTTATGTTGGAAGATTTAAGACTTATAAAAGAAAGTATTTCTTCACACAGCACATAGGTAGACTATGGAAGTGATGGTCACCAACCTAGAAAAAAAATTTAGATGAATTAGTGGAGGAGAGGGTTACCAACGGCTACATGCCATGATGTCTATATGCTTTGCCTCCATCATTACAAGCAGTAATGCATCTGAATACAGTGGTACCCTGGGTTACATATGCTTCAGGTTACATACGCTTCAGGTTACAGACTCTGCTAACCCAGAAATAGTGCTTCAGGTTAAGAACTTTGCTTCAGGTTGAGAACAGAAATCATGCTCCGGCGGCACAGCGGCAGCAGGAGGCCCCATTAGCTAAAGTGGTGCTTCAGGTTAAGAAGAGTTTCAGGTTAAGTACGGACCTCCGGAACGAATTAAGTATTTAACCTGAGGTACCGCTGTATACCAGTTGCTGGAAGCCACAGAAGGGAAAAGCTCTTGAGCTCAGGTCCTGTTTGTCGGTTTCCTCACAGTCTTCTGGCTGGCCACTGTGAGAACAGGATGCTAGACACAGCGGTTGAGGAAGCTTATCGGGCGCCTGGGGTGGCGCGCGGGTCAGCCACCCGTCGGGCAGGGTGAGTCATGGCAGGATGCTCTGCAGGGTCTCCAATGAGTCTGCACGCCTTCTCCCACTCAGCTGCCCTAGAGCTGAGGAGGGAGGCAGTGGGCGGACCATTTGGGGCAGCGCAGAGCCTGTGGGTGCCCAAGCCACCATGTCACTCCCAAGAGAGACGCGTAGTTCGGGCGCATTGCAGGCCCTGCGGTGAGTGCCGCCCACCATTTTGTCACCCCCCTCAGTGGTGACACCTGGGGGGTCCACCCCCACTGCACCCCCTTCCTCCGCCCCTGGCTAGACTGTAAAGTACAGTGGTACCTCGGGTTACAGACGCTTCAGGTTACAGATGCTTCAGGTTACAGAATCCGCTAACCCAGAAATAGTACCTCAGGTTAAGAACTTTGCTTCAGGATGAGAACAGAAATTGCGCGGTGGCAGAGCAGTGGCAGTGGGAGGCCCCATTAGCTAAAATGGTACCTCAGGTTAAGAGCAGTTTCAGGTTAAGAACGGACCTCCAGAACAAATTAAGTTGTTAACCTGAGGTACCACTGTATAGTGATTTATTTATTTATATTTTTTTCAATTTTTTCAATTGATTTTCACATGATTATAAACAAACAAACAAAAAAACCACACACACAAACATAAATCATAACCTTATTAAAAAATACACTTATTAACATTGTTAAGTGACTTCCTCGCTTCCCCTTTGTTGAATTTCAGTGTATAACCTTTTAATGGTTTTCCGAATCATAGTTCTTATAAAATTTAACATGAAGATTAACATCCTTAAATCTTTTCATTTTGAAATTAAATATATTAATTCATCACTTAACTTATATAAAATCCTAAGCCAATTAAGTATCTGCAAGCTGTTTCCAATTAATTTAACTTAACATATTTAACTAAATAATCATTAAATTTTGTCCATTCTTCCTGGTACTCCTCCTCCTTCTGGTCACGGACTCTTCCGGTTAGGTCGGCTAGCTCCGAAAAATCCATCATCTTCATCTGCCATTCTTCTACAGTTGGTAATTCTTGCGTTTTCCACTTTTTAGCTAGTAAAATTCGAGCAGCAGTTGTGGCATATAAAAATAATTTAACATCTTTCTTGGGCATAGTGATTTAATTTACTGGAATTGGGAATACTTACATGCATTACTGTGCGTTTGATTCTGGAATGTTCCACAGTCATTCTCATGTGATTGGTTAACTCTGGTCACATGGGGGTATCTTATCACATTCTCCTTTTTGTTTTCTGTGTGAGAGACTTGACTGTAATGGCTGCATCTCTGAAGAAGAGGCAGTGTTAGATAACTCACTAGAGGAGAGGAGAGCTGATGTTTCTTTGTGAATGTATGTGACAGAATGAAGGACAGAAGTTGATGTTCTCCCAGAGAAACAGTAAGGATAGAATGGAAACCTCTCAGAAGGAACTGCCTGGCCTAGCTGGGGTAGTATTCAGGAGGCTGAGTGTAAGTGCTGGGAAGAGAGAAAGACACAGTATGTTTGAATGTTAAAGAAGAAACTGTAGTCTTCAACTAAGCAAAACTAAGCTCATGCTTGGATAAGCACGTGAATGAAAATGCTTTGCATATATTCTTCTTTAGTAGAGACATCACCCTGCCAACAAAGGTCTGTATAGTAAAAGTTATGGTTTTCCCAGTAGTGATGTATGGAAGTGAAAGCTGGACCATAAAGAAGGCTGATCGCCGAAGAACTGATGCTTTTGAATTATGGTGCTGGAGGAGACTCTTGAGAGTCCCATGGACTGCAAGAAGGTCAAACCTCTCCATTCTGAAGGAAATCAGCCCTGAGTGCTCACTGGAAGGACAGATCCTGAAGCTTAGGCTCCAATACTTTAGCCACCTCACGAGAAGAGAAGACTCCCTGGAAAAGACCCTGAAGTTGGGAAAGATGGAGGACACAAGGAGAAGGGGACGACAGAGGATGAGATGGTTGGACAGTGTTCTCGAAGCTACTAACATGAGTTTGACCAAACTGCGGGAGGCAGTGGAAGACAGGAGTGCCTGGCATGCTCTGGTCCATGGGGTCACGAGGAGTCGGACACAACTAAACGACTAAACAACAACAACAAGCTATATGTTCTGCAGGTAAAAGCTTCTGAATATTTTAACAAGTGATTGGATATCGTTTTAATTTCAAGAAATGTGTCAGCACGGCACATGATTTGGCTTCCTAGCTGCAAATTAGCTTCTCTGCCAAAATAGATGGGCCATTGGCCTGCCAGCCGGATATTCTTATGACCTTATGTTATGTTCTATGAAAGGTGGTCTCTGATGATGATGATGAGAGGGGAGGCTGCAGTACTTCATGGTGATGGTGGTGGTGGGGTGGTAGTCCCTTTAACAGAGGGGGTATTGGCACTATTAATTCAGGTCTGTGCAAATGCCAATGTATATGCTAAGTATGGGCACAGTGAGCATCAATGAACTGTATGGGACATCAAATAATTGTGACGGGCATTCTTAGCTACTCCATAGCACATGGTTGTATGCTGCTGGCTGAACAAATCCCATTTCTCCTCAGTCACATCACAGTGCTATCCACTAAGCAGGGCTTGGTGAAGCATTGGCTCCTTAGGTATTGCTGAACCTCAGCTCCCATCATCCCATATCGCTGGTTGACACCCCGCTGTACATAATAGAAACTGCACACCATTCTCTTGATACTTGAAGGACCTTGTATTTTCGGTGTTCCTTAATGCTTAGCTTTGGTGCACCCATGATAACTCCTCCTCAGTATTCAGAGGAGCCAATCCTCAGTGGCCGACTCACCTCCTTTCACTTTGATTGACTCTGATTAGCACAAAGGGTGAGAAGACTACTTCTCGGTGGCTGAAAAGCTCCCTTTTCATGCTGGTGGAGCAAGCTCTAGGATGCTGGAGAGAGGGACCCTGCTCAGATCCTGCTGCAGAAATAGTAATGAGCCCTACACACACACACACACACACACACACACACACACACACCAGAACCCCAGGCCACTACCCCTCTGCTGCTGTTAGATCAGACATGGCCAACATGGTGCCCTTGAGAAGTCATTGGACTTCAGCTGCCATCATTCCTGACTATTGGCCATTCTGCTTGGGGCTGATGGGAGCCAGAGTCCAATACCATTGGAAGGGTATCAAACTGGCTTTTTCTGTGCTAGATGATTACTAAATGAGTCTTATTTTATACTTATTCCATCAGAAGACTGCAGCTGTAAACACATTCAGAATGGGACTACACATTATATTACCTTTATTCTGATTCTCCCCCCCCCGATCCTCTAGATCAGTGGTTCTCAACCTGTGGGTCCCCAGATGTTGTTGGACTACAACTCCCATCACCCATAGCTAGCTCAGGGATGATGGGAGTTGTAGTCCAACAACATCTGGGGACCCACAGGTTGAGAACCGCTGCTCTAGATGATGTTGGACTACATATCCCATCAACCCTGAACATTGGCCCTGCTGGCTAGAGCAGATGGGAGTTGGAGTCCAATGTCCAGTGCAGCACAGGTTCCCCATCCCTGTATCTCACGCTGGACCTCTTCTCTCCCATGGCAACAACATTGCTGCGGAAGGAAAAGGAGCATTAGATGGGGACTTGGAACTTTGCTATGCAAAATGCATGATGATGACAGTGATAATGCACAAAAGTCTGCTAAAAATAATCAGGATTCCTAAAACTAATCTAATTGTATCAGTTGGCAGCTGGGACACACTGTCACGATTACACGAGGGCTAGAGTGACAAAGATAAACCTCAGGCTAATTTAGCGAGCGAAATCTGTCAGCCTGAGCAAGCCTTTTTGTTTAAAAATTGGGTAATGACAATCTTCGTTTCTAATGGCTTAAATTATGCATCAGCAAGAGGAAGTGAATGCTTCTCCGTTTAGTTAACACTTAATTGCCATCTCCATTGGTGATGGCAGAATGTGCCAACATTTGTGATGGATATAGAAAAGGCTTCAAAATTCCTCCGAGTGACAGCCTGGAAAATCTACAGTTGCTTATAGTTTTGAGAATAACATCTGGTTTCATGTCTTTCCCCTCCATCTCCCTCTCTCTCTTTTTGACAATGAGTAATAACAAATAGGTTTCATCCGATCATAAATTTGCCAGGGAGACAGAAGTTACTGACTCATAAATCCCAAACTTTCCTCTGCTTTCCCCCCTCAGAATGAGCAAATGTCTTGCGTACCAAAAGTTGCTAAAAGAGGAAGACAAAAGTGAGAGCTGAGCAACGTGATGGAGAGAACTGTCTGGTCCAGTGCTTGTTGGACTTTGCTGCTTCAGGCAGCGGTTAAAACATTACATTTCTGATGGCTCAACCAAATAGAAAAGTTCCCTGCTGAGGAGAGAGGAGGCCTGATGGGGCTAGTCTGTCACCGGAGAGCCAATGAAGTAAGCTCTGCCTCTAAGCTCTCCCGCTGAGGCTGTCTGATCATAAAGCTGCATGAGATGATGGAGGAAGCCTCCATCTTGTGCTGCTTGTGTCATCCTGTCACCTGACCTCCTAGGTTGGTAAGTTTTTGTGTTTCTCATGAAGTACAGTCATACCTCATGTTACATTTGCTTCAGGTTGAACGTTTTCAGGTTGCGTCCCTTGGTGACCTGGAAGTACCGGAAAGGGTTACTTCCAGGTTCGCCGCTCGTGCATGTGCAGATGCACAAAATGACGTCACGCACATGCGCAGAAGCGGCGAATCGCAACCCGCACAAGCGCAGACGCGGGTTGCTTTTTGCTCATGTTGCGAACGGGCCTCTGGAATGGATCCCGTTTGCAACCAGAGGTACTACTGTAGTCTTGAATTCAATGGTCTATATCCACTTACATTAGACTAAGGCTCATTGAAATCAGTGGAACTTACGTTTGAGGGCACATGTCTAGCAGACTGTCCAAGTGTCCCTATTTTCCAGGGACAGTCCCAAATTTACAGAAGCCATCAACCTGGAATGTCCTGCTTTTCCTTAAAGGTAAAGGTACCCCTGACCGTTAGGTCCAGTCGCGGATGACTCTGGGGTTGTGGTGCTCACCTCACTTTACTGGCTGAGGGAGCCGGCGTTTGTCCGCAGACAGCTTCCGGGTCATGTGGCCAGCATGACTAAGTCGCTTCTGGCAAACCAGAGCAGCGCACGGAAATGCCATTTACCTTCCCACTGGAGTGGTACCTATTTATCTACTTGCACTTTGATGTGCTTTCGAACTGCAGGGTGGGCAGGAGCTGGGACTGAGCAACTGGAGCTCACCCCATCGTGGGGATTTGAACCGCTGACCTTCTGATCGGCAAGCCCTAGGCTCTGTGGCTTAGACCACAGTGCCACCCGTGTCACTGCTTTTCCTTAGGACATCCCTATTTTCATTGGAGAAATGTTGGAGGTTGTGGAGCTTTGTGGTCCCTGACCCAAGGAGATATGTAACTATACAACTTTTAGAAGACATATGAAGGCAGTCCTGTATAGGGAAGCATTTTAATGTTTAATGTTTTATTGCATTTTCATATATGTTGGAAGCTGCCCAGAGTGGGCAACCCACTCAAATGGGTGGGATATAAAGAATACAATTATTATTATTATTATTATTATTATTATTATTATTATTATTATTATTATTA
>JAXCMG010000003.1:87350060-87364464 GCA_034642415.1 Podarcis siculus | reverse complement strand
TTTCTTTCTTTCTTTCTTTCTTTCTTTCTTTCTTTCTTTCTTTCTTTTCATTTTCAGCTTCTTCTTATTTCTGACTACTTTTATACCACGTTAAAAGATTCATATGCCCCGAAATACCTTTGATTCTCACCATAAAGGCATTCAATTTTTAACAAAAAAGAGGGGCAAGTTCCAGGTTTGTGTGCATATGCGTTCCACATGTATATAACTCATTAGCACATCTTTATAAGGCTGGGCTAGGTTTTATTGAGTAGAGGCCATAACCTTGAATGGTGCCTTTGGCCGGTGTCTTCCTCTGCAGCTGTTGGCTTCTTCCAGGCCCTGGGATTGCAAGGTGTGGGGATATCTGCTCAGGGCTCCACTAACCCTCTGAGGAGTCTGTGGATCAGTGATTGGCATTTGATGGCAGAGCTGCCTCCTCGAGGTTCAGAGGAGGAACAGTGAGCTCTGGTGATCACAGCTCCTTATTGGATGGACCATGGAATGGATCCATCTCCTCCTTGGGGCTGTCAATGGAGGAGGACTCTGTTTCTGAGGACCCTATTTCTGGGGCCATGACACCTCTCACTCTGAACTGGCTTTGTGATGTCATTACATCGTCAAATCTGACAGGATATAATGCACTGTGGCAGTTTCGCGTTTACTTTGTGTTCTCTGATTGGCTAGGATTATATTCCCAGGAGGAGAAACTGTTTCAAATGCAGACCAAAGCAGCTAAAGGTAAAGGTAAAGGGACCCCTGACCATTAGGTCCAGTCGTGACCGACTCTGGGGTTGCGGCGCTCATCTCGCTTTACTGGCCGAGGGAGCCGGCATACAGCTTCCAGGTCATGTGGCCAGCATGACTAAGCCGCTTCTGGCGAACCAGAGCAGCGCACGGAAATGCTGTTTACCTTCCCACTGCAGCGGTACCTATTTATCTGCTTGCACTTTGATGTGCTTTTGAACTGCTAGGTTGGCAGGAGCAGGGACTGAGCAATGGGAGCTCACCCCGTCGTGGAGATTCGAACTGCCGACCTTCTGATTGGCAAGTCCTAGGCTCTGTGGTTTAACCCACAGCGCCACCCGCGTCCCACCAAAGCAGCTAGTGCCCCCCAAAATCATGTTTTCACAAATGAAGCTAGCTTCCTTCCTTCCTTCTCTTACTTCCTCTGTGTTAGGAATTGGATTGGGACAATATGGCAAAAATAAAATGGCAGACACCTTAAAACGAATAGCTAAGTATTTTTAGCTTTGACTTAGGGGATGTTTTCCCCCCTGCTTTGTTGCATCTCAGCTGTTTTCTTTCTGTGCATTATTGTACCTGTCTAAAGTCATTGTGGCTCTGAATAACTGAAAATATCATTTGGAAGATGGCATGTAGTGGGACATCCATTGTGCCTCCATGTCTGGAGGCTTCATATTTCATCGTGTGCTTTTGTTTTGACATGCTGTGTCACTTCTAAATGATGCTATAAAAGGCAGCATAGAGTGCAGGAGGAAACATTTTTATTGTCGAGTGGAACCTAGTCATCATCATGATTTCTCCAGATGCAAGGTGAAGGTACAAGATTTGTTCTCAAACACACTTTGGGGAAGGAAAAAAAGAAAAGAAAAAGGCAGGCTAATTTATTCCAGGACAGGTTTTAGCATGTGTGTACTTGCAGGGGATTATCTTGGCTCAGCTAGGAATATTCACCTTCCTCCCCACACCCAAAGCTCGCATTGGATGGGAGATGAACCAAGTTGCCCACCTCAAACAGGGAAATAGATCAGCTAATTGCTTAGCCAACACAAATTTGTACCTCTCTCCTACCCACTATCACTTGACAACAAGAGAAGAGCTTGTTGGATTAGGCCAATGGCCTATCTAGTCCAGCATCTTATTGTGTGGCGAGTTCCCATCCTCCCCCAGTGGAAATAAAGACACATGACACAATTACTTAAGGTTAATGGGCTAAACATGGCCACAACTTTATTGGTTACAGGTGATGACTGGTATTGGCTTAGGCATTGGTTCTAACAGACTATCCAGCTTCAGCCTGTTTGCTTGAAGTCCGGGAAGGGTTAACCACCAGTAGGGGGAGTCCTGCTGATGTACATCAACTAGGAACTCCCCCGGGGTCACCGCTCGGGGGCGTGCCTTAGGCCCTCACCCCCATAGGCTTTGGACAGGGTCACGCCCCCCGGAATCCTTTATTGGACTACCCTTCAATATGTGGGGCAGGTGATGGCGCTTCCTCCCCTCTTCCATAGGGCAGATGATTTCCCTTGCCCTTTTCTGAACCTTTTCCAACTCTACAGTATCCTTTTGGAGGTGAGGTGACCAGAACTCTTATTTTCACCCCTAGTTTCCCAGATCTCCCCTCTGTTCCTGTCAAAACACACTGACACACAACTTTGGGGAAAAGGTAGGGTGGAAAGGAGCCTGCAGCTTGTCCTTACCACTCTCCCCTTCTGCAAGAACTCTCTGGCTTAAATTGCAAAGATGACATGATTAAACATTGCATCGTTCCTTCTGTTTAGTGCACACTTGAAGTCCTTCTCAGATTAAACACGGATGCAGATCTAACAGCTCAATAAGAAGAGTGGCATGAATTCTCGGGCCCCATCTGCACTATGCACTTAAATTATACCAGTCATGGCTCCCCACAAAGAATCCTGAGGGCTTTAGTTTGTTACTGCTGCTGAGCGTTGCTAGGAGACCTCGATTCCCCTCACAGAGCTACAATTCTCAGAGTGCTTCAACAATAAATCCCTCTTCCCAGAGAACTCTGGAAATGGTAGCTCTGCCCCTTTAACAAACTACAGTTCCCAGGATTCTTTGGAGGAAGCCATGACTGTTTAAAGTGGAACGATACTACTTTAAATGCATAGTGCGGATGCGGTCTTGCAGCTGTCAGGTGTCACATGGAACCCTAGCACGTCCCCATTTATTTAAACTTGGCCCTGTTAGGTTGTGGGTGAACATATCAGACGACACAGCGATTCTTCAAACAGCTCTTGTTTATTCACAGGCCAGAACAGAACTGAACTGAAGGGTTCAGCCAGCCTGCTTATATAGAGCTCTACTAGAACGCAACAGTAACCATTTTCTGTAACTATCCAATCACTGAACGTCACTTTCGATCCCTTATTTGCATATGTGGACCTGAACTATCTACAGTATCCCCCTGCTGGCCCAGGGTGAGAACTTCAGTACATAACAGGCCCCACACCCAATTTTCTGTTCACGGGGTTGCAGCAGGCCTCATTCAGGGAAAGCATTAGGAAAACAAGGCATAAAGAAATGTGTCACATGACGGAAATTGCGTCCAGGAGTGCTACAAGCAAGGCCACTGCATTATTGCTTTCTTTCCTCCAGGAACTGCAACAGACAGCTTTATAAACAGAAGCATTATTGGGATATGGCAGCTGGTCTCCATGGAGAAGGAAACACTATTTCCCACCCCCAATTTATGTTTATCCCTCGGATAGGTCTGAGAAATAACTTGCTCCTTATTCATATAACTGTGTGCTGTGTAGTTTTAATACTCTCTTAGGGATCGCAGTCATTGGCTTCTGTGGAACAGCCAACATTTCAGCGAGGGTGCTCAATTTCCCCGTTCTTGAATCGTAATGCCTAAGGCAACTTGCTTGCTAGCTTATTGCATGTGCTTTTTATTTGTTTATTTATTATGCCATTTCTAGACCACTCTTCATAAAGAAAAGAAAAAATAGAGCAGTTCATAAGTATAGCGTAAAATATACAGTACACGCAACTAAACCAACATAGCTAAAATCTCAAAAAAAATCACCAGCAAAATAGTGCCTTGGAATACATTGTTTTTCAATAAATCAGTGGTCTAGATATAAGAACAGTAGAATGTCAAGGGGGTGGGGATCGCTAAAAACAGGGGGCTGTATTAGAAATTGGGATGCAGCAAGCACCTATGGTTTCCATGCCTCAAAGTGAAACCCTGATATTTCCCATTTTAGATAAGTGTTCGCACAAAGCAACAAGTTTCTGAATGGTTATTATGGATAATGTTCCCAACACCTCACAGTGAGCCAGGGACTGAGATGAGAATCTGTATATTCTCTGGTGTGCCTGGCTTTTTTAAAAAAGGTATGAAGACAAGGAGGCTCTTTCCAGTTGGCTTGCTGTGCTGAGAAGTAAAATGTGCAGACAATATTCTACTCGAAGTGTGTTGCAGCCTAAGGGATTTAGCTGTTAGCGCTACTACCAACTCCTCGCAAAACACTGTCTTCCAGTCTTGAGCAGTGGAATCATGATTAGGAACTTTAAGCCTCAAAAACTGAATAGCACAAGCATGCACAGACTGCCCCTTCCTCACCAATGAGGAACCTGCTTGTATTCAATCAGGTGATTCTGCAACAGATATCCTTTGTAGCTTCTCCCTGTGGGAATGTTTATATAATTTGTTGTTGTTGTTTAGTCGTTTAGTCGTGTCCGACTCTTCATGACCCCATGGACCAGAGCACGCCAGGCACTCCTGTCTTCCACTGCCTCCTGCAGTTTGGTCAAACTCATGCTGGTAGCTTCGAGAACACTGTCCAACCATCTCGTCTTCTGTCGTCCCCTTCTCCTTGTGCTCTCCATCTTTCCCAACATCAGGGTCTTTTCCAGGGAGTCTTCTCTTCTCATGAGGTGGCCAAAGTATTGGAGCCTCAGCTTCAAGATCTGTCCTTCCAGTGAGCACTTAGGACTGATTTCCTTCAGAATGGATAGGTTTGAATTTATTGCAGACCATGGGACTCTCAAGAGTCTCCTCCAGCACCATAATTCAAAAGCATCAATTCTTCGGAGATCAGCCTTCTTTATGGTCCAATATAATTATATAATTTAGCAGAGTTTAAACGATCCCCTGTTTGAGTTTATGCAGCGACAATTGGGTTGCTAACTCATTTAAGTCCTATCAATAATTATACCTTCCTGGTTTGATAATCCCTTTCTGTCCCTCTTAAAGAAAACACACATGAATCTGAATCATATTAGCATAAACTACTTTAGTATCAGATTCATTCAGGTTTACAGAGTTGTTCCTGAAGGCAGACTTAGGTTACATAACAGATAAACTATATACTAGATCAGGAGTCAGCAAACTTTTTCAGCAGGGGGCTGGTCCACTGTCTCTCAGAACTTGTGGGGGGCCGGACTATATTTTTTTTGGGGGGGAATGAATGAATTCCTATATCCCACAAATAACCCAGATGTGCATTTTAAATAAAAGCACACATTCTACTCATGTAAAAACACTCCGATTCCTGGACCATCCGCGGGCCGGATTTAGAAGGCGATTGGGCCGGATCCAGCCCCCAGGCCTTAGTTTGCCTACCCGTGCACAAGAGAGTTCAGTTTTGCGTGTTAATTAGTGCTGAACTGAAAGGGTTAGTTTTGCAAAAACTTCATCAGAATCGAAAGAACCACTCCCCATCACCACCTCTGGTAATTTTGAGCTTGATTTGCTTTTCGTGTCATCAGCACATAACAAAATTTGATTGGCTGCACAGTGTTGTGACCATTACTGCTGGCACTTGATCCCTGATAGGCTAGGTTCAATCAATCAAGGGCAGTGAAACAGAGAGGTGGGGAAATGGCTCAAAGTTTCAGCCCAAGGAGGGAAACAGTGAAGAAAGAGTGGCTCTGAACAAGAAAGAGGGGGAAATGTAGGATTATTGGATTTTGTGGAGCTGCTGCCTGTTGCCTAGCTATTATTTTCACAGTGAAAATCCTACTAGGTTTTCTGTTTCCCTTTGCATCTGCCAGCTACTGAGTATGAGACAATCACTGAGATGCTTTGGATAAGTGGAAGGTGAATGTCATCATGGATACTCAGATTTCCGAAATGTAAGTCCTGGAGAGGGTGTGTGTGTGTATATGGACACCAAGCAGAGAGTATATTAAATGGAGCAGACTATAAAGCATAGAGAGGGGAAAGGATTTATAGCTTAGTTATTGTTACAGAAAATCATTGAAGCCACCAGCCAACTTAAATGGCTAAAATAAAACAAGCAAACAGACCGCTGGGATAGAGGAAATAAAAACAGAAATGTGATAGGCACACATCTAGCGGAAAATAGGAGCACTTCGTTGACACAGTGCATGGAACCAAACTAATTTGCACTTATAAAATAAGGCAATAAATAATATATTATACGTACGTAGCTAGAGCAGACATGAGGGCTGCCTAGCCAAGGCTGCTAAGAGGAGGAGTCAAGGGAGGGTATTGGCATAAGAGCTTCATGTCCTAAGGCAGAACAGAAAGATAACAGTAGGAGGTGAAGGAGAGACTTCATCATCTCTAATAAGAGCAGAACTCGTAGTCACTCAACAAAATGGATTGCTAAGAACATAAGAAGAGCCCTGCTGAATGGTCTTCCATTGAAGAGCCTCTTTGGTCTGTGGTCTTCCAAAGGACCATCTAGTCCAGAATCATGTTTTCACAGTGGCTGGCCAGAACATGAACCCCAGCATTCGATAATCAGGAATATGTTGCCTCGGATACTTGAGTAATATAACTGTAGTGACTAGTAACTGTTGACAGCCATCCCTTGGTTGAGAAGATTCAGGAGAGACCAAAAAAGGTACTGAATTCACACAAAATATAATTATTACCTTATAGGATTTGCCAACATCAGGTATGGCGATGGGGCACTAGCTTAGGTGGCTAAAAAAGAAAGAAAGAAATGTAATGAAGTGGATAGGCTTGTTCCAAGATAATTAAGAACACAAGACTGGCCTTCTGGAGCAGGCCAATGACCCACCTAGGCCAGCATCCTGCTCTCACTGTGATGGCCTGGGATTCGGAGTCGGATGTTGAACCTGAGGCATCCCAGCCTGCACAGGATTCCTCACCTCCAGAACCAGCTGAGCTGGGGCAGGGCATGAGCCTGAAGGATCCTCACCTGTGCTGGATCCTCAGGTGCAGGCACCAGCTGAGTCTGCTCTGGCTCCTGAGGTGATAGAGGACCCATTGCCTGCAGGTGCTCCACTCTCAGCCCTGTCAGGGGAGGCTGAGGTTGCCTCTGGGTCCGGTAACCCTCCAGCTTCTCCTGGGCTGCAGAGGCTCAGGGCAGAGAGGTGGAGGGAACTAAGTTCCTGCAGGAGGAGTGCTCGCCTCCAGGCCAGGAGAGGCGAGTCACCTGAGGGCCACCCTATGCCTCGGGGCAGATAAAAGCCAGCCAGCCCCAGTCCCAAGTTGCGGAAGCAACGTTGTTGGTTCCTTCCTGTACCCTGCTTTCCTGCACCCAGCTTCAACTTTTATGGACTGCCTCCTGATTGCATCATCGACCACGGACTGGACTTGGACCTTGCCTCTTGGTTAACCCCCGGGACCAGCTCACTCACAGTGGCCAACCAGATAGATGCCTGTGGGAAACCTGCAAGCGGGACCCAAGCACAAGAGTCTTATTCCCCTTCTGTGGCTTCCAGCAACTGGCATTCAGAAACATCACTGCTTCTGACCGTGGAGGCAGAGCAAAGCTATCATGGTTGGAGCCACTGATGGCCTTTGTCCTCCATGCATTTGTCCAATCTTTAATTTTTTATTTAAAAAAATATTTTTATTAGTAATTTCAAGATAACATTTTATCAAAAAACATGTCATCCTTAATCCCCCCTGTTTTTTCCCTCCCCAAAATATAGCCCACCCTCCCCTCCCTCCCCAGACTTGCCTCAGCTCCTCTCTCTGGTTTATCAACATTTTCTGCATGTTACAAAACTGTACAGATCCTTAATTTTTCTATGTAAATGTTATCAGTAAAAAGTTTGTGAATGTTTATTCAAAACCTGCCAAGGAGTCCAATTAATTTTGTTGTTTCTTTAAATACTTTGCAAAGGGTTCCCATTCATGTTTAAAGTCACAGTTATCCTTGTCCTGTAAGTTGTGTGTCAGTTTCGCCAATTCTGCGTAGTCCATCAATTTCTCTTGCCACAGTTCTTTGGTCAGGGTTTCATTGTTCTTCCATCCTTGTGCTATTAAGACTCTTGCCGCCGTTGTCGCCTACATAAAGATATTTTTCAGTTTCCTTGGCAGGTCTTTTCCTACAATCCCTAACAAAAATGCTTTTGGTTTTTTGACAAGTGTTAATTGGGACATTTTCTTCAACATTTGTGCAATCTTTTAAAGCCACCCAAGTTGATGGCCATCACTGCCTCCTGCAGGAGCAAGTTCCATACTTTAACTATGCGATGCAACAAGTACTTTATTTTACCTATCCTGAATTTTTCAACAATCAGCTTCATTGGATGTCCATCAGTTTTAACATTATGAGACAGGGAGGAAAACTTCTATCTACTTTCTCCATCCCGTGCATAATTTAATAAGCTAATCACCTCTTACTCTCACTATGCTCTGGACGAAAAAGTCTCAAATGCTGAATGCTGAATTGCAGCCTAAGCCTCTGTTCTAGGTAGCATGTGGTGATTTTAAATAGCAGAAGTACATTAGAAGGCTAGACTCCAGTATACCTGAAGGAGCGTCTCCACCCCCATCGTTCTACCTGGACACTGAGGTCCAGTGCCGAGGGCCTTCTGGTGGTCCCCTCACTGCAAGAGGCCAAGTTACAGGGAACCAGGCAGAGGGCTTTCTCGGTAGTGGCACCCTCGCTGTGGAACGCCCTCCCACCAGATGTCAAAGAGAACAACAACTACCAGACTTTTAGAAGACATCTGAAGGCAGCCCTCTTTAGGGAAGCTTTTAATGTTTGATGTATTACAGTATTTTAATATTTTTTTGGAAGCCGCCCAGAGTGGCTGGGGAAGCCCAGCCAGATGGGCGGGGTATAAATAATTTATTATTATTATTATTATTATTATTATTATTATTATTATTATTATTATTAATGCCTGAAAGCTGCTGTGCGTACCCCAAATGACCTTGCATAAGAAAGGTTCCAAGAAGCTACAGTGTAGGGACATCTGCCTCAGGTTTGTCCATTAAGCTCCTTTTCCAACTCTGCATTGTGTTTAGAGTCTTTAGTACAGCTTTCCATTTATCAACCCACCTGGTAGCCAGGAATTCCATGCAGGCAAGAGACCTGGCTGGTGCAGGAGGGATCAATTGTGTTGTTCTGCCTCCACAAGCCCATCTGCTTCCGTCCTAGTTATGCAGGAATGAAGCTCTTTTCCTCCACAACCTGCAAAGGAATGTAATGGCCGATGGGAGAGAGTGTTCCATCTTATAGGTAGGTTAAGTAGAGAGCATAATGAAAGCATCAAATAACCCTTCAGACATGTTTGTTCCGGATCCTGGTTGGGTGCAGTTAATCACTAAAGCCATTTGCGTGTTCAGACCCAGAAACCTCCCCCCTAAATAAATTCACACTTGACTCAAATTTTGTTTTTTAGCAGAATTTAGGCCACAACTTTATTGAGTACAGAAAGTGCCTAGCTCCCTGCCATGCAGGTAGCGCTGACCCAGGACACCAGCATAGGTCAGTCAAGGGTGAACACCTGGATAAGTGGAAAGCTGGACATGGGCTAACTCCGCCACCCAAATGTCCCCCTGGACTCAGGCATGGGCACAACCCCCTCTCAGGGGTTGACCAAACCATCGAGTCCCTGGATTCCTTTAATGGAATACCTTCATACAGGGATGGCGAGATCATTCTCCCATCCCTATCACCTGAACCAGAGCCTATCCGCAACTTTACAAGTTGTGACGATTTGCTGCGCGACAGCCAATCTGCCAAGTGGTGAAAATTCCTGCCATGCCCCTGTCCCAATGACAGACGACACATGCCGGCATAGCAAGGTCAAGCGCAAAGCCCTAAAATTAGGGAGAGGTGGGCGGGTGTTCCGAACCCACGCCCCGAAAGAGGAAGTTCTGGGTCATGTGCATGGGCATAAATAGGTCCCTTGAACCATTTAGACTGCTTCCCATTGGCCAGATTGTACCCAGCTTCGAGGGACCTACCAATCTGGTGTTGTGGCTTACCAAATGTACCCACCCACAACACAGGGTGTCGGTTGCCCAGGTCTCACCACAATACACAACCTCTTTAAGGGAGGACCCGATATATTTATTACAGTGACTAACAAAACATAACCCTTGAATTTGTCTACCAAAACGTTTCAGCTTCCACTTTTAGTTCACACACATGGCTAGTAACCTCTGTTTACATGCTGGCCATCGAGCTTAATTGACATTAACCAGCCTGCTTGGTAGAAGTAACTTTTAAAAAAGAAAAACTATACTACTGGTGCTGGTAGATTCACTTATTGCTCTGGAGTAAGAACAGGTGTCTCCTAATGATTCTCAGCACCCTTAATAAACTGCAGCTCCCAGAATTCTTTGGGAGAAGCTATTTAAAGTGATATCATAGCACTTTAAATGTATGGTATGACTATGGCCCTTGAAGCAAGCAGAATGTAAAGTCAGGGACTAGATATCTTTGCCCTTTGTGAGAGTTAAGCCCTCCCTTTTGGAATCCTGTGCCTGCAAGGCAACAGAGTTTCTCACCCATTTCTTGGTCTTTGATCCATCATCATAGCGCAAATACCGGGGTCCCATTGGAACGGTAAACTGTAAGACCATGGAAAACCTGGGGTTTAACTATAGTTTGAAGCTAACTGCTCTGTGGAGAAGGGAGGAGGTTTCCTGAGTGAGTGAATAATGTAGAACCTAAGTCCTTTGAACTATTGTTTGTTCTTGCAAGTTTACTATTCTGTTTAATGAGATGGGTTTGAAAGTTAAGGGGACATAACCTTCATTTTGGGAAGACCACATATATAGTTATCTATACAGTTCCTGAATCATAAATTTGCTCTTGAAAGAGGAATTAATTATCTATATGAAGTCTGGTTCCTGCTTACTGGAGGGTGATAATTAAACTTTCCTAGTACTTACCGGAGTAGTGTGCTGATCTTTACTGTAAGAAGGAAGAGTCAGAATGTTTGCTGTACCTTCCAGGTTGCATATAAGCTAGGAGCTTGTAGCAGGGTCACAGAAAGCTCTCATGGAGTATATTTTATATTAAACTCATGGCACCTGCACAGATGCCATGACCCGCAGAAATAAGCAGGTTTTAAATTGAATAAAGGACCGAGGCCATTTAGGGCTTTAAAGGTCAGCACCTTTAAAACACCTTTAGATTTGTATAACGACATTATGACATATGCTGGAGTTAGGCACAAATTGACCTCTTCCGGTTTCTTCCATCAGATCTCGTCCTCATTTTTAAGTATAAAGTGTCAGGAGAATACAGGCAACGAGAGACACCAAGTTAGTACAACTTATGTGAATTAAAATTATTTAAGTAGTGACACTTTCAATTAAGGATAAAGGCTGGAGAGAGTGAGAAATTAAGAATCTCCATCAACAAAACTAGGTTAAACTAAAGTTGAAGAGGTTCTGATCCTACATAGTTTCATTAATGAATCTCATCATTATTTTCAAGCCAGCAGTTTTAATTAGAGATGTGCCCAGCATGGAATACCCACTTTTAGCCATGCAGGTAATTGCGTATTCTAGCCAATTTCTTGCACATTTTAGGAGAGCGAAGGCTGCAATCGAAAAAGGAAATCTATAAGCAAATTCTAGTCTTAAAAAAAAAAGGTACTGACGGCAGAACTTCCCTACTTCAAGGGATATAAGTCATGTCGCCAGCAAGGAAGGGGGCTCTGAAAATGCTCCATTGAAATCACTTGGTGTCCTATCCTGTCAGGAAATATAACACAGTGGTAAATTGACTGTTTTAAATCAGTTGTTTTACTACAGGAAGGAGTGATGGCTACCAGCTTGGATGGATTAGAGAGATTCATGGAGGATAATGACAACTAGCCATGAAGGCTGTGCTTTGGCCCTATGGTCAGATGCAGTAATTCTGAATTCTGAATTCCAGTTGCTGGGATGCGCAGGAGTGAAACAAGCTCTTGCCCTTGGGTTCTGCCTGCCAGTTTCCCTCAGGCATCTGGTTAGATGTTGTGAGAAGAAGATGCTGGACTAGACGAATATTTGGCCTCACAGGCACCAGGTTCTATCCAACTTCGGTCACACGGTGGGAGTAAGTCAGATGGGACCCACTGTGGCCACACAAAGGCCTGATGGAGCCTGCCATGGCTGTCAGTAGACCCCTACGAGGCTGCCACAGCCACGGGAGGGCCTGTCTGGGCCTGCCATGGCTGTAGGTAGTCAACAATGTCTAGGCAACACAATGACCATAAACATACGTAATAGACAATCTTTATAGAATTCCTTCAAATCATAAAAATATGATGGGGTATGTACACTTTTTTCATTATAGTTTATAATTTTTGTAAAGTGATGTGTCATGCAGGTCATCATCTGTAAAATTTTATTTTCAGTTTATGAAGCATTCTTTATCCACCCACCACGCTGACGAAGAATTCTATGAAACAGTAGTCAATATCCGGAATTACTGTTCAGCGTTGGACATCATTGTTGAATATGCAAAGCTTCACAGCTTCTCTTCCGCCGTACAAAGTTTGGTACCTTGCTTCATTTAAAGATTTTCAGAGACTTTGAGACTAAAGATTTAATTTTGAACTTTTTATGATTTGAAGTAATTCTATAAAGATTGTCTATTACGTATGTATATTTTTTAGGGAAGCTTTTAATGTTTGATGTATTACTGTATTTTAATATTTGGTTGGAAGTCGCCCACTTCCGGGTTGGCGCCATCGCCGAATGGCGGACTCCCTCCGAGACTCAGGGAGTCTGCTCGGCAGGGCTCGGGTTCTACCGCGCCGGCGACGCGGGGACCCTTAAAAACCATGGTCACGGAGACCGTGGACATGGGTGACTCGGCTGGCACCGCTAGCGCCCTCCCGACTCGTGAAGAAGCCTTTTTAAAGGCTTCGGATCGGGTGCCGGGGAGCGGCGTGGCGCTTTGAGTCCTCTGCTTCCCCTGCCGAGCGTAGCCGCATGCCATCCGGTGGAGAGCGCTGACTTCTTCCATTGAAAATTCGGACTTTTAACAACAACCCGCGAGTAATTTGGAAACCGGGTTTTAAAGGAGAAAAAAAGGAAATTTTTTCGGATTCGGCACGAGCGGGGGGGATCTAAAAAGGAAGTCAGTCCCCCCTCCCTATTGTAAGCATCTCAAAACAAGGCCTGAGTAACCAAGGTCCAAAGAGAAGCGTATTTCGGATAAAAACCTAGAATTTCACAATGGGATATTACAAGAATTGTGCTGGAGGAGAAGAGTGGGGTGAGAAGGGAAACGTAACCCCCCCTGGGAACCGGGGCGACCTGCGAGAGAGCCTGGGGAGAAGAGACGCAGACTTTGACAGCTGTCAAAGTGGCTGTCAAAGTCGGAAAGTGTAAAGAGGACTTTGCTATGAGGACTTTGCTAGTTAATTTCGTTACAATTGGTTACGATTTGGATACAAAATGCTGAAAATATGGAATAACAATCGGACTTTTGGACAAGAGGAAACAAAGTTACTGCAACCCCCCTAGAGGAGTTTCGGGACATTACAAGAACTACAAGCGGAAAAATACTCTGGGAACTGTATAGGACTTGCTATCTCCTGAGAAAGCTGCAAAACTGAAAAAGTATTTTGTCTACAGGGGTGTTTACATTAAAGGAGACAATAGAATTCTCTATTGAAGAAAGGAAGGGACTGGACATAGGTTTTTGTTCCTGAATAACAAACCCCTGTAGAGGCATCAAATTTCTGAATTAGAACGTTTTAGCAGCAGAACAGGACAAGAAACTTGACAACAACATGGAACAGAACAATGGGGGGAACCCCTTTGGGGTCATTTTTGGATTGGACGTTTGAAATCAAACATTACAAAAATAATATTTAAACTAAAAAGGGAAAAAAAGAAAAAGAAACTGGCAAGGTGGAACTGATTGGTGTATGGATCAAAGATTCCCAGGCAGACAACAGACAGACAGATTGATGGACATGGGGAATGCGAACCGGGGAATGGGGTGGGGGGAGAATTAGAATCCAAAGGCTGTGTAACTATTTTTTTTTGAATCTTTTTTTATATTCTGCTGGGGTGTTTTTAGTAAAAGAAAAAGGGAATTCGTGGAATGAAACCAAGGGGGCCTTGGGGAGAGAAGTTTCGATTGATATTTTTTCTTTGTTAAGGGAAAGATGATGATTGTATAATTTAAATTGGAATATGGGGCTAAATAATTTAAGGTTTAAATTGTGAGTGAGAGCTTGTAGAACCAACATTATGAAAGGGGAATACAGTAGGGAGGGGGAGGGGGAAGTCCCGGAAAGTGGGTAACGAAAATAAGATTCTAAAAGTATTTCATTTTTGTTTTATTTTTATTTATTTTTATTTCTTTTTCTGTATTCTGAAAATCTTAATAAATATGATTTAAAAAAAAAAAAAGGAAGTCGGCCAGAGTGGCTGGGGAAGCCCAGCCAGATGGGCGGGGTATAAATAAATTATTATTATTATTATTATTATTATTATTATTATTATTATTATTAT